>OU744729.1:30791308-31311308 GCA_916613615.1 Steromphala cineraria | reverse complement strand
TACAGGATAATAAAATTATCTAATTCTCAGAAAACGTTTACAAAGCAGATTTGTGGTAATCACAATGATAAGTAACCTTTAAAGGGACAGTAGCACGTTTTAAGAGGGAATATAAGGTGATGTCAGGAAAATGAAAATTAATGGTTCCAATTGAAAGACAATGCATTTAAACTAAATGGAGCAGTAATGATTCGAACAAATAATCCTAACTTTTAGCCACGCGATTCCGTTTTCTTACACAAAATGAATTAAAGGTGTTCACACAAAATGGCCGCCAATTGATTTTAGGTGAATCTTTATACTTTGTTCTTTGACTATGGATAATTGGTTTGTGTTATGATATTTTTGACACTATCAAAACAATGCATCTATCATTAACGAACAATTATCAGTGAAAATTTCAAAATACAAAACTATCAAAAAACGTGCTAATGGGGATGCTGGCTACAGATTCGCGATATATCGCATTTGCAATTTGACTGTATCGCCGTGTACCTGTTTAACCCCATTAACCTCATAATATTTAAGTGAGTGAAATATTTGCCCGGCCTGCTTAGATATTTACCCTGCTAAACTGTGACGACAGTCTTAGTAAAGCTAGCCTCAATTTCACTCCGGTATTGAGTCTAGAAAGGTCTAGTAGAGGGTCGCGTCAGCCGCCTTTCTGCGACCTATCGCCTTCCAACGTTGTACGTGCGAAGGCAGACTACTATGGCTTGGAAGATGAGTTCTGATTGGTCAATTCAATACGTGGGCTGGCGCGACCAGCTAGACCTTTCTAGACTCAATATTGGAGTGAAATTGGTTATATTGAGGCTAGGTTTACTTAGACTGCTGAAACGATGACGTCATCATAACTCATGATATATCGTCGAAAGGAATACATCGACTCTTAAAACTTTTTAAACTAGAATTATGACCAATGAAATAATTCCAAATGACCGATTGGTCTCTGACAGTTTTATTGAGTGAATAAATAATAAACACCTTTAATGTTCAGGATCTGCGGTCATGTACAGTATCAGCGTCCTGGTTGTGTCCCTACTAGCGGCCGCCTTCCGTCAGCTCTAATTTCTTCTGAACACACTCTTTCAAGGTAACGGCAATCGTTTTTTTATTTACAATAAATTGTTGTGGTAATGATTTTGTGATATATGTTAATGCTGTGCTCAGTAATAGGCTTTAAAGCCCTGGTTGTGTTACCTTTTTACTGAACGAACGAAAGTTCTATTTGATTTTAATTATATCTATGCAAAATTTAAATTAAATTTCATATTTCAAACCTACGCGAAGTTATTGAACATTTGCTTTTAAAATCCAATTTCTCTTCCAGATATCTCCCAAGTCTATGCAAACTGTAACGCCGCCAAGTTTCCTTCTTTTCAACTCATGTTATGCACGCAGGTTGAGATTCTAACGAGTCAATGACATTCCTGTACCATCTCTCGCCATAAGCACTGTTACTTTTCCATATATGAAGATTTTACTCACGCTTCAACAGTAGAACAGCAGCATAGAAAAAAAAGAAAAAAAAAGAGATTCTGTAAACAGTTTACGGTTAAAGGCAGGTATTAACAAGTCACCAGCAACAGTGTAAAGAACACATTGGCCCATGTTCTTATCTTTAAGTAGAGCGAAATTACAGGTATACAGAGTTTATGGCATAACTGTAGAATCGTTGGATTTTTTTTTTACTTTGATTCATGTTATTGGTTTTCCTACGATAGTTTCATGACAAAACTTTATAAAGTATATATATCTTGTTGAACGTTTATAGTTATCTTCTTGAAACTATATGTTTTATATAAATGTATTTTCTATTTTTAGATGTTTAAAATCACGTTGAATAAAAAATATATTTTACAGTTTCAAGGTTTTCATTTATTTCTTGTAATTTTCCAGTTTGGAATATCTCCTCAATACATGAAAAAAGTTCATGAACATTACACAGTTTACATTTTAAAACACTGGCATCGACTATTTTCATTTAATATTTTTCAACTTGGAATTTGTCTTCAAATAATTACGATATAGGTTCATGAACTTAAAAAGCTTTAGAGTGTATTAAAACACTGACAGAAATCTATGTAGACAAATGCTACACTAAACGTATTTGTTAAAATGCGGCAAGATAATCCCTTATGGTGGCACGTGGTCCTGTGCAATGTTCAATCGATCGCTATCAGAATAGTTCAGCAACAACGGGCGCAGCTCGCCGGATGGGTGGGTAACCCATTGTTGGATAATCTGAGAGTTTCGAGGGTTGACTCACTGCCCTACACTGAGACATGAGTTGAGAAACTTGTGGTGTCACCCTGGGTATGTGACCTAGTTCGAAGCGTGTCTCTGTCCACCAAGCAGTAATTGGGTATCTGGTATGGTAATCTGAATTTGAACCTTGAGCGCCTGACAGGCGATCGGTTGTATTCTCTTCAGGGAATGTTCTGTACTCGTTGACCAGCGGTAAAATGTCACTAAGCGCTTTGCAATGTGCATGTATCTTTGCGCTATATAAATGGACTATTGTTATTATTTATCATAAGGAGCTCGATCTATCAGCTTCATTGGTGGGGAATGAAAAGCGCGGTATCACTGTTTCGTTTACAATGTGATAAGAATAAGTTATATGTATTGATAGTCTCGAAACAGTTATAAATGTTTATGAATTAGGCTTATGACCAACAATGTCCGTTTCACTCCGATGTTGAAAGGTCTAGTAGAGGGTCGTGTCAGCCGATCTTTCTGCGACCTATGAACCTCAGACGTTATATGTGCGAAGACATACTATTGTGGCTTGGTAAGATGAGTTCTGATTGGTCAATTCGATACGTGTGCTGAGGCCACCCTCTACTAGACCTTTCTAGACTCAATATCCGAGTGACGGGTAATATTGAGGCTAGGTTTACTAAGACTTGAGCAATTCCGGTTTCGAACTCTTCACAGCTGTTACTATGCTGAATAAGAGTAATGTCCCCTACATTTATATAAGTATAAGATTGATGTTCCGTGTATTAAGAATTGACTGCTCTTTGACTATGGTGGTTATCAGTATTTTATATGATTTCTATAATTATAGTCTCATAGAATAACAAAACTGAAACCTCTCCAATCGAAAATGAACTTTTTGAAGGACCTGAGTCTATCTTCGAACATGCAACCCATCGAATGAAAACTCAGCGATTTTATCCACTAGGCTAAGATTAGTAAGAAGGGCACACAGATCTAGAAAGTTTATTTGCAGTATGAAATCTGTGTCATTCATTTGACGGGTGGAGCGGAGTGTACACACTTGGGGGAAATGCTTAACACGTGCAACGCACCCCGCATGAGTTGTCAATTGAATCGCCGTCGGGAAAGAATGACACTAAACGTGCACGGATGAACCCTTTTGTAGCGTGGCCAAGGCTATGATTGTGTTCCATATCCGACGAGTGATCAACGAAAATTGCATTATTTGTTAGTACATTGTTCGAAATTTATTTAAAATTTCAAAAACGATAGTTTTTAAGTTCGTGATGTCATAGATGGATTAGGATATATAATGCATTCGGCGTCGTGGATTATTTCACGAATCCATTCCACCTCCATCTTCCGAACGCATCGGGCGAGATATGCATTTACAAGAAATTCATATTCACCCTTGCGACAACTCGACGGGAAAGTTGTGACTCTATCAGAGCCCCCTGTAGGACAAACAGAGTAACGTCCCTTGCGTCAGTCCATCTCGAACTCGAAGCGAAATTTAATTTCTAATTAATCCCTTAGTTACGTTGTGACAACAGTCATAAAAGCGATGCGTGAATATAGGTCACCAAAATACTGCATAGAATAAGGCTGTATCTCTCAGTTTCTATTTAGAAATCGCATCGTTTTATTACAGTTTTGTGTGCTCAATTCAAACATATCCTCGCTTTTGATTGGCCTACACCATAGCTCAATAATCAGGCTACTTCCTGTCACATCTTTCCCTTCGAGTTGTCGCAAGGGTGAATATGAATTTCTTGTAAATGCATATCTCGCCCGATGCGTGCGGAAGATGTTCCACCTCATGCATTCTCCATTACAGATTATTAAGACTGCATCTTTTGCAAATTTTAAAAAATTTCTTTCCTTATTTTCAGTTATTATACCTCATGACACGCTTACAATTTCCAGGCGTATAATGTCTCAGGAAATGGTATGAAGTCATGAACGTAATAATGGTCATATTTTTAGAAAAGTCGTTTTGATGAAAGGCACATGATGAGTCACCCTTCAGCTGTTTATAAGGCTTTTTAGCAGATTTTTTAAAGTCAAACAAGAAGACATAGTCATTAACATCCCCAACCAAATTAGTTTTCATTAAAGCTCCAAACATTTTCCTACAAGGGCAATAACTCTGTATTATGTAAAAAAGTCCAAAAAGACGGAACAAGGACAATACCTCCGTAACAAATAATTAAGCAGTTTTGATTTTCGAACTCCATTAAGGTATTGATACCCTGAAAACACACACCAAATTTGGTTATCTTATCTTAAATAGTTTCCCTTTGACAACACCATCAAATAGAGTACGAAAAGTCGGAACAAGGGCAATAACTCTGTAAATAATAATTGTACCGTGTTGATTTTCGAACTCCATCGAGGTATTGATATCCTGAAGGCACACACCAAATTTGGTTATCCTATCTTAAATAGTTTCCAATAAAATTTGTCCCCTTTGACAACTCCCTCAAATATAGAGTACAAAAAACGGAACTACGGCAATAGTTAAGCAGTTTTGATTTTCGAACTCCATCAAGGTATTGATACCCTGAAAATACACACCAAATTTGGTTATCCAATCTTAAATAGTTTCCCTTTGACAACACCATCAAATAGAGTACGAACAGTCGAAACAAGGGCAATAACTCTGTAAATTATGATGGTACCGTTTTGATTTTCGAACTCAATCAACTTATTGATACCCTGAAAACACACACAAAATTTGGTTATCCTATCTTAAATAGTTTCCCTTTGACAACACCATCAAATAGAGAACGAAAAGTCGAACTAGGGTAATAACTCTGTAAATGATAATTGCATCGTTTTGATTTTCGAAATCCATCAAGGTATTGACACCCCTATGACACACGCCAAATTTGGTTATCCTAACTTAAGCAGTTTCCGAGAAAAACTGTCCCCTTTGACAACTCCCACAAATATAGAGTACGAAAATCGGAATAATTAAGCAGTTTTGATTTGGGAACTCCATCGAGGTATTGATATCCTGAAGGCACACACCAAATATGGTTATCCTATCTTAAATAGTTTCCCTTTGAGAACACCATCAAATAGAGTACGAACAGTCGGAACAAGGGCAATAACTCTGTAAATGATAATTGCATCGTTTTGATTTTCGAAATCCATCAAGGTATTGACACCCCTATGACACACACCTAATTTGGTTATCCTAACTTAAGTAGTTGCCGAGAAAAACTGTCCCCTTTGACAACTCTCTCGAACAGAGTCCAAAAACATGAAACAAGGGCAATAACTCTGTAAAAAATAATTGCGGGGTTTTGATTTTGGAACTCCATCAAGGCATTGATACCCTGAAGACACACACCAAATTAAGTTGTCCTATCTTAAACAGTTTTTTTATTAAAGTTGTCCCCATTAACTCGGACAGACGGAGCCCAAACCTATATCCCCCTTCCACTTCGTGGCGGGGAATAACAAGAAAAGCCTTTAAAAAGGCAAGCTTTGGGGCACCCGGTTATGTATCACTATATAGAACCAGGAGATTTAGGTTAGGGAGGACGGGGACGGGGTCTTTTACTCGAATAAATTGTTCAAATCGGAGACGCATATTTTTTGCTCTTTGTTTTGATAGTTATCAGTACACTATGTATAGTACAACATCTTGTTCGTTCCGCTTAAATTCCACCCAATGATAGATACGTCTCCTATCTCAATTATGATATAAATTGTTATGATATAAAATTTCTAAACATAAATACGGTAATTCAAATCTATGTTGCTTTAAGTTTAAAAGATAGCTGACGGTGAGTTTAGTACAAGAGTCAGTGATTAATTAATAGAGAAATTGTTGCGCTAGTAAACTTTTCGGGATACATTGTTTTCCAATACCAGCAAATTTAGTTTAAACCGGACGAATTTCCCCATTGACTTTCAGGTTAATTACATGTTGCAATTTTCCTTAATTGAGTGTTGATCGTATTACAGCCGAAAGTTGCTAAAAATTTTAGAAAAGATCCCAGCTACAAGTTCATAATTTTCATTATATTATAGGATGACATTAAGAATATATAGAGAATCTCACCCATGTGTCTTCTGATATCAAATATATCAACACAAGTTGATAAAAGTAACAAATATCCGAGGCTTGTTTTTCTTTTTTGGATAATTTTGATGTTTTCCAAAAAGTGGGAACATGATGGAAATTAAATGATAATTGAAAAAACGTTTGGAAAATATCAGCCAGTTGCACTCTGCACTCTTTTAGAACTACACCTAGCAAATTATCAGGTCCACAGGCTTTATGTGAATTTATCTTAGCCAAAGACGTTACCACATCATCTTTAGAAATATCTAACATCTCACATGGTGGGAGTGATTCAAGTACAATGTTTCTTTCTTCTGAAAAATTACAACTATCAAAGCGATATCTCCTGTGAAACACAGTTTTGGATGATAATTTATCATACTTTAGACCCCTGTCGATACTTTCTTCGAAAGACACCTTTAATCGTAAACAAATCATCCATAACGTTATGTTTTGAAATTGCATTTAGTGAACGATCAGTCATTGACAAGGCGGGACATTTAGCGTTAGCGTAAAATTGAAGGAACCGAATTCCTAGTTGATACAAAAATAGGATGTCGTTTCCGAATGTGGAATGCAAAAAAATACACCGAATAACTACAAAACAGCTCACATGCACATGCAAAATGGATATTTTTTAAGGGTGTAAACGCTCATCCATATATTTTTGAAAATTTACGATATATTTTACATCATAACATTATTATAATAATCAGTTTCCAAATTAAAGCTTGCCAATTATTTCGTACCACCCACATGGTCACGTGGGTATAAATTTGCAACAGTTCTGTCCATTGGTCGTCGAAATACCAGAATATGCTTAAAACAAATATCATTGGCTGAAACTTCTCTTTGAAGTTTCCAAGAGTATTATAGAGAGAACCTTCTGCCATTAGTTTTCAATATCAAATGTTACATAACTTTGGGGTCTCTGGACCCCAAAGCAATAAAGGTTGCTGACTGTTTGAATTTAACAATTCATGATAAAAACCGAAGATTTAAGATAGTGGAATTAAGTGGTAGGTTAAGGCCCAAGTGGACAAAATTAGTGCTTCGTTCAGGGATTCTTTTTCAACAATATGATCCAGCATCATCTAACAATTTATATGTACATAATAAACCTTTCCAGGTTTGATAGAAGACGTTGAGCTTTGGTCCGTTTAATGTTCTGTTTAACCTCGTAGGCATGATTCCTTATAAAAGAAACTGTTACTCTATTCAAGGAATACGAAACATTGTCAATGGCCGAAAAGTTTATTATACAAGATAAAACATTGGTATTTTGTAAACAAAGAGATGCATTCAAGAAATGTATGAATGAGAAGACAGAACTAGAAGTGAGTCCAGACGGTGTGAGTCCAAGCCGGCTCTGGCCTTGTCATGGTAAGTGTGTAGTCTACAGATAGCGGTCAGCGAGCACGGACACTGGTCATCACTCCGGACACCTGCATTCTTCTCACTCGTACATTGACCTGATGTGATAATCTGCCCAAGATGGGTCTTCAACACTTAAAGTACGAGTTTTATCTAGAACGCAATAACACAGGGAAACATATTATAAAAAATGATAAAATTCAAGAGAACAGCTCTAATTCACCGGGTTAACAAAGACAGATATTCCTCATGCAAAACTTCTCAAATTACAAATGTTAGACATTTCTAACGAAATATATCTAAATGAACACATGTGCTTGATAATTAACATCAAAGGTGCTACAAATCATTATAAGACTCAACGTTTATAAACAGTTTGATGGGAAAGGGTCACCCTTCATATAATTAATTAGCGACTGTTATATCAAGGTGACGGGTAAAACCTTCCCATGAAACAGTCTAATACAGTACTGGTCATAATTAAGTACATCCCTTTCGCGAAACGTTCGCGAACATGATAAACTTTAAATTGCACAGTAGTTTTTACACCTATCCAATTTTTTATTTCATTTACTTGTATATAAAATTGAAAGAAAAGAAATGCTTATTGGAAAAACGCACCTATATGCTGAGGGGAATTTTAAAATGGACGGACGACACCGGGATAAATGGACATGGGACGAAATTCATGTATCCTTATTAACATTGGGATGCTAAAACTGCCAATGTGCAGTTGAGTTGAAACCTACTCCAAACTGAATGAAGTTAACAGCAAAGCCGAAAGTATCGGTCACATACAAATGCGTTTGAAGACCCACAATATCCCCGGATCCAACCTTCAGGGACTGGTAGCCTAGGCGTTTATCCATGCTCCAGGTTACCCAGAACCTACGGTATTCGTTGCAGTTCAATAAAGTAATTTCCTTCTCCTTCAAATTGACCTTGACGCCATTCAGAAGCTGCTTTTTCAAATCAATATACGTTCTGTTTTCCACATGGTGATCAATTCTTATCAAGTAGAGCTCTCGACCTCCTTTTGTTAGGGCAAGTTTTGCAGACTTACAAGCCTTTACGTTGAAACGCAGAGTATGGCTTGGAGGAATGGAATATTGCGCAGCTGTTGGCTTGTACCAAACACGTGAATCTGTTGCTTCGAAGTTCACACTAAAGTCTGAAATGAAACCCCAATCTCCAATTCAATTCAATGAACTGAGTAATAATGTTTTATATCTTAGCATTATTTTAGAAGAAATAACAAATCTAAAAAATCAATTAAAGATGGGAAAGATAAACAAATCAATATTATCTAATTAAGAGATATATTGCAAAAGAGAACACATGTCAGTAAGCCGGACATTATTAAGCTATAAACTATTCATTTGATATTGTCCTAATATTAAGAGCATTCTTCTATAGCATGGTGATTATTTATATGATAGTATTAATAGTTTTAGCCTTCATCTGAAAAATAACTCGAGAAACTATTTTTTGTACCTTCTAGATATTTTAGACTACATGTTTGAACTTCAAGGGCAGACAACTCATGAAGCAGGAAGTCCAAAATCCTGGGCAAATATATCATTTTGGAATAACTCCGCCAGTTCATCCTTCTACCTACCTACTCGGAGTGTAACGATAGATCAACCTATCCATTCATCGTGATAGTTGATGTGCTGATAGTACTTTATCGATAGTCATTTTTGAAACGACCAAATGTATCGATAGCCCGTTTAATTACATTAGTATCGACATTTTAGTCAGATTAAAAATTAAGGCTTACATAAGTGCGGCCTGTAAGAAATCATCACAAAAAGCAGCAAAATCTGCCTTCGCAATAGAATCCCCGCAATAGACTATCGCTATTGCAATCGTTACTCACAATTGACTATCGCTATTGCAATAGTTGCTCACAATAGTCTATCGCTATAGCAAAAGTACTTTTGGGGTCAATAGTCATTCCTTCTACCTACCAATATAACAATCAACCGAACTACAGATATAAGCTATGTCACTTGTCAAAATCCTTGAAAATGCAATTAAAAAATAAACGAAATCATCCCTTCAAAATAGTTGTCCCATAAAATATGATCGGTGTTTATAATGGTCGTCAATAAATTGCCTTGAAGGCTGAAGGACATGAAAAGCCTATTAAAATATCAAACCTGTGCCTATTTTGTAATGATTAGAAATGAATAATTATCATCAAATACTTGCCTCTTCTGCATGATTTGTGATCCGACTGCAGAGTGTAGTCCTTCTTGCAGAAACACTCTTTGTATGTTGAGTTAAAGGGGAGACAACCTTGGGAACAGTCGGTATGGATTTTGAGACAGGGCTGATCAACTGTAGATACAAAATCGTACTATGATGATACCATAAACAGTGTTAATAACCAACCAGGGCCTCCTTTTACAAAGCCCTCGGGTGACCGATAGTATTAAAGGTGACCTAAGTGTAATGTTAATTGATGGAAGTTTAGGTTAATTAAACATAAGATTAATTTGTGGAGATCCTGATCCCTGCAGCACGTTTTCATGTCATCAATTCTAATACCCTAACTTTCGGCCTCCTCGTTGCTATGGTTTCATTTGTTCTAACTGTACGTGTAGTGAACGATACACCTCTACTTTTCTAATAAACCTACATTTTATTATACATCTACACTTTGGCAGGTGAAGAGATCCAACGATTCAAACAGAAGGTATTGGAAGTATTGGTACATCTATTACATATTTACCAATACATGTCAATACATTCACGAAGCTTTATCTGCAGAGGATAAAACAACATTACTCAACACCTTTGTCCATAGTCGAAAAATTAATTATTTATTTCCAAGCGATACTTGTTGGCGGCCATTCTTCTGTCAACAACTATTTATTTGTTACGTCAAGGAAACAGCTGTTAGCTATAGCTTATTGGACTCTTTATGTTCGTTAAATAACTTCTCTGTTAGTACTAAATATATTTTCTTGCATTTGGTACTATTTGTCTTACACTTCTTAAGATGTCCCTACTACAAAGCAATGTCACTCCCTACTGCCCTTTTACTGTTTCTAATTGTCTTGTACATCGAAGTCCAAAAATCCATTTTGGGTATCCAGCGAACAACAAGCGTTTTAAATGTACATGCGTTGAGAATACAGTGTAAAGGTAATGTTGTGCTCCAGCTTGGGAACCTGGCGATCAAATGACGTTTTGAAATCTACATGTGTTGTGACTAAAACGTGAAGGGGTAATGTTGTGATCCAGTTTGGGTACCAAGCGAATATAATTACAAAATGGATTTGTTACACTAATTTCCGGGATTCTGATTGGACGAGAGCGCTCAAAAACCTGCTGCATTTCTCGATAAATGCAGAAAATTGGCAACCATACCATGTGCATTCATTCCTTGTGACGTCACAATCACTTGACGCAATAGTTCGGTTTTGACAGTTGCGAGTTACGTTCTGTTGCAAAGACAGATATAACATATCTTATCACTTCCCATCTGCGTTTGTAACAAGTAAATACATTCTTCTCCCTAACACAATCCATGCATTCACCGGAAAGACTGCATTTAAATAACTACGAGTCCTCAAGCTTGTTCGCTTGGCAAACGGCGGACATTTTGAACGTCGTGTGATATGCTAATTAGGGTTATTCCGAAAATGCGGATTCCGGTTAAAACGAATTGTGATTGCATGGGTGTCAATGGTTGCGAAAACGAAATTAAATCTTCGGCCGTTTTAGTTTATGGAGTTCTCAATTTTGATTCAACTTTGTATTGTTTCGTGTAACAAACCACAATTTCACGACATTGATGACAGATTTTTTGAAAATAATTAGGAAAAACTTTGTTAAAATGTTGATTTTGTAATTATAAGGATTGTTTTACATGTTTTGTGCCTCTATCGATGTATAACAGCAACAAATTTTGTATAAAATCGCTACGCTACGCTACGCGATTTTATACAATTTGTTGCTGTTATACATCGATAGAGGCACAAAACATGTAAAACAATCCTTAAATAAGACGTTTTAAAATCCAAATGTGTTGTGACTACAGTGTAAAGGGGAAATGGTGTGATCCAGTTAAGGTACCTAGTTACAAAGGACATTTTGAAATCTACATGTGTTGTGTAAAGGGGAAATGTTGTGATTCAGCTTGGGAACCTGGCGATCAAAAGACGTTTTGAAATCTACATGTGTTGTGACTAAAACGTGAAGGGGTAATGTTGTGATCCAGTTTGGGTACCTAGTTACAAAGGACATTTTGAAATCTACATGTGTTGTGTAAAGGGGAAATGTTGTGATCCAGTTTGGGTACCAAGCGAACAGAAGACGTTTTAAAATCCAAATGTGTTGTGACTACAGTATAAAGGGTAATGTTGTGATCAAGTTTGGGTACCTTGTTACAGAGGACGTTTTGATATCAACATGTGTTGTGACTGCAGGGTAGTATTGTTGAAATAGACAGAAGAGAATAGAGGGGGTCACACTTAGGGGAATATCCTACCCATTCTGTAGGCAAAATACAACATTGTAAACAAATTAAATGTTGTATTAAACAAAGAAAATTAGCTCAAATTGTACTTCATTTTTTTCAATTTTCTACTATTTTCTTCGTCTGATTCTGCACTTTACCGACTGATTGACTGGTACACGCCGATCAGCTGATGGCAGCATTGGTTATTTATCAACGCTGCCGTTCATCGTTTTCTTCACGCAATTGTCTAAGAGTTTTTAATTTCAGGATTTAATAAACAAAAACGGACATTTCATCATCTAATCTTACACTTTACATCAATAATATTGTGCATATTTTATATAATATACAGAGGAGCTACGTTACAATATACAGAGGAGTTGTGTTGTACTGTGCAGAAGAATATTTTATATACTATACAGAGGAGCTACGTTACAATATACAGAGGAGTTGTGTTGTACTGTGCAGAAGAATATTGTATATATTATACAGAGGAGTTGTGTTGTACTGTACAGAAGAATATTTTATGTACTATACAGAGGAGTTGTGTTGTACTGTACAGAAGAATATTTTATGTACTATGCAGAGGAGTTGTGTTGAACTGTGCAGAAGAATATTTTATACAATATACAGAGGAGCTACGTTACACTATACAGAGGAGTTGTGTTGTACTGTACAGAAGAATATTTTATATACTATACAGAGGAGTTGTGTTGTACTGTGCAGACGAATATTCTATATACTATACAGAGGAGCTACGTTACAATATACAGAGGAGTTGTGTTGTACATTGGAGAAGAATAGTTTATATACTATACAGAGGAGTTGTGTTGTACTGTGCAGAAGAATATTTTATATACTATACAGAGGAGCTACGTTACAATATTCAGAGGAGTTGTGTCGTACTGTGCAGAAGAATATTTTATATACTATACAGAGGAGCTACGTTACAATATACAGAGAATTTGTGTTGTACTGTGCAGAAGAATATTTTATATACTATACAGAGGAGCTACATTACAATATACAGAGGAGTTGTGTTGTACTGTGCAGAAGAATATTTATATACTATACAGAGGACCTACGTTACAATATGCAGAGGAGTTGTGTTGTACTGTGCAGAAGAATATTGTATATATTATACAGAGAAGTTGTGTTGTACTGCGCAGAAGCATATTTTATATACTATACAGAGGAACTACGTTACACTATGCAGAGGAGTTGTGTTGTACATTGGAGAAGAATATTTCATATACTATATAGAGGAGTTGTGCTGTACTGTGCAGAAGAATATTTTATATACTATACAGAGGAGCTACGTTACAATATACAGAGGAGTTGTGTTGTACAGTGCAGAAGAATATTTTATACAATATACAGAGGAGTTGTGTTGTACTGTGCAGAAGAAAATTTTATATACTATACAGAGGAGCTACGTTACAATATACAGAGGAGTTGTGTTGTACAGTGCAGAAGAATATTTTATACAATATACAGAGGAGTTGTGTTGTACTGTACAGAAGAATATTTTATGTACTATACAGAGGAGTTGTGTTGTACTGTACAGAAGAATATTTTATGTACTATGCAGAGGAGTTGTGTTGTACTGTGCAGAAGAATATTCTATATACTATACAGAGGAGCTACGTTACAATATTCAGAGGAGTTGTGTTGTACATTGGAGAAGAATAGTTTATATACTATACAGAGGAGTTGTGTTGTTCTGTACAGAAGAATATTTATATACTATACAGAGGAGCTACGTTACAATATACAGAGGAGTTGTGTTGTACTGTGCAGAAGAATATTTATATACTATACAGAGGAGCTACGTTACAATATACAGAGGAGTTGTGTTGTACTGTGCAGAAGAATATTTTATATACTATACAGAGGAGCTACGTTACAATATACAGAGGAGTTGTGTTGTACTGTGCAGAAGAATATTTTATATACTATACAGAGGAGTTGTGTTGTACTGTACAGAAGAATATTTTATATACTATACAGAGGAGTTGTGTTGTACTGTACAGAAGAATATTTTATGTACTATACAGAGGAGTTGTGTTGTACTGTACAGAAGAATATTTTATATACTATACAGAGGAGTTGTGTTGTACTGTACAGAAGAATATTTTATATACTATACAGAGGAGCTACGTTACAACATACAGAGGAGTTGTGTTATACTGTGCAGAAGCATATTTTATACAATATACAGAGGAGTTGTGTTGTACTGTGCAGAAGAATATTTATATACTATACAGAGGAGCTACGTTACAATATACAGAGGAGTTGTGTTGTACTGTGCAGAAGAATATTTTATATATTATACAGAGGAGTTGTGTTGTACTGTGCAGAAGAATATTTTATATACTATACAGAGAACCTACGTTACAACATACATAGGAGTTGTGTTATACTGTGTAGAAGCATATTTTATACAATATACAGAGGAGTTGTGTTGTACTGTGCAGAAGAATATTTTATATACTATACAGAGGAGCTACGTTACAATATACAGAGAAGTTGTGTTGTACTGTGCAGAAGAATATTTTATGTACTATACAGAGGAGCTACGTTACAATATACAGAGGAGTTGTGTCGTACTGTGCAGAAGAATATAGTATATACTATACAGAGGAGTTGTGTTGTACTGCACAGAAGCATATTTTATATACTATACAGAGGAGCTACGTTACAATATACAGAGGAGTTGTGTTGTACTGTGCAGAAGAATATTTTATATACTATACAGAGGAGTTGTGTTGTACTGTACATAAGAATATTTTATGTACTATACAGAGGAGTTGTGTTGTACTGTACAGAAGAATATTTTATGTACTATGCAGAGGAGTTGTGTTGTCCTGTGCAGAAGAATATTCTATATACTATACAGAGGAGGTACGTTACAATATACAGAGGAGTTGTGTTGTACATTGGAGAAGAATAGTTTATATACTATACAGAGGACCTACGTTACACTATGCAGAGGAGTTGTGTTGTACTGTGCAGAAGAATATTTATATACTATACAGAGGAGCTACGTTACAATATACAGAGGAGTTGTGTTGTACTGTGCAGAAGAATATTTTATATATTATACAGAGGAGTTGTGTTGTACTGTGCAGAAGAATATTTTATGTACTATACAGAGGAGCTACGTTACAATATACAGAGGAGTTGTGTCGTACTGTGCAGAAGAATATAGTATATACTATACAGAGGAGTTGTGTTGTACTGCACAGAAGCATATTTTATATACTATACAGAGGAGCTACGTTACAATATACAGAGGAGTTGTGTTGTACTGTGCAGAAGAATATTTTATATACTATACAGAGGAGCTACGTTACAATATACAGAGAAGTTGTGTTGTACTGTGCAGAAGAATATTTATATACTATACAGAGGAGCTACGCTACAACATACAGAGGAGTTGTGTTGTACTGTGCAGAAGAATATTTTATATACTATACAGAGGAGCTACATTACAATATACAGAGAAGTTGTGTTGTACTGCGCAGAAGAATATTTTATATACTATACAGAGGAGCTACGTTACAATATACAGAGAAGTTGTGTTGTACTGCGCAGAAGAATATTTTATATACTATACAGAGGAGCTACGTTCCACAATGCAGAGGAGTTGTGTTGTACTGTGCAGAAGAATATTTTATATACTATACAGAGGAGTTGTGTTGTACTGTGCAGAAGAATATTTTATATACTATACAGAGGAGTTGTGTTGTACTGTGCAGAAGAATATTTTATATACTATACAGAGGAGCTACGTTACAATATACAGAGGAGTTGTGTTGTACTGTGCAGAAGAATATTTTATATACTATACAGAGGAGCTACGTTACAATATACAGAGGAGTTGTGTTGTACTGTGCAGAAGAATATTTTATATACTATACAGAGGAGCTACATTACAATATACAGAGAAGTTGTGTTATACTGTGCAGAAGAATATTTTATATATTATACAGAGGAGTTGTGTTGTACTGTGCAGAAGCATATTTTATATACTATACAGAGGAGTTGTGTTGTACTGTGCAGAAGAATATTTTATATACTATACAGAGGAGTTGTGTTGTACTGTGCAGAAGAATATTTTATATACTATACAGAGGAGTTGTGTTGTACTGTGCAGAAGAATATTTTATATACTATACAGAGGAGCTACGTTACAATATACAGAGGAGTTGTGTTGTACTGTGCAGAAGAATATTTTATATACTATACAGAGGAGCTACATTACAATATACAGAGAAGTTGTGTTATACTGTGCAGAAGAATATTTTATATATTATACAGAGGAGTTGTGTTGTACTGTGCAGAAGCATATTTTATATACTATACAGAGGAGTTGTGTTGTACTGTGCAGAAGAATATTTTATATACTATACAGAGGAGTTGTGTTGTACTGTGCAGAAGAATATTTTATATACTATGCAGAGGAGCTACATTACAATATACAGAGAAGTTGTGTTGTACAGTGCATCAGAATATTTTATATACTATACAGAGGAGCTACGTTACAATATACAGAGGAGTTGTGTTGTACTGTGCAGAAGAATATTTTATATACTATACAGAGGAGCTACGTTACAATATACAGAGGAGTTGTGTTGTACTGTGCAGAAGAATATTTTATATACTATACAGAGGAGCTACATTACAATATACAGAGAAGTTGTGTTATACTGTGCAGAAGAATATTTTATATACTATACAGAGGAGCTACATTACAATATACAGAGAAGTTGTGTTGTACAGTGCATCAGAATATTTTATATACTATACAGAGGAGCTACGTTACAATATACAGAGAAGTTGTGTTGTACAGTGCATCAGAATATTTTATATACTATACAGAGGAGCTACGTTCCACAATGCAGAGGAGTTGTGTTGTACTGTGCAGAAGAATATTTATATACTATACAGAGGAGTTGTGTTGTACTGTGCAGAAGAATATTTTATATACTATACAGAGGAGCTACGTTACACTATACAGAGGAGTTGTGTTGTACTGTGCAGAAGAATATTTTATATACTATACAGAGGAGCTACGTTACAATATACAGAGGAGTTGTGTTGTACTGTGCAGAAGAATATTTTATATACTATACAGAGGAGTTGTGTTGTACTGTGCAGAAGAATATTTTATATACTATACAGAGGAGTTGTGTCGTACTGTGCAGAAGAATAGTTTATATACTATACAGAGGAGCTACGTTACACTATACAGAGGAGTTGTGTTGTACTGTGCAGAAGAATATTTTATATACTATACAGAGGAGCTACGTTACAATATACAGAGGAGTTGTGTTGTACTGTGCAGAAGAATATTTTATATACTATACAGAGGAGTTGTGTTGTACTGTGCAGAAGAATATTTTATATACTATACAGAGGAGCTACATTACAATATACAGAGAAGTTGTGTTGTACAGTGCATCAGAATATTTTATATACTATACAGAGGAGCTACATTACAATATACAGAGAAGTTGTGTTGTACAGTGCATCAGAATATTTTATATACTATACAGAGGAGCTACGTTACAATATACAGAGGAGTTGTGTCGTACTGTGCATCAGAATATTTTATATACTATACAGAGGAGCTACATTACAATATACAGAGAAGTTGTGTTGTACAGTGCATCAGAATATTTTATATACTATACAGAGGAGCTACATTACAATATACAGAGAAGTTGTGTTGTACTGTGCAGAAGAATAGTTTATATACTATACAGAGGAGCTACGTTCCACAATGCAGAGGAGTTGTGTTGTACTGTGCAGAAGAATATAGTATATACTATACAGAGGAGTTGTGTTGTACTGTGCAGAAGAATATTTTATATACTATACAGAGGAGTTGTGTCGTACTGTGCAGAAGAATATTTTATATACTATACAGAGGAGTTGTGTCGTACTGTGCAGAAGAATATTTTATATACTATACAGAGGAGTTGTGTCGTACTGTGCAGAAGAATATTTTATATACTATACAGAGGAGCTACGTTACAATATACAGAGGAGTTGTGTTGTACTGTGCAGAAGAATATTTTATATACTATACAGAGGAGCTACGTTACAATATACAGAGGAGTTGTGTTGTACTGTGCAGAAGAATATTTTATATACTATACAGAGGAGTTGTGTTGTACTGTGCAGAAGAATATTTTATATACTATACAGAGGAGTTGTGTTGTACTGTGCAGAAGAATATTTTATATACTATACAGAGGAGTTGTGTCGTACTGTGCAGAAGAATATTTTATATACTATACAGAGGAGCTACGTTACAATATACAGAGGAGTTGTGTTGTACTGTGCAGAAGAATATTTTATATACTATACAGAGGAGCTACGTTACAATATACAGAGGAGTTGTGTTGTACTGTGCAGAAGAATATTTTATATACTATACAGAGGAGCTACGCTACAACATACAGAGGAGTTGTGTTGTACTGTGCAGAAGAATATTTTATATACTATACAGAGGAGTTGTGTCGTACTGTGCAGAAGAATATTTTATATACTATACAGAGGAGCTACGTTACAATATACAGAGGAGTTGTGTTGTACAGTGCATCAGAATATTTTATACAATATACAGAGGAGTTGTGTTGTACTGTACAGAAGAATATTTTATGTACTATACAGAGGAGTTGTGTTGTACTGTACAGAAGAATATTTTATGTACTATGCAGAGGAGTTGTGTTGTCCTTTGCAGAAGAATATTCTATATACTATACAGAGGAGGTACGTTACAATATACAGAGGAGTTGTGTTGTACATTGGAGAAGAATAGTTTATATACTATACAGAGGAGTTGTGTTGT
Source organism: Steromphala cineraria (assembly GCA_916613615.1). NCBI lineage: Eukaryota > Metazoa > Mollusca > Gastropoda > Trochida > Trochidae > Steromphala > Steromphala cineraria. The sequence continues at coordinate 31,292,294 of OU744729.1, read as the reverse complement.
ACTGTGCAGAAGAATATTTTATGTACTATACAGAGGAGTTGTGTTGTACTGTACAGAAGAATATTTTATGTACTATGCAGAGGAGTTGTGTTGTCCTTTGCAGAAGAATATTCTATATACTATACAGAGGAGGTACGTTACAATATACAGAGGAGTTGTGTTGTACATTGGAGAAGAATAGTTCATATACTATACAGAGGAGTTGTGCTGTACTGTGCAGAAGAATATTTTATATACTATACAGAGGAGCTACGTTACAATATACAGAGGAGTTGTGTTGTACAGTGCATCAGAATATTTTATACAATATACAGAGGAGTTGTGTTGTACTGTACAGAAGAATATTTTATGTACTATACAGAGGAGTTGTGTTGTACTGTACAGAAGAATATTTTATGTACTATGCAGAGGAGTTGTGTTGTCCTTTGCAGAAGAATATTCTATATACTATACAGAGGAGGTACGTTACAATATACAGAGGAGTTGTGTTGTACATTGGAGAAGAATAGTTTATATACTATACAGAGGAGTTGTGTTGTACTGTGCAGAAGAATATTTTATATACTATACAGAGGAGCTACGTTACAATATACAGAGAAGTTGTGTTGTACTGTGCAGAAGAATATTTTATATGCTATACAGAGGAGCTACGTTACAATATACAGAGGAGTTTTGTTGTACTGTGCAGAAGAATATTTTATATACTATACAGAGGAGCTACGTTACACTATACAGAGGAGTTGTGTTGTACTGTGCAGAAGAATATTTTATATGCTATACAGAGGAGCTACGTTACAATATACAGAGGAGTTTTGTTGTACTGTGCAGAAGAATATTTTATATACTATACAGAGGACCTACGTTACAATATGCAGAGGAGTTGTGTTGTACTGTGCAGAAGAATATTGTATATATTATACAGAGGAGTTGTGTTGTACTGTGCAGAAGAATATTTTATATACTATACAGAGGACCTACGTTACAACATACATAGGAGTTGTGTTATACTGTGCAGAAGCATATTTTATACAATATACAGAGAAGTTGTGTTGTACTGTGCAGAAGAATATTTTATGTACTATACAGAGGAGCTACGTTACAATATACAGAGGAGTTGTGTTGAACTGTGCAGGAGAATATAGTATATACTATACAGAGGAGTTGTGTTGTACTGTGCAGAAGAATAGTTTATATACTATACAGAGGAGTTGTGTTGTACAGTGGAGAAGAATATTTTATAAACTATACAGAGGAGCTACGTTACAATATACAGAGGAGTTGTGTTGTACTGTGCAGAAGAATATTTTATATACTATACAGAGGAGCTACGTTACAATATACAGAGAAGTTGTGTTGTACTGCGCAGAAGAATATTTTATATACTATACAGAGGAGCTACGTTACAATATGCAGAGGAGTTGTGTTGTACATTGGAGAAGAATAGTTTATATACTATACAGAGGAGTTGTGTTGTACTGTGCAGAAGAATATTTTATATACTATACAGAGGAGCTACGTTACAATATACAGAGGAGTTGTGTCGTACTGTGCAGAAGAATATAGTATATACTATACAGAGGAGTTGTGTTGTACTGCACAGAAGAATATTTTATATACTTTAAAGAGGAGCTACGTTACAATATACAGAGGAGTTGTGTCGTACTGTGCAGAAGAATATAGTATATACTATACAGAGGAGTTGTGTTGTACTGCACAGAAGCATATTTTATATACTATACAGAGGAGCTACGTTACAATATACAGAGGAGTTGTGTTGTACTGTGCAGAAGAATATTTTATATACTATACAGAGGAGCTACGTTACAATATACAGAGAAGTTGTGTTGTACTGTGCAGAAGAATATTTTATATACTTTACAGAGGAGCTATTTTACACTATGCAGAGGAGTTGTGTTGTACTGTGCAGAAGAATATTTATATACTATACAGAGGAGCTACGTTACAATATACAGAGGAGTTGTGTTGTACTGTGCAGAAGAATATTGTATATATTATACAGAGGAGTTGTGTTGTACTGTGCAGAAGAATATTTTATATACTATACAGAGGACCTACGTTACAACATACATAGGAGTTGTGTTATACTGTGCAGAAGCATATTTTATACAATATACAGAGAAGTTGTGTTGTACTGTGCAGAAGAATATTTTATGTACTATACAGAGGAGCTACGTTACAATATACAGAGGAGTTGTGTTGAACTGTGCAGGAGAATATAGTATATACTATACAGAGGAGTTGTGTTGTACTGTGCAGAAGAATAGTTTATATACTATACAGAGGAGTTGTGTTGTACAGTGGAGAAGAATATTTTATAAACTATACAGAGGAGCTACGTTACAATATACAGAGGAGTTGTGTTGTACTGTGCAGAAGAATATTTTATATACTATACAGAGGAGCTACGTTACAATATACAGAGGAGTTGTGTTGTACTGTGCAGAAGAATATTTTATATACTATACAGAGGAGCTACGTTACAATATGCAGAGGAGTTGTGTTGTACATTGGAGAAGAATAGTTTATATACTATACAGAGGAGTTGTGTTGTACTGTGCAGAAGAATATTTTATATACTATACAGAGGAGCTACGTTACAATATACAGAGGAGTTGTGTCGTACTGTGCAGAAGAATATAGTATATACTATACAGAGGAGTTGTGTTGTACTGCACAGAAGCATATTTTATATACTTTAAAGAGGAGCTACGTTACAATATACAGAGGAGTTGTGTCGTACTGTGCAGAAGAATATAGTATATACTATACAGAGGAGTTGTGTTGTACTGCACAGAAGCATATTTTATATACTATACAGAGGAGCTACGTTACAATATACAGAGGAGTTGTGTTGTACTGTGCAGAAGAATATTTTATATACTATACAGAGGAGCTACGTTACAATATACAGAGAAGTTGTGTTGTACTGTGCAGAAGAATATTTTATATACTTTACAGAGGAGCTATTTTACACTATGCAGAGGAGTTGTGTTGTACTGTGCAGAAGAATATTTATATACTATACAGAGGAGCTACGTTACAATATACAGAGGAGTTGTGTTGTACTGTGCAGAAGAATATTGTATATATTATACAGAGGAGTTGTGTTGTACTGTGCAGAAGAATATTTTATATACTATACAGAGGACCTACGTTACAACATACATAGGAGTTGTGTTATACTGTGCAGAAGCATATTTTATACAATATACAGAGAAGTTGTGTTGTACTGTGCAGAAGAATATTTTATGTACTATACAGAGGAGCTACGTTACAATATACAGAGGAGTTGTGTTGAACTGTGCAGGAGAATATAGTATATACTATACAGAGGAGTTGTGTTGTACTGTGCAGAAGAATAGTTTATATACTATACAGAGGAGTTGTGTTGTACAGTGGAGAAGAATATTTTATAAACTATACAGAGGAGCTACGTTACAATATACAGAGGAGTTGTGTTGTACTGTGCAGAAGAATATTTTATATACTATACAGAGGAGCTACGTTACAATATACAGAGAAGTTGTGTTGTACTGCGCAGAAGAATATTTTATATACTATACAGAGGAGCTACGTTACAATATGCAGAGGAGTTGTGTTGTACATTGGAGAAGAATAGTTTATATACTATACAGAGGAGTTGTGTTGTACTGTGCAGAAGAATATTTTATATACTATACAGAGGAGCTACGTTACAATATACAGAGGAGTTGTGTCGTACTGTGCAGAAGAATATAGTATATACTATACAGAGGAGTTGTGTTGTACTGCACAGAAGCATATTTTATATACTTTAAAGAGGAGCTACGTTACAATATACAGAGGAGTTGTGTCGTACTGTGCAGAAGAATATAGTATATACTATACAGAGGACTTGTGTTGTACTGCACAGAAGCATATTTTATATACTATACAGAGGAGCTACGTTACAATATACAGAGGAGTTGTGTTGTACTGTGCAGAAGAATATTTTATATACTATACAGAGGAGCTACGTTACAATATACAGAGAAGTTGTGTTGTACTGTGCAGAAGAATATTTTATATACTATACAGAGGAGCTACATTACAATATACAGAGAAGTTGTGTTGTACTGCGCAGAAGAATATTTTATATACTTTACAGAGGAGCTACGTTACACTATGCAGAGGAGTTGTGTTGTACTGTGCAGAAGAATATTTATATACTATACAGAGGAGCTACGTTACAATATACAGAGGAGTTGTGTTGAACTGTGCAGGAGAATATAGTATATACTATACAGAGGAGTTGTGTTGTACTGTGCAGAAGAATAGTTTATATACTATACAGAGGAGTTGTGTTGTACAGTGGAGAAGAATATTTTATAAACTATACAGAGGAGCTACGTTACAATATACAGAGGAGTTGTGTTGTACTGTGCAGAAGAATATTTTATATACTATACAGAGGAGCTACGTTACAATATACAGAGAAGTTGTGTTGTACTGCGCAGAAGAATATTTTATATACTATACAGAGGAGCTACGTTACAATATGCAGAGGAGTTGTGTTGTACATTGGAGAAGAATAGTTTATATACTATACAGAGGAGTTGTGTTGTACTGTGCAGAAGAATATTTTATATACTATACAGAGGAGCTACGTTACAATATACAGAGGAGTTGTGTCGTACTGTGCAGAAGAATATAGTATATACTATACAGAGGAGTTGTGTTGTACTGCACAGAAGCATATTTTATATACTTTAAAGAGGAGCTACGTTACAATATACAGAGGAGTTGTGTCGTACTGTGCAGAAGAATATAGTATATACTATACAGAGGAGTTGTGTTGTACTGCACAGAAGCATATTTTATATACTATACAGAGGAGCTACGTTACAATATACAGAGGAGTTGTGTTGTACTGTGCAGAAGAATATTTTATATACTATACAGAGGAGCTACGTTACAATATACAGAGAAGTTGTGTTGTACTGTGCAGAAGAATATTTTATATACTTTACAGAGGAGCTACGTTACACTATGCAGAGGAGTTGTGTTGTACTGTGCAGAAGAATATTTATATACTATACAGAGGAGCTACGTTACAATATACAGAGGAGTTGTGTTGTACTGTGCAGAAGAATATTGTATATATTATACAGAGGAGTTGTGTTGTACTGTGCAGAAGAATATTTTATATACTATACAGAGGACCTACGTTACAACATACATAGGAGTTGTGTTATACTGTGCAGAAGCATATTTTATACAATATACAGAGAAGTTGTGTTGTACTGTGCAGAAGAATATTTTATGTACTATACAGAGGAGCTACGTTACAATATACAGAGGAGTTGTGTTGAACTGTGCAGGAGAATATAGTATATACTATACAGAGGAGTTGTGTTGTACTGTGCAGAAGAATAGTTTATATACTATACAGAGGAGTTGTGTTGTACAGTGGAGAAGAATATTTTATAAACTATACAGAGGAGCTACGTTACAATATACAGAGGAGTTGTGTTGTACTGTGCAGAAGAATATTTTATATACTATACAGAGGAGCTACGTTACAATATACAGAGAAGTTGTGTTGTACTGCGCAGAAGAATATATTATATACTATACAGAGGAGCTACGTTACAATATGCAGAGGAGTTGTGTTGTACATTGGAGAAGAATAGTTTATATACTATACAGAGGAGTTGTGTTGTACTGTGCAGAAGAATATTTTATATACTATACAGAGGAGCTACGTTACAATATACAGAGGAGTTGTGTCGTACTGTGCAGAAGAATATAGTATATACTATACAGAGGAGTTGTGTTGTACTGCACAGAAGCATATTTTATATACTTTAAAGAGGAGCTACGTTACAATATACAGAGGAGTTGTGTCGTACTGTGCAGAAGAATATAGTATATACTATACAGAGGAGTTGTGTTGTACTGCACAGAAGCATATTTTATATACTATACAGAGGAGCTACGTTACAATATACAGAGGAGTTGTGTTGTACTGTGCAGAAGAATATTTTATATACTATACAGAGGAGCTACGTTACAATATACAGAGAAGTTGTGTTGTACTGTGCAGAAGAATATTTTATTTACTATACAGAGGAGCTACATTACAATATACAGAGAAGTTGTGTTGTACTGCGCAGAAGAATATTTTATATACTTTACAGAGGAGCTACGTTACACTATGCAGAGGAGTTGTGTTGTACTGTGCAGAAGAATATTTATATACTATACAGAGGAGCTACGTTACAATATACAGAGGAGTTGTGTTGTACTGTGCAGAAGAATATTGTATATATTATACAGAGGAGTTGTGTTGTACTGTGCAGAAGAATATTTTATATACTATACAGAGGACCTACGTTACAACATACATAGGAGTTGTGTTATACTGTGCAGAAGCATATTTTATACAATATACAGAGGAGTTGTGTTGTACTGTGCAGAAGAATATTTTATGTACTATACAGAGGAGCTACGTTACAATATACAGAGGAGTTGTGTTGAACTGTGCAGAAGAATATAGTATATACTATACAGAGGAGTTGTGTTGTACTGTGCAGAAGAATAGTTTATATACTATACAGAGGAGTTGTGTTGTACAGTGGAGAAGAATATTTTATAAACTATACAGAGGAGCTACGTTACAATATACAGAGGAGTTGTGTTGTACTGTGCAGAACAATATGTTATATACTATACAGAGGAGCTACGTTACAATATACAGAGAAGTTGTGTTGTACTGTGCAGAAGAATATTTTATATACTATACAGAGGAGCTACGTTACAATATACAGAGGAGTTGTGTTGTACATTGGAGAAGAATAGTTTATATACTATACAGAGGAGTTGTGTTGTACTGTGCAGAAGAATATTTTATATACTATACAGAGGAGCTACGTTACAATATACAGAGGAGTTGTGTCGTACTGTGCAGAAGAATATAGTATATACTATACAGAGGAGTTGTGTTGTACTGCACAGAAGCATATTTTATATACTATAAAGAGGAGCTACGTTACAATATACAGAGGAGTTGTGTTGTACTGTGCAGAAGAATATAGTATATACTATACAGAGGAGCTACGTTACAATATACAGAGAAGTTGTGTTGTACTGCGCAGAAGAATATTTTATATACTATACAGAGGAGCTACGTTACACTATGCAGAGGAGTTGTGTTGTACATTGGAGAAGAATAGTTCATATACTATACAGAGGAGTTGTGCTGTACTGTGCAGAAGAATATTTTATATACTATACAGAGGAGCTACGTTACAATATACAGAGGAGTTGTATTGTACAGTGCAGAAGAATATTTTATACAATATACAGAGGAGTTGTGTTGTACTGTACATAAGAATATTTTATGTACTATACAGAGGAGTTGTGTTGTACTGTACAGAAGAATATTTTATGTACTATGCAGAGGAGTTGTGTTGTCCTGTACAGAAGAATATTCTATATACTATACAGAGGAGGTACGTTACAATATACAGAGGAGTTGTGTTGTACATTGGAGAAGAATAGTTTATTTACTATACAGAGGACCTACGTTACACTATGCAGAGGAGTTGTGTTGTACTGTGCAGAAGAATATTTATATACTATACAGAGGAGCTACGTTACAATATACAGAGGAGTTGTGTTGTACTGTGCAGAAGAATATTTTATATATTATACAGAGGAGTTGTGTTGTACTGTGCAGAAGAATATTTTATGTACTATACAGAGGAGCTACGTTACAATATACAGAGGAGTTGTGTCGTACTGTGCAGAAGAATATAGTATATACTATACAGAGGAGTTGTGTTGTACTGCACAGAAGCATATTTTATATACTATACAGAGGAGCTACGTTACAATATACAGAGGAGTTGTGTTGTACTGTGCAGAAGAATATTTTATATACTATACAGAGGAGCTACGTTACAATATACAGAGAAGTTGTGTTGTACTGTGCAGAAGAATATTTATATACTATACAGAGGAGCTACGCTACAACATACAGAGGAGTTGTGTTGTACTGTGCAGAAGAATATTTTATATACTATACAGAGGAGCTACATTACAATATACAGAGAAGTTGTGTAGTACTGCGCAGAAGAATATTTTATATACAATACAGAGGAGCTACGTTACACAATGCAGAGGAGTTGTGTTGTACATTGGAGAAGAATAGTTCATATACTATACAGAGGAGTTTTGCTGTACTGTGCAGAAGAATATTTTATATACTATACAGAGGAGCTACGTTACAATATACAGAGGAGTTGTGTTGTACAGTGCAGAAGAATATTTTATACAATATACAGAGGAGTTGTGTTGTACTGTACAGAAGAATATTTTATGTACTATACAGAGGAGTTGTGTTGTACTGTACAGAAGAATATTTTATGTACTATGCAGAGGAGTTGTGTTGTCCTGTGCAGAAGAATATTCTATATACTATACAGAGGAGCTACGTTACAATATACAGAGAAGTTGTGTTGTACTGTGCAGAAGAATATTTTATATGCTATACAGAGGAGCTACGTTACAATATACAGAGGAGTTTTGTTGTACTGTGCAGAAGAATATTTTATATACTATACAGAGGAGCTACGTTACACTATACAGAGGAGTTGTGTTGTACTGTGCAGAAGAATATTTTATATGCTATACAGAGGAGCTACGTTACAATATACAGAGGAGTTTTGTTGTACTGTGCAGAAGAATATTTTATATACTATACAGAGGACCTACGTTACAATATGCAGAGGAGTTGTGTTGTACTGTGCAGAAGAATATTGTATATATTATACAGAGGAGTTGTGTTGTACTGTGCAGAAGAATATTTTATATACTATACAGAGGACCTACGTTACAACATACATAGGAGTTGTGTTATACTGTGCAGAAGCATATTTTATACAATATAAAGAGAAGTTGTGTTGTACTGTGCAGAAGAATATTTTATGTACTTTACAGAGGAGCTACGTTACAATATACAGAGGAGTTGTGTTGAACTGTGCAGGAGAATATAGTATATACTATACAGAGGAGTTGTGTTGTACTGTGCAGAAGAATATTTTATATACTATACAGAGGGGCTACGTTACAATATACAGAGGAGTTGTGTCGTACTGTGCAGAAGAATATAGTATATACTATACAGAGGAGTTGTGTTGTACTGCACAGAAGCATATTTTATATAATATAAAGAGGAGTTACGTTACAATATACAGAGGAGTTGTGTTGTACTGTGCAGAAGAATATAGTATATACTATACAGAGGAGCTACGTTACAATATACAGAGGAGTTGTGTCGTACTGTGCAGAAGAATATAGTATATACTATACAGAGGAGCTACGTTACAATATACAGAGGAGTTGTGTCGTACTGTGCAGAAGAATATAGTATATACTATACAGAGGAGTTGTGTTGTACTGCACAGAAGCATATTTTATATACTATACAGAGGAGCTACGTTACAATATACAGAGGAGTTGTGTTGTACTGTGCAGAAGAATATTTTATATACTATACAGAGGAGCTACATTACAATATACAGAGAAGTTGTGTTGTACTGTGCAGAAGCATATTTTATATACTATACAGAGGAGCTACGTTACAATATACAGAGGAGTTGTGTGGTACATTGGAGAAGAATAGTCCATATACTATACAGAGGAGTTGTGTTGTACTGTGCAGAAGAATATTTTATATACTATACAGAGGAGCTACATTACAATATACAGAGAAGTTGTGTTGTACCGTGCAGAAGCATATTTTATATACTATACAGAGGAGCTACATTACAATATACAGAGAAGTTGTGTTGTACTGTGCAGAAGCACATTTTGTATACTATACAGAGGAGCTACGTTACAATATACAGAGGAGTTGTGTTGTACATTGGAGAAGAATAGTTCATATACTATATAGAGGAGTTGTGTTGTACTGTGCAGAAGCATATTTTATATACTATACAGAGGAGCTACGTTACAATATACAGAGGAGTTGTGTCGTACTGTGCAGAAGAATATAGTATATACTATACAGAGGAGCTACGTTACAATATACAGAGGAGTTGTGTGGTACATTGGAGAAGAATAGTCCATATACTATACAGAGGAGTTGTGTTGTACTGTGCAGAAGAATATTTTATATACTATACAGAGGAGCTACATTACAATATACAGAGAAGTTGTGTTGTACCGTGCAGAAGCATATTTTATATACTATACAGAGGAGCTACATTACAATATACAGAGAAGTTGTGTTGTACTGTGCAGAAGCACATTTTGTATACTATACAGAGGAGCTACGTTACAATATACAGAGGAGTTGTGTTGTACATTGGAGAAGAATAGTTCATATACTATATAGAGGAGTTGTGTTGTACCGTGCAGAAGCATATTTTATATACTATACAGAGGAGCTACATTACAATATACAGAGAAGTTTGTTGTACTGTGCAGAAGCACATTTTGTATACTATACAGAGGAGCTACGTTACAATATACAGAGGAGTTGTGTTGTACATTGGAGAAGAATAGTTCATATACTATATAGAGGAGTTGTGTTGTACTGCGCAGAAGCATATTTTATATACTATACAGAGGAGCTACGTTACAATATACAGAGGAGTTGTGTTGTACCGTGCAGAAAATTGCACTTTTGTAATCAACAGAGGTTGTTGTTGTTATTGTTGTTGTTGTTGTTATCAAGGGCTGCTATTTAATTTACAGAATAGATGTACCTTGTTTAGCATCCTCGGTGCTGACGATTTTCATACGACTGGCTGTTGATGGGAGAGTGTGGATTTTAACAATCGCTGTACGGTCTCTGTTCTCTCTCATCAAACTGAAATATACAATCATTAATTGAATCATTAACAGAACATCCCTAGCTAACCAAGAGACAAATACGTTTTAAGCCGGATATATGACTTGTAGGGATTAAAGGGGCAGTAGCACGTTTTAAGGGGGAATATAACGTGATGTCATGAAAATGAAAATTAATGGTTCAAATTGAAAGACAATGTATTCAAACTAAATGGAGCAGTAGTAATTCAAATGTATAAGTTAAAGTTTAGCCATGCGTTACCTTTTTCCTACACAAAATGAATTAAAGGTGTTCACAAAAAATGGCCGCAAATTGGATTTTATGTGAATCTTCATACTTTGTCCTCTGTCTATGGATGATTGACTTGTGTTATGAGGTTTTTGACACTGTCAAACAAATTCATTTAACATTAACTTACAATTATCAGTGAAAAAAATAAAGATATAAAATTATCAAAAAACGTGCTACTGCCCCTTTAAAGGGTAACGAAGTGAAATGTTTCCAATATATGTCCACTTAACCCTTTCCTTACGATTGCTTTATGCGGGATGTCCGATATGTTGTTGTTTGTGAAGTCATAGAAGACTTATTCTTGATGTTACTGTGGAAGGCCTTGTGAATATTTCTTTTTAATTCAAATTGAATAAAATCATTGAAATAATTACACTCGGAAGTTTGACATATGAAGTTTACGAAATTCGCGCATACTCCTGAATTAACCTCCTTCTAGCTCCGCGCTATTTTGATTCTAGATTCTTTATTTTCCATAAGGCCACCAATGGTGGTATAAGATTACATTACAATAAAATAGATACAATACAGTAGTGGACAAGATGGTTTGTTACACAGTACAACAATATACAAGATTTGCAAAGAAAGTGCTCATGAAACATATCTTAAGATGCTATTTATAAATTTAGTCAAGGATTTCAGTTCTGTTATTTTCTTCGTTGAGAATAGTAATCCGAATGAGTGTTTAGTGCGGTTTATAAGATATTTAGATGTTCGTTCTTAAGGACTCAAGGATGCTACAATGGAAAATATAATGTAATTCATCTGCAACTGATGTTGAATTACATAATTGACAGGTTCTATTTTCTTTTGGTATATTTTTCCAGCGACCTTTTTCAACTGGCAATTTATGATTCGTTGTCCTGAATTTAAGTAAGGGATATGCGATATATTTTGGAAGATAAAGGTAGTGTTCAAAAGAGAGTGATGTTTTGTAATACTTATAATACAAGCCTTTAGAACTGCTATCAATAGAACTGTGCCATGACTGGTAGAATTGATCACTTAGGATCGTCTCTATTGTAGAAACTAGCCCCTGCCTGTCATAAAGTACACTTTCAGTTTGTGAAAGACTACCCCTTTAGAGTTTATAACTAGTATTCATGTCAATTGGATGAGTTGATTTGGCTTACAAAATATAAAACTATTCAGATTTTTATTTTTAAAATTAAACAACAAATTGCATTTTTTTGGGAAATTTGGATTCCATATTATGAATTATGCCATTTTGGTTCCTTTCAAACCAACTTTCAAACAAATTGTAATAAATATTACGAAGAGGCTCTTTAAGAAACGTTTACGGTGACTTTATTATGGGGAAGTCTCTATTGACAAACAAGATCTTTTTCCCGCGAACATGAAGCATTTGTGAACAACAATTGTGTCATTGTATTCCCATATTTTGTCGTTTACCTTTCGATATATAGAGGATATTTAATGTAGTTTTCCGACAACTATGTTTATTTCATCGAGTGCCATGGGTAACGTTTATATTTCATGAGTGGCACAGCATTCTATTCACCATATGATTTTAAATGAAATATATAATTAAGATGACTTTCAAACTTGAAATACAACCCCATTTGTTCACATAGCTTAAAATAGTTCCGGCTCTTGACCAGTGACAATATAATAATATATCGTCACTGGTCTCAGTGAAAATATAATATATTGTCACTGTTGCCTGATACAGAGTATATGTCACTTACAAAATCATCTCTGATCATATTATGTATAAGCGTTATTACTCATGGCGGCCTATTCATTTGTTGATATTTGACAATTAATGATATTACGCCGCTAATGACTGAAATAATACCAACGCAACGCTAAATAAAAACTCACTTTTCTCAAAAGAAATAAAAAACATATTGATATTTACTTTAAAGCGCTTCCTTCCCTTTTGACTGTAAAATAGTAATCATCCGTTGCTCCAAAACTGTCGGTGTAGTTGAGGGAAAGTGTCTGGACATCAGATCCGTCCAAGTCACTCGACCTTAATCTGTACTCACTCTGCCACATGAGTTTCCTTCCTGGAAACAATACGCACACAAATAAGGAATACACTGACACCCGGGATCAATTGGTAAAAATAATTACTGCGTAGAAAAACGCATATCTATCATTCTTCAGATAATCTATCATACGATTTTAATTTTAATTATAATTATAATTTTAATAAATTAATTTTAATTCTAATTTTAATTCTAATTTTAATTCTAATTTTAATTCTAATTTTAATAAATACATTTTAATTCTAATTTTAATAAATTAATTTTAATTCTAATTTTAATAAATTAATTTTAATTCTAATTTTAATAAATTAATTTTAATTCTAATTTTAATAAATTAATTTTAATTCTAATTTTGGTTTTAAGCGGTTTTTCTAATGATAACGATTTACGCCGTCGAAAAAACTTATATGTAAGTAAAACGTAGATCATATTAAAAGAAAGATGTTAACTATCCAAACAAATTTTCTGCTTTTCTTATAAAAAAGGTTCAGCAATCTGTATTGATGCAAGTAATCAAAATACATGATAATAATTATTATTATTAATTCAGATTAGGTGTAAATGATTATAAAAGTCCTATAAAATATAAGACTATATTGGACTACGGCCTCCATCGAGGTATCTCCACGGACTGATCAGTAAAACTATTACTAAGACATAATATTGATAAATTACATGATTCTGGTTAGAATACAAATAGTTTAAAAGGTGTAAAATCGGTGCTTGTGGCCAAACAAATTAATCAGAAAAGCTCAAATTACTTCCTTGTAGGTAAATTAAAGAGTGTTTCTTTTCTATATCATGCTAGGGGCAGGTAAATCCAGTGTACCATTCGTTATACATAATCGCCGTTAAACACTATTTAAAAACGAGAATGTGATTGGATAGCTTACGACTGGGTTTGTCTGCGCTAAACTGGTTATAGCGACATGCGATAGAGGTGGGTGCATTCAGACCGAAACGGAGAGGATATCCCGAATGGTTCGAGCCCCGATAGAGACAATACTTTTGATATTTTATTCCTCGGAGCGCGTTCGATTTTAATCAAACTGAATCTCACCATGATGAGCAAGGGTGAGTCCCCAGATGGCGTGGGAGTCTTGGTAGAGACTACGAGGAGTATGGTCTCCGTAGTGCATGTACTTGATAGTGGCCGTCTCCATCCAGTATATTCCCCTGCAACAAAGATATCAAAAACTGCAACAACTCAAAGAATAACCAATTGCAGTGAACTCTTTCATAGACTTCAACAAGAGATTATCCTACATCAGTGTATGAGTCTCGCGTTGAGCTCCAACACATTCCCTGATATCCATCGGGATAAACACTTTTATTCATTCTATATTTTCATTGACTTTAATGTAAAAAATGAACTATTATTTCAAACTACCAACATTCTTCTTTGAGTCAACCCCTCCCCTAGTGATTGACCCATCTCCCTTTAAAGGTTTAATCCCGCCGAATAGCACATTTCTATAGGAATCAGCCTTTTCGTGTTTGAACTTGCTATTCCTAATAACCCTGCTACACCCATTCTTGAAGGTTATATGAATTACCTAACCTAAAACTTTAATCTCCGCTTAACATAGATCTTAATCTGAAATGTTTAACATCATTTGCCAACTTGTACTGTTAATCATTATTATTAATATACTACTTAAAAATTGTTTGGGGTAGTACAATGGAATTTACAGATAACAGTCGAAATCCTTCACAGATATACTCTCAAAATGATCTTAAAGGGGCAGTAGCACGTTTTTAGGGGGAATATAAGTTGATGTCAGGAAAATGAAAATTAATTATTCTAATTGAAAGACAATGTATTTAAACTAAATGGAGCAGTAATAATTCAAATATATAATGTAAAGTTCAGCCATGAAAAATGAATTAAAGGTGTTCACAAAAAAATGGCCGCCAATGAATTTTATGTGAAGCCTCATACTTTGTCCTCTGACTATGGATGATTGGCTTCTGAAATGAGATTTTTGACACTGTCAAAATAATACATTTAGCATTAACTTACAATTATCAGTGAAAATTTCAAAATATAAAATTATGAAAAAACGTGCTACTGCCCCTTTAAACGGCAATAGTGAAAAAGACTGCAACGACAAGGATCCAAAAAAGTAATTCCCCTAAGTGCAAGGACATCGCCACAAAATATCAGGTTGGAGGAGCAGCGGTTCTTGAGAAGAAGTTGTAAATGTGAAACGTTCAGGTAGGACGCCTTGCCATATGCACACCTAGTCTTTCAGACCTGACAAGCGTATAATTTACGACAGTAAGACTTACAGATGCTGGTCAACAACCAGCCCATTGTTGTGTTGGAGGTCAGACAAAAGTGTCCTTATAGCGAAAGATATAATATGATAGGCTACAAGTTGTCCCTTGTTGGTCATGTAGAAGAGCAGATTGGATCCCACATCGACATCCATACCAGTCACTACGGTACCAGCTGCAATACAAACATACACAATGAACTTAATTAAGGACCACCATTTTTATATGAAAAACAATTCTTATAATAAACTCTACAAATTTTCAGGTAAACAATTATAGATTTTCGAAAGAACGATCCCCTGGCAGTCTAAAAGCGAAAGCTTCACTCGCCTCACGTTTCTCTGTCTTTGGATAAAAGTATTTTTCAATGGCTTGGCATTATTGAGTCAAAATCCAAGTTACCTTCTAATTAACAAGAAAGGCCTTTAAAAAGGTATGCTTGGTGCCACATAGGCAGATGAAGGAGATTGTGATTTGTCGAACAATTTGGGTGATAATATATACAACACAGGATAACAGCAGTAATATTAACACGAGTATTACTCAAAGTTAATTTCACACAATTAATTTCTTTCAACACGAATTGCTTAAATTTATGAATATTTTTTACATTCATCAACGTTTGTTGGCATATTTCAAATCAAAACACACGAGGGTGATATTCTATTTATCATTCAAATTCACTCCTTTTGATATCTCAGAGAAAAAATGTAAATCTCTGAACACAACAACACTAGATTTTCAAGACAGTGATGTGACAGTGACAGTTTATGATGTTATGGCATTGTGATGTAGTTACTTGAAGTAAAAGCACTGTGTTGTCATGTAACGTTGACAATGACAGGAAATTGTGCAAAACGTACTGCCAAAACGATATCTCCTTGTCATTGCTGGTTAATTATTAACAGTAGTATTACAGATAATAAACAAAATACTTGAAATCCGATGATCTGACGGGATTTCAACCCAGGTCCGCTGAGCTAAGCCGGCCTTACAGTAAACGTATGGAACCAGCGATGTAGGTCATATTCTAAATATAGCACGAGTCAATTTCAGTAGCTCTGATAATAAATACATGTTTTCAACGTAAACATTTAGTGACATCGTTAAGTATGACTTGTCACGTTGTCGTAAGTGATCTACCTATTAATAAACATAAGACTTATTTCGATGTCACCATCGTACTTACACAAACATTACTTTTAAATCGCCAGGCGAGCCCAGCGTGAAATTAAATCGCGTGAGTTATAAAAAAGTGGATTCTGCGATTATTGAATGCGAAATATGCTCTTATCTGGAACATATGCAGACTCTTCTTCAAATGAAGATGTTTTTTTATTGAGTCTGTTAACATTTATCAGCGTCTTTAATAGAAAATATTGTTTCTCTTTTAACATGACATTTAAAGCGAAATCATATTCCACAGTTTGATGTGCCAAATATTTTGTATTACCCACATGGTGACGTAATGCATTTTTTGCTACAGCTGTGTTCATTGGTCTTTTGATTTGGATACAACATATGTGATTGGCGCGGCTTCCCTTTGAAAATAACAAGAGTAAAATATAGAGAATTCAGAAACGTTTTAGGAGAATCAAATCATAATACTTGGTGCCCTTTGGGGCACCAAGCAATAATGAAAGTCAAATTTGTTCAGGAATGTGATTAGTATCAATCTTTTGACTTAAAAGATGATGTTTTAGTTAATGGTCTCATAGCAAAAGTAAGTCGTTATAGCATCTTACCATCCAATCAATCAAAATCATCATAATTTGGATTCTCAGACAAATGATGAAATTGTTACATTGGGTTCCTAAAAAAGACATTCGCCTAAATTTCATTCCATCTCCTCTTAAACGTCGTAGCCTATAAGTTCGACTAATATAAGAAATTAAGGTTTCGTTACATAAACTACATACATTAACTGTAAACAGTAAAATAGGATATTGTGCCGACTTAAAACGAGTTACAAATTTTTTTCTTGTAAATGCATGGTTCCAAAATGGTAAGAGTATGTTAATATAAAACGTCGATGGCTGCAATCCAAATTATAAGAGTTCAAACGAACCTTTAAAAGACATGACTTGGATTTTGTTGTGTCCGTTTAAAGATACCCTCCCGATGGCATTGGGGGACTGTGTAGAGAAGAATATTGTCTGTTCCGTGGAGTGGAATGCCAGGTAGTCCACATTGCCACTAAACGTCGGCGTCATGGACATTTCACGGTAGTGTAGGTCAGCCATTGGAAGGACACCAATATTTGGACTGGTCATACCAAAAAGAATTTGGAGGTCCCTTATGTTGTCAGGAACTGCATAATAAATAAATAAATAAATAAATAAATAAATAAATAAATAAATAAATAAGCAAAAAAGTAAGCGTGGCTCACTAATACCCCCGACCGTGCATACCTGACTAACTGAATTATTTTTTACTTTCAATGTAGTCATCTCTTGCACAGCATTTGACCCCCAAAGAGGAATTGAGAAAAATGACTAATAAAAAAAATGGAACTTTGTAAAAAAAACACACACACAAAAAAAAACCTTATCAATTTTAGTTTTGATTTGGCACTGGACCGCTCCTAGTAGGGAAGAAGACACATGCAAAATGTGAAAAGAATCAGATGAAAAGATTTTCCCGTAATAGGTTCGACAAATCTGATATTGGAAAATGACTATATTCAAATATTGAAATTTGTAAAAAATTGAAATATCAATGAAATTTGTTGCAATTTTTAGCACCGCATCCCTCCTAGTAGGGTAGAAGACATGTGCAAAATTTGAAATCAGTCGGATGAATAGTTTTTCCGTAATAGGTCGGACAAATCTGATATTGGAAAATGACTAAGTTCAAAACATTGAAATTTGTAAAAAAAAATCAAATATTAACGAAATTTGCTGTAACATGCACTGCACCCCTCTAGTAGGGTAGAAGACATGTGCAAAATTTGAAATGAATTGGACAAATAGTTTTCCCGTAATAGGTCGGACAAAAAATGTCCACGGACAGACACACACACACACACGGAATCGTTGGTATTACTATTTACCCCGGACCGTTGGTCGGGGGTATAATAAATAAATATCTATTTATCTATTTCTATCTATCCTTTCACAAAACGGAAGATATTCAAATATAAATAAAATAGTAATTGCTAACGACTATAGTAATTGGAAACTATTAATTTTTCTTTGTTATATATTTCTATGCTCATTTACCACCGTTGGTTGCGTTTTTGAGAAATACTTGAATTTGAATTTGGTTGCAATGACCTTGATTACCCTTCCCTACAGACGTCTTAACCGTATTGTGTAAACTATACCACCAATAAATATATCCTTTGCGTTCTTAATTATGGACTTTTAGATATCGTACTGTATGATGCATTAATGTTAAATGACGGGGCTAACTGTTCATTCGATACCATTATAATATATATGACATAATTCATTCAAACTATTCATTTGACGATGTTATTTGTTCATATTGGAGCAACTTTGCAGCCGAGTTCGTTGAACTTTAAATAAACACGGCCATTAAATGGTAATGCAGGAAATAACCATATACAATTTATGTAAACATTTCTCAACAGGGCATATTTTTTGGGATAAACTGGTGCTATAAAGCACGATAGATATGATGTTATCTATATGTTTGATTAGCACGTCGTTTTCACAAAATTGAATATCCAAAAATGTTTTGAGTGTTCCATTGTTTTATTTTCCAAACACAGTTTGGTTATATTTTAAATGCCATTCACGTGTAATTTACCCTTGTAAGAGTGTAAATACGGTATACAATTAAATTATTTTCAAAACAAATAATACTTAACAATGAAGTCATCAGAGGTCTTCTGAACAATGACCACGATCAAGTTAATCCTATACCTGAAGCTTTATTTATATGCATCGACATGAACCTTAGGCCGAAATTCCATGTGTCCGTAGTGCGTAAGAGTAGTGCGCAATGCGTAGTGCGTATTAAAGCACTTTACAATAATACAGTAGACGATTTCAGTACGCGTAATGCGTAGTGCGTGTTCGTATTAAGCGTACATGAAATCAACTACAAATACGTATTTTGCAATGTAACCCTAAACTATACCTTTTATAAATTCTTACAATTCATTAAATGTGTGAAGTTTAGATATTGATCTGTGCTCTTTTTTACCAGCTTTAGTAATAACACAATTCTTAGAAAATGAGATTAAACATCGCAGCTTCGTACATGTACATGTCTTTGTAGAACAAAATCAAATTATTAACCTGGATACATGTGAACTGCAATGATCTCACACACAAACTGAGACAAACTATACCTACAGTTTCAAAGACACAAGAACAGGTTCTTGTTGAACGAGTAAAAATATTTTATGTGAAACGGAGGCCTTAGCAGTAATAAATCAAATATATAATGTCAAGTTCAGCCATGCGATTCCTCTTTTTAACACAAAATGAATAAAAGGTGTTCACACAAAAATGGCAGCCGATGTGAATTTTTATAGTTTGTCCTCTGACTATTGATGATTGGTTTGTTTAATGAGATTTTTAACACTATGAAAATAATACATTTAGCATTAACGTACAATTATCGGTAAAAATTGTAAATATAAAATTTTCAAAAAACATGCTTCTGCCCCTTAAAGAACCTTACCCTTGCAATGAGCGACATCAGAACTGCCGAAATCATGCGTGGTTTTGAATCCTGGACACGCCTTGCAGGAATGTTCCCCTCCATGATCCTGATAGAAGCCATTGGTACACCACTTGCACTCTTTAGACTGGTCATGGAAATACTTCCCTGGGGGACAATTCACTGAAACGTCATAGAGCTGATGTTAGGACCTTATAAAATATAAGTTCCACTCTACAATACCTTTTACATTCAGTATGAATTTCAGCTCTCTAGTGCAAGTATCATCAGAGGAGAAGATTCTCAAAGGCGGGTGGGGTCGGAAAGGGTCGAAATTGCACTAAAAGCAAGATGGCGGTCAAACCACGTGACCTACGAATTTGTCCTGATTTCCTTTTTTTCATCATTTCTCATTGCGCATCTTTTAAAAAAAATTCAAGTCTCTAAGTGCATTTTGGAAAAAAGATCAATGTTAAATTTTCGATTTTGGATTCGAACTGGACCCTTAATTAATGAACCGATTTTGCCCAAAAGCTTCGCACGTCGATTCCAGGATAAGGGCTAACAGCATGCTAAGTTTTGTCGAATTTGGAGCAGCCGTTTGGGTTGTAGCTCGTTCACAAAAAAAGTACAAATAATAATAAAGAAAAGAACTTGAAGAAATCGGATAATAACCATAGGTCTTTCAGACTTTGTCTTGAAGACCTAATAATGATGATGATGATGATGATGATGATGATGATGATGATGACGATGATGATGATGATAGCGCCTAATTTACAACTTTAAGCTGCTCAATGGCGCTGATACAGGTGGTGTCAGAGGCTTCCGATTTGATCGAGTATTGATTAACTGATTGAAAAATAATGAGTGAGGTCAGGCGAATCAATGAAGTGAATCTAGTAACAGAAATTGTGAAAGGTTTTCAGATAACCTCTTTGAAGTGGATCTGGTTACAGAAATTGTGAAGCGATTACTATTACCCGCTTTGAAGTGGATCTCGTTCCTGAAATTGTGAAACGATTGCTTTTACCCTCTTTGAAGAGGATCTTCTTACAGAAATTGTGAAAGGTTTACAGATAACCTCTTTGAAGTGGATCTTCTTACAGAATTTTGAAAGTTTGTTCAAAAATGCTTATGTTATAAAACATGATTATATTGCAATTCAAATATATGTTTTTACATGACGTGGCTTTGATATGAATCGGCACTACAGAATTACCTAGAAACTTAAATACTTTCACTTACTGCAGAATACCCCTCCTTGTATAGATCCAGAAGGACACGTCATCATCTGCATAGCATGCAGGTAGATAGGATCCCTGTTACCGCTTGCGTGGAAACTGGAATAGTTGTGCAATCTCACCTCCCAGTTGGTGTTGTCAAGGTGCTTCCATGCCTTCATGATGTTTCCGAACTGATCAGGAACTATGATATGGAATATGTACATTAGTCATATGATATCGAATTTCTTAAACGTGGTGGTGTAGTGTTAAGCATAAAGGCTCGGGTTCGAATCTAGGTGCACCAAACAATTGTATCCTTGGCTTTACACAGGGGTGTTTCCTTGGGCATGGCATTCCATCTAAATTGCAAAGTTCACCCCCAACTTTACAAAGAAGTACATGAAAACGGGAGAGCACATGCCTGTATATTCGCGCGAGGTGCTTTAATGTTGACACGAATTTACCATTTATATTCTTACAAAAGAAGTAGGAAATATTCAGAAACGATACAGAACTGCGCAAATG
This sequence comes from Steromphala cineraria, assembly GCA_916613615.1. Taxonomy (NCBI): domain Eukaryota; kingdom Metazoa; phylum Mollusca; class Gastropoda; order Trochida; family Trochidae; genus Steromphala; species Steromphala cineraria. The sequence goes on along the minus strand of OU744729.1, from coordinate 31,270,479 downwards.
CACTGCTGTCTTTAGTAGAGGTTACCAGTGTACATCAAAAACCGGTCATTTGCCTAAACATCAACATAACCAGTTCATATTGGTGACTTAACCTCAGCCCAATTTGTTTTATTTTTTTTAATGACGAGTTATTGAGTTATTCGTAGCGGTATGGCAATCAACCTTCTAATCAAGATTTTGGCCAATCAGCCAAATTCTCGCAGTGTTGTCAGTTGACGTTAAAGTCGACGAGCACGTCTCCCAATCAGGTTCTAGACATGCCTTATGGGGGAAAGATCAGGACTCATGGCTCGACAAGGCACATGGACGATATTGTGACGTTGGAGGTAGTAATTAACGGCACGACACGGTTGGAACGTGAAAGATGAAACGTCGACCTGCACGTTGAGCGAAGGGCAGAACAGTGAACAGTTGTATCATACCACAACCTGCATAGGTTTTTTTCATTTCAATATAACCTACTTTTTTAAGAATATACATTGTGCCGCCACTTTGAACTCTCCTGCCTCTGGATTCTAGCTACTAGATTCTAGGGTGGCCGCTGGCCGCATCTAACAAGTGGCCGCTCTATAGAGGTAAAATATAACGTAAAATCGCTCGGGGGGACTTTAGGGTGGCCGTAACTAGCAGGTGGCCGCTCTATAGAGGTGGCCGCTAATACAAGTTCGACTGTATATAAATTGTAATTATGTTATCAATATCACTATCATTATCATTATTCACCTATTACAAACTGCTCATTGTGACCATGGGGATAAATCTTCAGGTCGTCTCCAGCAAGTGCCATCTCCAAGGGGCGGTAAAGAGGTGTAACTGCTTCATCGCTGCTATGTGCAAATACGTTCCACGTTTGGAACAAAGGCTTGATATGTTCTGTAATACAAAGCATAAACGCCTTATATTTCTAATACGTATGCCACAACATAACAATAAAAGAAACATTGTCCCTGTAAAAAGTATGCTTTACAAAAGTAAACATTAACCTTACCTTTACCATAGAATCTTGCAGTTCAAGAAACATATGAGAAAAGTGTCAAACACCGATTTTAAAAATTTATGACCTAACATTTTTAGCTTTTTCTGGTAATTGCTTTTCCTTTTGTTCTTTTTTTCGGGCACTTATAAGGTCATACAAACAAACAAATTATGATAGCATAAACTGGCAAAAATTCAAAGGTGCTTAACCGTAAACTGATGTTTCTTTAGCCTTGTCGCTAAACACAGTTTTTATGGCGAAGTACTCAGGTTCAAGAAAGGCACGCACAACTAAGTAAGACTCAAATTTGAAATAATCTGATTGTTATAAGGGTGAATGTTATACAAAATCTTGCCATGTTTATTTATAAATCTATGAAAGTAGGAAAAGGGAAGTAACTGTGTATAATAATACAGCTGCGTATTATAAGTTTGTTCACTTACCTGCGTTTTTAGTGCAAATATCATGTAATTTGGAATGTCTTTTGGGCATCCTTGCAATTAAAAAACGGAACGAATAATGTTGAAATTTACATAAGTTAACATTCAGTTAACGTTAACATATTCGTATGCCATACCTTAAAGATAGCCGTGACTAATTTGGCAGGGCATTTCGAAAACACTATTTTGTATTTTTCTCTACAAAATCCTTCATTAGTGATTAATAGCTTTAGACCTAAGTCATATTTGTTTTTTTGCATTAATCCAATGTAATTGTACTGATTACTTTCTTACAATGTTTTTATGAAATATTTACATCGAAATTTTAGAAAATCTGAATTTCACAATTTGACCCCCATCTGTCTATTTAATCATGCAAAATATGTAAATTCAGCACCAGTGACAAGACGATCCCGAAATATGGTTTGGGAATGATTATTTTACCAATGGATAATTGGTTGTCGCTTGTAGGTGCTTCTGGAGTTATTTTATGGACGTCAAAATGAAACCCAATTTACATGATATCTGCACTTATATCACAAGCAAGTGAACAAACTTAAGGTATGCAGCTGTATAAGCCCCAACCGTCAGGTGGTTTTTTTTAATTTTATTATGAAAAAGTGTTCTGTAGTTGGTGCGCGTTCGGCTTCGGATCAGGAGGTCCGTGGTTCGAATCCCCAAACGGGCCCGATAACTTTGTCTACAGTATAGAACTGTTAAAATATATACAATGCTACACTGAATATCTACGCGTACTATCATATTGTTACCACGTGTATATACAGGGACCAGGAAAGGCAGGGGTCATGGGCCATTTTGCACTTCTAATTGAAATTGAAATTGAATTACTAAAAACTTGAAAATTGTCTATTGTCAAAGGTGTCTCTCCCAATCCCTATTAAAATGTATGTTTTTGTATTTTTTTAAAAATGTACTACAGGCCAGTATTGAATAAAGATTGATTGACTAATGATGCTTACCATTTTGTTGGATTTTCATGACATTGATTGATCTCTGTAATATTCCTTTCTGGGTGTACTACAGGCCAGTATTTAATAAAGATTGATTGACAAGTGATGCTTACCATTTTTTTGGATTTGCACAACATTGATTGCGTTCTGTGTTATTCCTCTCTGGATGTACTACAGGCCAGTATTTAATAAAGATTGATTGACTAATGATGCTTACCATTTTGTTGGATTTTCACAACATTGATTGATCTCTGTATTATTCCTCTCTGGATGTACTACAGGCCAGTAATTAATAAAGATTGATTGACTAATGATGCTTACCATTTTTTTGGATTTGCACAACATTGATTGCGTTCTGGGTTATTCCTCTCTGGATGGTGAGTGAGCCGTAGTAAGATCCACTGTGCTTCGTGCACATTGGTATGCTAGGACTGCAATCTGATGAGGAGACAGTAACTTGACAATGAGACGCTTTAGCACAAGAGAAGGCGTTTCCAACAGTGTCAAGAGCAGTCCCCACCTCGGCTTTACTCGTCAGGTCCCTCCCAAATACGACCTCGTACTTGATTCCGGCCGTCAATGGAGTCACAGGATCTGACAACATTCAAATAAGCGTGTGTCAGCATGTCTTCCTACGCAAAGCCTAAAACGCCAGTCAGTGTTACGCCTTGCTGCCGACCATTGAGTTTTCTTTGCTGATATCACCGCCCCTACAGGCGATAGTTACTCCATTTTTTTCTCATTGGACTATTGCTTTCTCTCATAGTAAGCTAGAGAGCAAGCACAGAACATTCAAGGGTCGGCAGCAAGGGATAAAAGAGGCAGTTCGGAAACTGGGTTTTTAGGCTTTTCGTAGGAAGATTGTTTGGTAGAGCATATGTCACTCGTGAGTTCCTGCTAACATGGTAGCAATGGAACCTCCAAGACATTTATTTGTCCTAATTCATATCACTATGTAAATTTCCTTCCTGTCTGGTTTTAATAATTCATACTTCCAAAACTGCAAATCTAAGAACTCATAATCTGAAATTCCAAGAATATGTCTATAATTGTCATGATTATCGTCAACATTGAAACAAAATGTTTCTCGAACAAACCATATTATTCTGATGTTTTATCATATTATTTTCCCTACAAACTATTGTCATCTATTCTTCTTTGGAGCCAAAGTTCTCGAACATTGTCACAATAAATATTTTTTCTTTAAATTTCTAATCCTCCACTTCCATATACGTTACTCCAACGCTCTGGAGATTATTCAAGGAGTTCTCTTGTGGTCTATGTTTCTGGCAAATCGATAACTGTACATAAATTCTCTCTGTCTGTCTGTACATTCTTGATTTTGGGTTGATATATGGTCACGTGTTAGAGTAACAGGAAGAATTTCCAGCTTAAAGCCGTAAAGTGGCCCAACAAACAGACGAGGGTAGGATATACATCTACCTACCAAAAGTTTGTTTAACTGTGAAAAAAATCCTGTTACATCATCTTTAGTCAAAGGTTAAAGATCAAATTACACATGTACGTTTATTATATCTAAGTTGTTTGAGAGGCATTTTACAAGTTGGAAGATCAAGAAGACAAGGAGTTTTATGGATTATCAAATTCTTATTGCTTCATTCTACAAAAAAGAAGTTGCTAATCCATAAAACTCCTTGTCTTCTTGATTGTATCTACACTACACGTATAGAGAACAGATATGTCTGATACATTTATAGAGGATACTAAACGACCTTCCATTTAATACATGATTTTGTATAAAACGAGCGAAAGCGAGTTTGATGCCAAATCATTCACGAGTTTAATAAAAATAGTATTAACTGGAAGGAAGTTTAGTATTCTGTTTATTACTTGCCCTAAAAATCACGCAAACTTGCCGAAAATGTGCTGAAACTGACAGTTCCGCGACTCAGCACCCATTGTGACGAAGCGCTTACATTGTGACGTCACAACAGCTCACGTCTGTGACGTCATACTTGCATTGTGATATTACACTAGTTTAATATTGCCGTATAAATAATACACTGCGGTATCTTACACGGGCGTGTAATAACTAGCATTATCCAAGACACAGGCTAAAAATATACTAATTGGTAATTTGAAAAATCTGTACAAACTTGTGGATATTTATTTAACCCTTTTTTTTATATTCGACTCTAGAATTCTTCCTATTTTTTCATATGGGTCGGAGGTATTTAGATTTCAACATTCGAAACTAATAAGAGAATACACGTATATGCTTGTAAGAATAGGAGTGAAGTCTAATACTCCTAGCAATATTGTATATGGAGAATGAGGAAGATTTCCAATTAACACTTTTGCTAAAACTAGAATTAAAAATTGGATTCATCTGATGAATATGCCTTCTTCAAGATACCAACGACAACGTTACGATTTGATGGTGCTGCAAGACTAATTGGGTATCGAACATTATTGTATTTTATTAAATACCATTGGTTTTGGTGATATATGACAGCCAGTAGGTTCAGTTTGATACATATTTTGTTAACGTTGTGTCACAGAGACTGAAAAATATTTACCCAAGAATGGTCAATGTCTCTTTCAATTTCAAATAAATGTTTTTTCTACAGAATGTTTAAGTCATATTTAAATCATAGTTATACAGAGAATTCTATTTGAGTTCATTGAATATCAGAAAATTACATTTGCACTTGATTTTCCCACAGATACAGGAAGACATTTTATCACAACTAAGGAAACTAGAATTTTAAAATTCTGTAATCTTAACACAAATACCATTTTTTTTTTATTTGCCTTTTGAAGGCTGAATTATTTTCATCCGAATTTGTTAAGCTTTTCTTTGCTGTTAAGTACCGATAATACTGTTCTTAATCGCAAGTTGTCAACATTGATTTATTAAAGTATCTTACTAAGAAAGAACTATGTATTAACTAGTATGTATAATTGTATATTCTATTTTGGATTTTTTTCACTTTTGATTTTCACTCACTCACTCACTCACTCACTCACTCACTCACTCACTCACTCACTCACTCACCCACTCACCCACTCACCCACTCACCCACTCACCCACTCACCCACTGATAATATTATTTTGAACATTCACATTAAAACCTGTAGGGGAACTAGGATGTAGGGGATATAATTCCATACTAACCTGTGCAGGACACGGTCTGGCGGGTTGGGGTCCAGAAACCCTTGACACAGACGTAAGGGAAGGGTCGTTCCGGTAGCACCTTGCCCAGTACACACTTGATGGTACAGGAGATCCGGCCATCACTCGTAGTACAATCTTTGATCACGCCCTTGCCGAGTGACAGACTGTTCTCGTCACATACTGTCAAGAGTAATGCCATAAAAAAAGGATATGATATGAGTGTCCACATTCTCGATAATCCAGAGTTTACGTTCCGATGATATCTCCACTAACGTTAGTGGAGATATTATCGGAACGTAAACTCTGGATTATCGAGAATGGAGTGTCCATGACAGACTATGTTTACGATACGAGTGGCTAAATATTAGTATTTCCCGAGCGAGAGCGAGGGATATACTGATATTTAGGCACGACGTCATAAGTGCACCGTGACGTCAAAGCATTGTTTATAACGTGACGTCACAATGAAAACGTGATATTTTGCCCTAGGGCAACATATGAAAAATATGAAACTCGATATGACTGCCCTCTAATAAATAGATAAATAGAGAATACAACGCGATATCCCGTTTGATGAGAGTTTATATGAAACGAGTGAGTGGTATAAGTATTTGAGGAGCGAAAGCCAATCGAATATCAGCTATGAATGTTTCTCTTGACAACCATTGGTTTAAACAATATTTATTTCAAAAATAAAGGTATTGGTTAACGGCCTATCAGTCTATCTGAATACCTTTCCTTCATAGATATCAGGGTATGGTTGGAGCTAAGAAAAACAAGGCAACAATTAGCACGGCTCACATACCCCCGCTGTCATTTCACCGCCATTATAGAACAATGATAAATTTTAAATCATACATTCAGTCATGTGAATGAATGATAATTGTCAATGGATTACGGGTGAGGTTAAACAAAATTCTCAAAAGAAGTCATAGCTTTAACGATTTGAAGAAGTCGTGACATTTGATTATTTTGGGTCAAACTTTGAAAATGAACACATATCCCTTTAGGCAAATCAGTGGGAAATGGAAATCTCACATTTGGTAAATGAAGTTTCTAAGTTAAATAGTTTCAAGTTATGCTTCAGAGCCTGACAGTGTTTGAAGAAGTTGGGACATTTGATTATTTTGTATCAAACTTTGAAAATGAACATATATCCCTTTAGGCAAATCAGTGGGAAATGGAAATCTACATTTGGTAAGTGAAGTTTCTAAGTTAAAAAGTTTCAAGTTATGCTTCAGAGCCTGATAGAATGCCGGACGTACGGACGCACGGACGGACACGCGGGGCGCTGTATATGTACCGTGCAATCTAGGAATGATCACAATATATTGTGATATACCCCAGATGGTTCGTAACATATAGACCTACTACGAGATAAGGTAATCCTGAAGCGAGAACTTGGTCTCACCTGGGCACTCCGCTACGTTGCATTGTCGTGTATCTCGTTCGCTCCCAGGACAAGGTTTGCCGCCAGGGTCCGGGCTCGGGTTGGTGCAGAACCTATTCCTTGTCTGGACTCCCTGTCCACAGGTTGATGAGCATCTTGTGAAGTCATACCAGTCACTCCATCCACCGTCAGCTGTCAAACAAATATTCTCTGCTTTAAAACATGATAATCTTATACTCATCGCACATTTCGGTCATGATATTAAGTTGGGAACTTAACCTCACCTGGTTGTTTCCAAATTAAGCCAAAGATGATAAACTGGAGAACTTTCTGTTTGTAATGATAGTTTATTTTAGTTTATTTTAAGGGTAAAAAATTCGGAAATGACTGATTGCCTGATTGGCAAAATATTTTCGTTGAGGAAGATGGACGATCTTGATGTTTTCGATCCATGGTACGATTTTGAGGGTGGATGATGATGTAGATGTGCCTGATGAATAAATAGAACAAATCTTGAATTTTTTGCAAAATAAGATACCACATAAGTTTCACTTGTGACCAACCGCTATTTGTTAATGCCCGATTGCATCAGATAAACGAGGCGAGTGATCGTTATAGTGATGACATATTTTAGGTTAAGATAACCATATATCCATGGAGTTTTCCGATATTGTCTAAAAAATAGAAGTCCTAGATTTCTTGTTGACTTCGGATCTCTCAATAAATGAACAAGTTCTATCTCATCATCTTTACCTTTGATTAACAACTTGACAGTTAGGGGAAGCTAAATGGTTTACTACTTTGGCCTAAAGTCAGGATACTTGCAGGTATGAATGGAACAGAATTATCAGTCATGCCGCTGAGCTTGCGCAATGCACATTCAATTTTCATGTTTTCATGTTTGCCGCCGCTAATGGTTGAAATATTGCCCTAACGGCGCTACACAGTAACTCACTCATTTTGCACGTAAATTTGGAAGAGTGATAATTTTTTTGAAATATAATCCGGGATGGTAATTGTAATGAAGTAGCTGTGTCATACAAGCCTTCTCTCACATAGTGTTTAATGATAATGGTAATGAAGTAGCAGTGTGATACAAGCCTCCTCTCACATAGTGTTTGATGATAATTCTAATGAAGTAGCTGTATCATACCTATTCTCTTCGCAAATAGAGTTTGGTGATTATGGTAATGAAGTAGCTGTGTCATACCAGCCTTCTCTCACAAAGTGTTTGATGATAATGGTAATGAAGTAGCAGTATCATACCTATCCCCCTCTCACATAGTGTTTGATGATAATGGTAATGAAGTAGCAGTGTCATACCAGCCTCCTCTCACATAGTGTTTGATGATAATGGTAATGAAGTAGCTGTGTCATTCCAGCCTTCTCTCACAAAGTGTTTGATGATAATGGTAATGAGGAAGCTGTGTCATACCTATCCCCTCTCACAAAGTGTTTGATAATGGTAATGAAGTAGCTGTGTCATACCTATCCTCCTCTCACAAGTGTTTGATTATAATCGTAATGAAGTATCTGTGTCAAACCAACCTTGTCTCACATAGTGTTTGATAATTGTAATGAAGTAGCTGTGTCATACCTATTCTCTTCTCTAATAGAGTTTGATGATAATGGTAATGAAGTAGCTGTGTCATACCAGCCCCCTCTCACATAGTGTTTGATGACAATTGTAATTAAATAGCTGTGCCATACCTATTCTCTTTTCATAAGTGTTTGATGATAATGGTAATAAAGTAGCTGTGTCATACCAGCCTTCTCTCACGAAGTGTTTGATGATAATGGCAATGAAGTAGCAGTATCATACCTATCCTTCTCTCACAAAGTGTTTGATGATAATGGTAATGAAGTAGCTGTGTCATACCAGCCCCCTCTCACATAGTGTTTGATGACAATTGTAATTAAGTAGCTGTGCCATACCTATTCTCTTTTCACAAGTGTTTGATGATAATGCTAATAAAGTAGCTGTGTCATACCAGCCTTCTCTCACATAGCGTTTGATGATAATGGCAATGAAGTAGCAGTATCATACCTATCCTTCTCTCACAAAGTGTTTGATGATAATGGTAATGAAGTAGCTGTGTCATACCAGCCCCCTCTCACATAGTGTTTGATGACAATTGTAATTAAGTAGCTGTGTCATACCAGCCTTCTCTCACATAGTGTTTGATGATAATGGCAATAAATTCGAAGTAGCCGTGTCATACCTATCCTCCTCTCACATAGTGTTTGATGATAATGGCAATGAATTCGAAGTAGCCGTGTCATACCTATCCTCCTCTCACGTAGTGTTTGATGATAATGGTAATGAAGTAGCTGTGTCATACCAGCCCCCTCTCACATAGTGTTTGATGACAATTGTAATTAAGTAGCTGTGCCATACCTATTCTCTTTTCACAAGTGTTTGATGATAATGCTAATAAAGTAGCTGTGTCATACCAGCCTTCTCTCACATAGTGTTTGATGATAATGGTAATGAAGTAGCTGTGTCATACCTATCCCCCTCTCACAAAGTGTTTGATTATAATAGTAATGAAGTAACAGTATCATTCCTATCCCCCTCTCACATAGTGTTTGATGATAATGGTAATGAAGTAACTGTGTCATACCAGCCTCCTCTCACATAGTGTTTGGTGATAATGGTTATGAAGTAGCAGTGTCGTACCTATTCTCTTCTCACATAGTATTTGATGATAATGGTAATGAAGTAGCTGTATCATACCTATTCTCCTCTCACATAGTGTTCCAACATAGCCGGGGAGACAGGAACAGGCGAATCCGTTGGATACATAACAGGTTGCGTTGTTCTTGCAGATGTTGTTTTTACAGTAGTCCGGGGGAGTCTCGCATTTTGGACCGCTGTATCCTCTCTTGCAGGCGCATGTCACATTGGTTAAGCCCGGAATACACACGTTGTTACCGCATGGATTAGGGTTACATGGATCCGGTTCTAGCATATTGTAAGGATGAAAATATTACATCGCAGACGCATCATTAACAATCATTTGCGTTCTCAAAGTATTATCATAAGTTGTATTCTTTTCTATTTCGCAAATTTTAAAACGATTGACATTTTATGGTAAAATTAAGACGACCAGTGATCTGCTATCCGCCAAGTAGTACAGTGGATAAAAAGTTCAAGTTATCCGCTGAACTAAAGGGCTCAATAAGTCTTGAGGACCTTCCCGCCCCCTTTTTGAAAATCAATTATAGATTCAAGTCAATACAAATAACAATCCCACCCACCCCCAACCCGTTGACAATTTCTAATCCGAACCCTGACCCTTTTTCTTGATTTTAAACCAAAATACAGGCAAAATGCGTGAACAAATTAACTTCTACAAGGGTTATTTATATTGATAACATCTTAGATTTTATAGATTTTTAAATTTCATAATTATTTTATTCCAATTCCAAAGATTATGACCAAACATAACATCGAAAAAGCAGTTTTTTGACCCCTCGTGTATTTGAACAGTCATACAATTATAAGTATTATACTTTGATGTTTGAAATTGTGAGTACTTCTTCACAACTGATGTGCCTATCACAAGGGCTCGTAGTCGCGTTTCATTTACAACAGGATTTTGTTTTGTACTCTATTGAAAAGTTGGTATCGTTTCTTTTGCCCCTGAGTGTATACACACAAGACTGAAGTTTAACCAAATGGCTCACTCAAACAGGTGCTTGGAAGGATGTCAGTGATGCGGGTGGTCTCTGCTATGTCCAGTTGGTCAAGGGAAAACAGCGATCCCTTGAAGTTGGACGAACATGCCGACATGGAACTGACGAAGTTAGGAACAGCTTCAGCCAGGAAGTTAAGATCCCTCAAGTAAACATCTTTAACAAAGGATCCATTTATTCAGATAAGTACATTCAAATGTGTCAAAAGCATATTGCTACATTTACCAAAGTACCAAAGTTTTGTATTGAAGCTCCATAAAATTTCACTACGTTTGAATTCAGTTGTAGTTATATTCAAATACACTTTAAAGTGACAATTGGTCTATAATAGAAATACAATCAATGGTAATCATACGTACATATGTTATACCATGTGTAATTTAGCAACTGAGGAGACAAACACGCTAACGAATACATACAAACATGCACAAACATGCATACACTTGACCATACACATAGATAGATAGATAGATAGAAAGATAGATAGATAGATAGATAGATAGATAGATAGATAATCGATAGATAGATAGATAGATAGATAGTTAGATATATAGATAGATAGATAGACAGATAGAGAGATAATTAGTTAGATAGATAGATAGATATATAGTTTATAGATAGATAGATAGATAGATAGATAGATAGATAGATAGATAGATAGATAATCGATAGATAGATAGATAGATAGATAGATAGATAGATATATAGATAGATAGATAGATAGATAGATAGATAGAGAGATAATTAGTTAGATAGATAGATAGATAGATAGATATATAGTTTATTGATAGATAGATAGATAGATAGATAGATAGACAGATAGAGAGATAATTAGATAGATAGATAGATAGATAGATAGATAGATAGATAGATAGATAGATAGATAGATAATTAGATACAATGTCAAAAAACTCAATTGCTCCTTCAAACAAATCGTAAAGGCTTATAAAAGTTAAAAAGCGACTCACAAGCATAGTTCTTGATTGTAATCTGCATGGCGGATTCTCTGGATGATGGACATGTGTTGGTTACATCTATTGATTGAGACCTCACCATAACTTTATCTTTATAGATTCTCAAAGTTTTCTGTGACCAAATGACCGCCACGTGATGCCATTTAGTGTCAAGGGCATTTTCTACATGCACTGCTTGATTTCTGTTGAAAAAACGAGATGCATGTATTAAAGTTCACATAACCACAAACATATTTCACTATTTTCTTTTGAATAAGGGAAATTCTGATTACAATACTGTATAGTGCGTTATAGGTCGCTACTCAAATATGTTTAGTTTGGTAATGAAAGCCGTTTTTGAAAGCCACTTTTAATGGGCCGCTTAGACCTATCTGACAACAAACAAGTGAATGCAGGACTGGTCACGCCCCCATTATGTGACGTCATAAACAGAATCAGCCTCGTTATCTATACATCTATCGTAACAATACCACAGGAAAAAAACTAATAATTAACGATTTTCAGAAAATGTTTTCCACTCAGTTAGATAAATCATTTGACGACGTAACACTACTACGCATTTGGTGTAAAAATGACATCCACATCGATGGTAATTAAACAATTATTTAGGCGGTATTTCAGTTGAAATAATGATGCGTTACTCTGTATAGTCTGTTTATTACGTCACACCCGCGCGAGTTTTATGGCCCCTGACCCAGGTGGGTTTTACACAGCCGATAATTATGCTGTCTAAATGAAAGACTAATTTAAGGTGTTTATTGGACAAATTAACAAAAATTAAGTTCAGCTTTTATGTTTTTGAAAAATCTTTGAACGAAAATCGAGAAACGTTATGGTCGAGGTTAGTTGATGTTTAAAGGGACAGTAGCACGTTTTTTGATAATTTCATATTTAATTTTTTTTTCTGATAATTTTAAGTTAATGTTAATCGTATTATTTTCATTACACAAGCCAATCATATATTGTCGGAGGACAAAGTATGAAGATTCACATAAAATCCATTGGCGGCCATTTTGTGTAAACACCTTTAATTCAATTTGTGTAAGAAAAACGAATCGCACGGCTAAACTCTACATTATATATTTGATTTATCACTGCTTCATTTAATTTAAGTACATTGTCTTCCAACTGGAACCATCAATTTGCATTTTCCTGACATCACCTTATAAACCCCTAAAACGTATAACTGCTCCTTTAAACCTAGAGCAAATGGGTTGTTATTTAGAAAATGAGCGAGTACTTCGAGCAATTCTCTCCCAACAGTGGTAACTACTGATCCAATTTCTGCTATATAAGTCTGCAGACAAGAAATAGAGAAGCATGATTGGATACAGTAAAAGTTAGTTGTGCAATCAGCGACGGTGTTTCATAAAGAGTCATTTTGAAATCCATAATCATTTAAATATGCTTCTGAAAAAATAGACTTTGACTTGACATACATTTTGCATTTTTATTCTCTGTGACACTATACGGTCACGTAACATCGTGACTCCATCATGTCAGCACTCTCGGTGATAAAAAGCACCCGAAAACAATGTGCGAGAAGTGTCGTCATTGGCTAATTTTGTTTAGAGTTTTGTTGCTCTCGGAAACCCGAGAACTGGTGTGATTAAAACAGAGGTCGGATCAGGAAATTTCATTTCATTTTACTCTTTAACATGTCTGAACATATTTTGACACAGTTTTCGAAAATCGCCAAATCCTTAAAATAATTTGTCAAATAGGTTTTGGGTTACGTTGGGAACGTCGATGCAAACGGAAACTCAACAAAACATTATTACTTCCGAATTAAAATCTTTTTCCATTAAAACAAATAGTTTAATTTTTGTTAAATCCAATTGATTGCATATCTTTCACCAACCATGTTGCTTGTGAGATCACCAATGCAGAAATGTTATCAAAAGAAAGAACTTTTCAGGATTGTAGGATCACTTACCCAAACAGGATAACGTCAATGCTTGTGGATGCGGAGATGTTTAAACTAGTACCGTCCACTGGGTTAGCAAGTTCAAATCTGACGCCACTGGCTGCTCTTTCTGTGCTTTTAACCCACACAGTAAAGGTGAAATCACATATTTGAAAAGGAGTCTTTCCTTCCAGGGGTGCAGTCACAGGCCCTTGCATCATGGTATCAAAAGCTGTGAAATGGACGTTATTAGAGATTTTAAAATAATTCATACTGTAACTGGACAAAACAGCATCATTGTATCAAAAGCTGTGAAATGGTCGTTACTTAAGAGTAAATAATAATTCAATACTATATTTTAGACTAAAGAGCATCATTGTATCAAAAGCTGTGAAATTTACGTTATTAGAGATTTTAAAATAATTCATACTGTAACTGGACAAAACAGCATCATTGTATCAAAAGCTGTGAAATGGTCGTTACTTAAGAGTAAATAATAATTCAATACTTTATATTAGACTAAAGAGCATCATTGTATCAAAAGTTGTGAAATGGTCGTTACTTAAGAGTAAATAATAATTCAATACTTTATATTAGACTAAAGAGCATCATTGTATTAAAAGCTGTGAAATGGTCGTTATTTAAGAGTAAATAATAATTCAATACTTTATATTAGACTAAAGAGCATCATTGTATCAAAAGTTGTGAAATGGACGTTATTAGAGATTGAAAAATAATTCATACTGTAACTAGACAAAACAGCATCATTGTATTAAAAGCTGTGAAATGGTCGTTACTTAAGAGTAAATAATAATTCAATACTTTATATAAGACTAAAGAGCATCATTGTATCAAAAGTTGTGACATTGACGTTACTTAAGATTAACAAATAATTCATATTTTATTTAGACAAAAGAGCATCATTGTATCAAAAGCTGTGAAATGAACGTTACTTAAGAGTAAATAATAATTCAATACTTTATATTAGACTTAAGAGCATCATTGTATCAAAAGTTGTGAAATTGACGTTACTAAAGATTAACAAATAATTCATATTTTATCTAGACAAAACAGCATCATTGTATTAAAAGCTGTGAAATGGACGTAACTAAAGATTAACATATAATTCATACTTTATTTAGACAAAACAGCATCATTGTAATAAAAGCTGTGAAATGGACGTTACTAAAGATTAACATATAATTCATACTTTATTTAGACAAAACAGCATCATTGTATCAAAAGCTGTGAAATGGTCGTTACTTAAGAGTGAATAATAATTCAATACTTTATATTAGACTAAAGAGCATCATTGTATCAAAAGCTGTGACATTGACGTTACTTAAGATTAACAAAAAATTCATATTTTATTTAGACAAAACAGCATCATTGTATCAAAAGCTGTGAAATAGTCGTTACTTAAGAGTAAATAATAATTCATATTTTATTTAGACAAAACAGCATCATTGTATCGAAAGCTGTGAAATGGACGTTACTAAAGATTACAAAAAATACATACTGGAATTGGACAACACAGAAGCATTGTATAAAAAGCTGTGTAATACACGTTACTAATTATTTTAAAAATATTCATACTTTTTTAGACAAAACAGCAGTATTGTATTAAAAGCTGTGAAATGGACGTTACTAAATATTATTTTTTTATATTCATTCTTTAAACAGCATCAATGTATAAAAAGCTGTGACAGAGACGTTACTAAAGATTAACATAAAAATC
The DNA here is from genome assembly GCA_916613615.1 of Steromphala cineraria. NCBI lineage: Eukaryota > Metazoa > Mollusca > Gastropoda > Trochida > Trochidae > Steromphala > Steromphala cineraria. Next base: position 31,255,246 of record OU744729.1, on the reverse strand, counting down.
ATACTTTATTTAGATTAAACAGCATCATTGTATCAAAAGCTGTGAAAAGGGCGTTTCTAAAGATAAAACGATAATTCATACTTTATTTCAGACAACAGACAAAATAGAATCATTGTATCAAAAACTGTGAAATTGACGTTCCTTAAGATTAAAAAATAATTCATACTTTCTTTCAGACAAAACAGCAAAATTGTATCAAAAGCTGTGAAATGAACGTTTCTAAAGATAAAACGATAATTCCTACTTTATTTCAGACAACAGACAAAATAGAATCATTGTATCAAAAACTGTGAAATTGATGTTCCTTAAGATACAAAAATAATTCATACTTTCTTTCAGACAAAACAGCAAAATTGTATCAAAAGCTGTGAAATGAACGTTTCTAAAGATTTTAAAATATTTCACACCTTATTTTAGACAAAACAGCAAAATTGTATCAAAAGCTGTTTAATGAACGTTTCTAAAGATTTAAAAATAATTCACACCTTATTTTAGACAAAACAGCAAAATTGTATCAAAAACTGTGAAATGGACGTTACTAACGATTAAAAAATAATTTGACATCATTTTTGCAAACCATAATCATTTGTTATGTTATCATACCATACACGAACTTTAGTTGTTGATCATTCATAGTCAAAAGACAAAGTATGAAGATACACATAAAATCCATTGGCGGCCATTTTGTGTGAACACCTTTAATTCATTTTGTGTAAGAAAAAGGAATCGCATGGCTAAACTTTAGGTTATATATTTAAATTATTACTGCTCCATTTAGTTTAAATGCATTGTCTTTCAATTGGAACAATTAATTTTCATTACCCTGACATCACCTTATATTCCCCCGAAAAACGTGCTACTGCTCCTTTAATAACATATAACCATTTTATGCAATAGCTACAAGATGGTCGTTTTTTGATGGACAGGAATCCTGTCTAAAACAGGTCTATTGTTCTAGTTATCAGGTTGTGATTTACAACGAGTGGATATATTATCATGTACAAGTTACTTATTCTAGACCAACATTTAGTCCCTGAAAATAGAGTTCTTTACTAATTTTATTATTATGAGTTTTTAGTTTAAGAAAAGAAATAAAAAGGAGCCCTGAAAAATACCTAATTTCGAAAGCTGAGTGATCTAGACCTGCTAATATTTTCTAGACTTAAGAGGGCTCCTTTAAAATATTTTTTTGGCTTTAAGGTCTGAATAACAGTCTAGATTTATTCCCGTAGACTTGAATGTTATTCAACTGTTGCAAATTATAATAATCATCAATTAAGGTGAAACTCTTTTGCTGTCAAACTTTGAAGGCAGCTTTAAAATCATCCCAAGTTACAGACCAATCATTCTCATTCAAGTTTCTGATGATTTATTTAAAGAAAACTGTTTCTAATAGGACATATGCAACATAGCGGTTACGTCAAACATGGACGTTAAACTCATTAAACAATCATTCATTGTCAGTGAACAAATTAAAAAGATTCACATAAAGTCTGTTAGTGACCATTTTTGTTTGAACACCTATATTTCATTTTGTGTAAGAAAAAGGAATCGCATGGTAAAACTTTACATTATATATTTGATTTATACAACTGCTTCATTTAGTTTAAATACATTGACTTTCAAATGGTACCATTAATTTTCATTTTCCTGACATCACCTTATATTTTAAAAACAATGTTTAAAACAAATGTCATTTAATAACTTATCAACGGGAAATAATCTTTTGTATAGAAAGCTGAGATGATTTCCATACTGTCTGCAAAAAAATGACAGCAATCAGATCATTACTTAGTTTTAATTATTATTCTCCTAGCAGCTAATTAACATGAATGTCTGTCAGAATGACGTCGCATGTACGTGTTACCCGCTAAAGTAGGTGCGAGTTGTCTCCCTTTACTGGATTGCAAATGGCAGCTTTTCTTACCACACAAAAATTAACGGAGGGGTAAACTAGGAAACAAAACTAATTGGCTTTTTAATCTCTTTTCCATCACAACCACACTCAAAAAAGAAAAGATAGGCCTATTTAATAAATAAGGATGTCATGAAGGAACCTCTGATACATATGAGTTATTGTTTTCGGTCGATTTCAACTCGAGATATAAGAGATTTGGTTTTTCCTGTAGTAGCCGAAAATTATGACCAACTTTTTCATTATTCCCCCATAATTGTTAATTTATAACATCAGTTCCATTTTCATGAAGCTATCCCTTACTTCAAGCGTTCAAAATCTGAACGCATATGACGTCATCGTACTGTTCAAAGGCAAAATGACCTTAAAGGGGCAGTAGTAGGTTATTAGGGAGAATATAAGGTGATGTCGGGAAAATGATATACAATGGTTCCAATTAATTTTGATGTATTTAAACTAAATGAAGCAGTAATAAATCAAGTATATAATGTCAGGTTTAGCCATGCGATTCCTTTTTCTTATACAACCTGAATTAAAGGTGTTCACACAAAATGGCCTCCAATGGACTTTATGTGAATCTTTATAATTTGCCCTCTTACGTATACTATGGATGCATGGTTTGTGTAATGAGATTTTAGACACTCAAAATAATACATTAGACATTAAGGTACACTTATCAGTGAAAAAGTTAAAAATTATAAAATTTTCAAAAAAACGTGCTTCTGTCCTTTTGTGTGTGCATCTTCATCAGTATATTACCCCAACAGATATGTAAACTATTCGTTGACTGTGTCTTCAGCTTAATCGCTTATTGTTCCCCATTTGGTCATGGCCCAGTGAATCTGACACTCTGAACAATGGATGTGGGACAAGTGAGGTGACCCCTTGCGAACCATCCACTGTATGGAGGGGGAGGTATACTCACGCACACACTTTGAGAGAGAATTGGCCCCTGATGATATTGTAGTCATGCCAACAGGGCAATGTGTACATTCTTTTGTGTTGGGATTTGCTGAGTAAGTTCCTTCAGGACATTCGGTACATGGGACCACCCCCTTCGGAGAAAAGTGTCCGGGCTGACACATCTCTAAAATCAAAAAGGTACATCAAATCCATTCATCACCTTATTTTGCTAATATACTTAAAGGCGATATCGTACGTAAGAAAACAGATGGATCTCAAAAGAATCAAAGGTTAGCAATTACAGAGGCGAGTTGATTTGAGGTTTAACGCAATCTTAGTAAAGCTCTTTTCCTTTCTTTTTTTCTTTTCTTTTTTTTTTTATTCATTCACTTGAAATTGCCACGATTTGAACTACGTGGCGAATCTTCCAGGTAAAGCTTGCCTCAATAATACTCGATAAACTCCGATATTGTTTAGCGAGTATTATTGAGGATAGGTTTGCTAAGACTGGGTTTAACGACCCTTTCAAGAGTATTTCACTTATATCACGACTGTTAGTCTTATTGCAGGGAGAAAGCTCCTAACACTACTGTTGCTATGTATTGCGGTTAAACCTGCGAGCATCGCTGGAACTAGCGAACCATGGGTTGTTGTGCGCTGATATTCAGTGTAGCATTGTATATATTTTAACAGTTCTATACTGTAGACAAATTTATCGGGCCCTTTTGGGGATTCGAACCACGGACCTCCTGATCCGAAGCCGAACGCGCACCAACTACAGAACACTTTTTCATAATACATTTGTTTAACAAAAACTGACGGTTGGGGCTTATATAGCTGCATACCTTAAGTTTGTTCACTTGCTTGTGATTTTAGTGCTAATATCATATAATTTGGGTTTCGTTTGGACGTTCATAAAATAACTCCAGGACCACTTACAAAAGATCATAAATTGTCTACGTGTAAAATAACCATTCCAAAACCATATTTTTATATCGTCTCGTCACGGATGCTGTATGTCGATATTTGGCATGGTTAAATAGACAGATGGGGTCATATTTGTAAAATTCGGATTTTCTTAAATTGGGATTAAAATCATCTATGTAAACTTTGTAGAAACAAACCAGCACAGTTACGTTGCCTTAGCGCAAAGGAACACATATGAATATGATCTAAAGATTTTGATCACTTATGAAGGATTTTTAGAGCAAAATAGAAATCATTTTTTTCGAAATTTTGACTCATGGCCTGCAAAACGTGATACAGCTATCTGCTAGGTATGACATACGAATATGTACTAAGATACACAAGCAAGTGAACAAACTTAAGATACGCAGCTGTACTTATATTCAAAAACTTTGGATGATGTCTGATCATATCTTCATGAAAAATATACAGAAATAGATGTGACATGCCACATTCCCTCCTTGCATCCCCCAAGAGAGGTCAATATTTGAACAATCTGAATCTTTTCTTTCTGCTATATGTCTTCAATTAAACACATTCAGCAAGCTTTCTGCAAAAATAACCAATATTGGTCAACATTATGGCATAACGTAAAGTCTTTTACAAGAACTATTGTCAGATGATAATAAAAACAGATAATGATTAGTTTTTGCATTTCCATGCCAATGTTGAATACATCACTGCCAAATAAATTACACTTAGTCTAGTAATTTTAGAATTATCTTTCAATATTTGAAGGGGAAATAATAAAATTACAACATTCTGTCAATAAAGAAGGTTGATAACCATAACATCCTGGGCCTAGATTTTCGAAGCTATCTTAGTGCTAAGATAGTCGTCAGTAGACATTAACATTGGCCTACGACTATTTTAGCACTAAGAGAGTTTCGAAAACCAAGGCCCTAAACTTTATCATGAAGTCCTACTTTTGCAGGCGGTTGTTTCATTATTGCCGACCGAAATGGTGGTATAGCCTTCTTGACACTTCAAGCATGAAGTCTGTCCCTTTTCACCTTGATACTGCCCAAGGGGACATGTATAACACTCGTCTTTAGTGAGATTGTGGAACGATCCAGCAGGACAGGGAACTGAAAACAAGCACAAAATATCCTCAACGAACTACACTCAGGGACAAAAGAAACAATACCATATAAAATGCATGATAGGTTTAGCTACGAGTGATAGTTACGACTGAAACAGGATTATTTCATGTCTTCAAGAGCTAACTGAACTAAGTTTTTGATTTATACGCGGATTTCAAATCACGCCATTTAAAAATCTCCTTAATTAGACTTTAAATTTAATTTAGAGCTATGATAATTCCGTTATATGCCGCTGATTAACAAACACAGTATGTTTATCTCCTAAATAAAGTTGGTGTACTGACCGCAGGCACGTTTGTGGAAGGCTCCTAACTTGAGCCCGGGCTCGCACAGTAGTGCAGCTGCCGTTGCGAAGCGTTTAAAGGGAATTATTTTCTCAGAGCCCCTGTAATAAGTACCAACCATAATGTTACGAGTAAACGAGGTCACAGTTTTTGATTTGGTCATAAGATCCACTGTTAAGTTGTTAGTAGCGCCCAAAGTCATGTTTACGGCGACCGTGAACTGGATCCAACTGGTAGGGTCTTCACGCTTCTTTCTGTCCCAAGTCTCGCTGCTCCCGGTATCGCCACAACGCACCTCAACATTTTTCAGTATGCAGTACTGGGCCGCTGGGCACGCATGGTTATTCTTTACGACTTCCAAAAACTTAGCTTTTATACTCTCCTTTGCTGTTTCACAGGTTCCTTTGAAATAATAGTATGAGTTTCTCTCGAGTGTTGATCCAGGAATTTCATCTGAAAGAATATCACACGTGTCTGAAAAATCCTTTTTGAAATTATTTACTCTTTGTGCGACGGGGAAATACAAAAAAACGAAACGTTCCAAACAGTTTGTTTACTTTGTGATACGTTTTTCTTCAATCGGATCTGCAGCCTCGCTGTTATTTTTTTGTTTCATTAAGTTTTATTAATACAAATACTCTGTCCACATTTTTATATCTATGTAAAATCTTCATTTTAACTGCCAAGGCAATCTACATAAGTCAAAATCAACATCGTTTAATCAGGTCATTCTGTTGATCTAACATTGACCGATACGGCTCAACTCTGACACTACCAAACTTGGCCAATCAAAAATGAGGATTTATCTCAAGATTTCAAGGTTTTTATTTACTCAATTCCCCCATCGGTGGTACATGAGCAAAGATAAATCAACATTTGTACATAGAAATAAACAAATAAATATGGCATACATATAGAGATGTACATTTCCAACAATTTATACATATTACACATGCTTATTAAATTCGTGAAAGATATGCACAGTATAAAGAAATGAACTTAATTTCTTGGTTGTATTAAGAGCATTTTTAGTGGTTAATAATTTTGTCATTGCTAAAAGATTTGAGAATTTCGTGAACTGGGGCCTCTCGGCAGCTCAACCAGCTATTTCAACCTGGTTCCCTGGCCTCGTTCCGCGTGCACTACAGAAACCATGGCCTTACTGTAGCGCACGCGGAACGAGGCCAGGGAACCAGGTTGCCAGCTATTTACGATGCGTGATGGTGTATGGAGTTCATCTTTCATTTGGAAATACAATGAGAGACAGAATATTATAGAGCATCTCGATGAATAATCCTATGGCTGGAATGGAATTATAGTTTATAATTATTTAGTTACACCCTTAAAGGGACAGTACCACGTTCTTTGATAATTTCATATTTTGATTTTTTTTTCACTGATAATTGTACGTTAACGCTAAACTTATTATTTTGATAATGTCAAAAATCTCATTACACAAACCAATCTTCCATAGTCAGAGAACAAAGTATGAGGATTCACTTAAAATCCATTGGCGGCCATTTTGTGTGAACACCTTTAATTCATTTTGTGTAAGAAAAAGGAATCGCATGGCTTAACTTTACATTATATATTTGATTCATCACTTTCAATTGGAACCATTAATTTTCATTTTCCTGACATCCCCTTATATTCCCCTTAAAACGTGCTTCTGCCCCTTTAACTCCTTTGAATTACGCGCCTTTAAAAAAAACATTTAAAAATCTAGACGAGATAGGATAGTGAAAATGGCACATTTGTTTGTTTTTAAACCAACTTACAACCAAAATGCATGAATAAATTAATTTCTATCAAGGTTTTCTATATGGATATCCATACAACTATAAGTATCATACTTTGATATTTGAAATTGTGAGCACTTCTTCACAACTGATGTTCGTAGGGTTCGTAGTCGCATTTCATTTTCAACAAGATTTCGTTTTGCACTCTTTTGAAAACTTGGTATCGTTTCTTTTGCCCCTAAATGTATGTATTCGAGTTATCATAAAAACATCATCTAAATGCCTCTTTGCAATTAAATTAACAATCTGTGAATATAGAGATAAGACAAACAGTGTTTGTACGTGTAAGGAAAACTCTCATATGCTCTTTTACCCATAATGGTGGTAATCTAATCTTATCTAATTTCAGCATATGTAGTAAAATATTCTCGATGGGATAAAATGGAAATAAAATACAACTTACATTCACAATTAGGAACAGCTTGGTGACTCCATACGCCCCTTGAACTTGGACATAGATAGAGAGCGTTGAAACCCGTATTTGACGGAACGTCATGATTTTCCATGCATGACATTGAACACGTATCTCCAGCCGAGTACTTATCGCAAGTCATGGCGCCATTTTTTGGTGAAGGCAATTTAGGACATTTGTGAACTGCAAGAAACACAAGATGACATTAGTTTAATAGAGACCACACACGAACACTGAGGCATATATACTTTTAGCCTGGTTTTAAGATTCAGGGAAAGGAATTGAGTTTCCTCTCCTTGAGGGAACGGATATGTATTGCTGTAGCATTAATATTGTACAAACGTCACTCTCTTCTTATTAATAACACTGCGTTTTACATATTAAGACTATTCATCGTATTACTTTTTATTCTAACAGTATGCCAACAAATCAAAATTGTAAAATGTGCTTATTGCTTTTGGGTCCAGAGACCCCAAAGTTCTGTAACATTTGATACTGAAACTAATGGCAGAAGTTTCTCTCTATATTACTCTTGGAAACTTCAAAGAGAAGTTTCAGCCAATGATATTTGTTTATCCTGGTATTTCGAACGACCAATGGACAGAGCTGTAGCAAATATATACCCACGTGACCATGTGGGTGGTACGAAATAATTGGCAAGTTTTAATTTGGAAACTGATTATTATAATAATGTTATGATGTAAAATATATCGTACATTTTATAAAATATATGGATGGGCGTTTACACCCTTACTAAATATATATTTTGCATATGCATGTGAGCTGTTTTGTAGTTATTCGGTGTATTTTTTTGCACTCAATATTCGGAAACGACATTTCATTTTTGTAACAACTAGGAATTCGGTTCCTTCAAATTGTTTTACTATAATGCGAGCGCTGAATGTCCCGCTTTGTCAATGACTGATCGTTCACTCAATGCATCTCATTGCTTCACAGAAAAAATGGTACTGAACAGGCCATTTTCAAATTTCATGTTTCCAAACACAACGTTATGGGTGATTTATTTACGATTAATGGTGTCTTTCGAAGAAAGTATCGACATAGAGCCTAAAGTATGATAACATATTTTTAAATGTAATCCTAATACATACATAATGAAAAATATGAACTTGTAGCTGAGATCATTTCTTAATTTATCAGCAACTTTCGGCTGTAATTCGATCAACACTCAATTAAGGAAAGTTGTTCTTGCAACATGTAATTAACCTGAAAGTCAATGGGAAATTCGTACGGTTTGAACTAAATTTGCGGGTATTGGAAAGCAATGGATCGCGGAAAGTTTACTAGCGCAACTATTTATCTTCTAGTTAATCACTGGCTCTTGCATTAAACTCACCGTCAGCTATCTTTTAAAGCAACATAAATTTGAATTACCGTATTAATGTTTAAAAATTTATATCATTATTGTTAAATTGAGATAGGAGACGTATCTATCATTGTTGAAATTTAAGCGGAACGAACAAGATGTTTTACTACACGTATATAGGCTTACATAGTGTACTGATAACTTTTAAAACAAAGAGCAAAGAACATGCGTCTCCGATGGAACAATTTATTCAGAGTAAAATTCCCCGTCCCCGTCCTCTCTAACCTAAATCTCCTGGTTCTATATGGTGATACATAACCGGGTGCCCCAAAGCTTGCCTTTTTAAAGGCTTTTCTTGTTCATTTTGTTGTGTGCAAATGCAGATTTTTGTAAATCAAGTGTTTACTAAGATATAATGTTAAATCCTTAATGCGCCTGAAACTTTTCCCCCCTTCTCCTAAGGGCATCCTACCTGTACACAAGCCCTCCCTTCAAAAGCTCGCAGGTCCTCTAAGGTCCTCTTAGTGAATTTATGTTATTTATGTTAATTTATGTGTATACCATTTTGTTAAATTTGACAGTTATTTCACAAAAGTATGCTTAAGAAATTTCAAATCGATAACAGGGACATCAATGATTTTTATAAAAATATAAGAATACTGCCCAAAATTTGAATTTTTTTCAAAAGTCTAAAATACTCTCGATTTGTTCTCGATAAATTTCATTTAATATTTAATTTCTTACCTAATCTCATTGATAAGCGATCATAAAACTACATATAGCATAAGGCTCGATTATTCAAGTTTTCCTGATGTTCTTCTATATATGGTCGACTTTAGAATCACTCATTCACTTATTAACAAATATTACTCACTGTAAAGACAACTGGTATAACCTTTTATTATATAATTAGCAATGAAATATAGGGTTATACGGTGAAAATATAATCCATATTTAAAGAAAAGCAGTAGAAAGTCATATTTTCACTGCAGGTGAGAAAAGTAGGACCGAACCTATTACCTCCCTTTGAAGCACGATTGTCTCCCTTTGAGGAAATCGAAGGCTTGCCTCGCGTCATGGCGTTGGTTAGGATCGAAGAAAAACGACTCTTTTGGATGTTTTCGGTATGTAACTGTTTTCAGTTTACAGTACCAATGTATGCTTCGATATCAAAAAGCCACCCGAAGTTCATATCTTGTTGCTGTAGTTAATTATTGTTCATTTTATTGCAAAATAAATTTACGAAGCGAGCGATCTGTCACACCGACATCCGTATCCGTTCGCGTATAAACTGACTTTCCAAAATAGATAAGGAGTGTAATGTAGGCTAGCTAGAGTTGCCTCCCTTTGACCAGCTTGTGTACTGCGCTACACATTGGATGTACACATGAAGCTGTGACGTAATAAACACTTATGAAATGCCCGCCATTCTTGTAACTTGTCTACATGGTGTCAGACGCGGGATTTTGACCGAATGGATCAATTAAGAGCCCCGAACGAACTCAGTTTCGAAGGAAACTTGTCAGAAAACTGGCGCAGATGGATTCAGAGGTTAGAATTGTACCTCGTAGCCAGCGGAACCGCTGCAAAGTCCGAAGCTGTCAAGTGTGCGACATTGCTTCACGTGGCCGGCGATGTTGCATTGCAAGTCTTCAATTCGTTCGAATGGACGAATGAAGGTGATGATAAGAAACTCGATAAAGTTAAACAGAAGTTTCAGAACTATTGTGAACCGAAAAAGAATTTAACCATAGAAAGACATGCTTTTTTCACGAGGTCACAGAAGTCAGGTGAAACTATAGACCAATATGTAACAGACTTGAAGAATAAGGTGAAAAGTTGTGAATTTGGAACTTTGACAGACAGTTTGATAAAGGACAGAATTGTCTGTGGTGTTGCCAGTGATGGCATGAGAATGAGACTTTTGAGAGAACCAGACTTGGATTTAGGTCGTGCTGTTGATTTGTGTAGGGCTAGTGAGGCCAGTGCTCAACAAATTAAAGTTTTGAATGAAGAAACAACTGAACAGAAAAACATTCATGCAATCAACAAAAGTGGTCGTTATCGTGACAATCAGAAGAAAAGTAAACCAAAATTCCAGGAATCCAATTCAAGTAGAGACATTCAAAATAAACAGTATCCTCAGTGTCGAGCATGTGGATACCACCACAAGAAAGACAGATGTCCTGCAGTAGGTCAGACTTGTAATAAGTGTGGTGGTAAGCATCACTTCGCAAAGATGTGTAAAACAAGATTTCCTAAATCCGACCAGAGAGATCAACAGAGTCGGCGTGGACAGAAAACAGTTCATACTTTGGAACAAACTGACGCAGAGTGTGACGACTTTGAGGATTTATTCATTGGAATGGTCGAAACTGACAGTGATGATGATGATGATTGGACAGAAAATGTGAACATTAGAGGTAGAAGTGTTGTTTTCAAACTTGACACTGGAGACCAGTGTAATGTTATTTCAAAACAGGTTCTAGACAGTTTGAATTTGGGATCATACCCATTGACAGAGTCACGTGCCAGACTAATCTCTTACTCCAGAGATAAAATCACAACACTTGGACAGATAATACTCCCATGTAAAGTGGCAAAGGACAATGCAGTTCACAAAGTATCTTTTCAAGTTGTGAAAGAAGAGCGACCAAGTCTATTAGGCAAGCGAACTTGTACAGAACTGAATCTCGTGCGACGTGTGCATTTGGTTGAACAGCCAGTGCTTGACGAACCGGTCAAGAGTGAACGTAATGTTCTGGGAGAATTTCCGGAGTTGTTCAGTGGTTTGGGATGCATGCAAGGAGAGCATCACATAGAAGTCAACCCTGATGTTACACCAGTTGTGCATCCACCCAGAAAGGTACCAGCTGCACTTGTGGATAAAGTGAAAGCAGAACTGGACAGAATGGAGAAAATCGGTGTTGTCGTCAAACAAACAGAGCCGACGAAATGGGTGAATAGCATGGTCACGGTGGTGAAGCCCCATAAGATCCGCATATGTATTGACCCGAAAGACCTTAATAAGGCAGTGATGCGAGAACATTATCCAATGAGAACAGTGGAAGAAATAATGGCAAAACTACCAGGTGCGACAGTCTTTACAGTGTTGGATGCCGAAGCAGGTTTCTGGCAAATAAGACTTGATCAAGATAGCTCCAAATTGTGCACATTTAATACACCCTTTGGACGTTACAGGTTTACTCGCTTACCCTTTGGTGTGAAATCCGCACCTGAAGTTTTCCAACGAGCCATGTCACAGATATTAGAAGGACTTGAAGGTGCAGAGTGCATTGTAGATGATGTGCTAGTCTGGGGAAGGAATGTTCCTGAGCATGATGACAGATTGGTTGCAGTGCTGAAGAGACTGTCAGAGAAAGGTGTTACACTGAACAAGTCTAAGTGTAAACTCCGAATGACTGAAGTGTCATACGTGGGTCATCTTCTCACAAAGGACGGAATCAAACCGGACCCTGAAAAGGTTAAGGCGATTCGTGACATGCCAGAACCGAAGAACAAGCAAGACTTGATGAGATTCTTGGGCATGATCCAGTATTTGGGTAAATTCATATCCAACTTGTCGCAGGAGACTGCAGTGTTGAGAGAACTGTTGGGTCATGACATTGAGTGGCATTGGACCGAGTCACATAAACGCTGTTTTCAGAAACTGAAGAGCCAGGTGACAGAGGTTCCCATACTCAAGTACTATGACGTCAAACAACCAGTGACGTTGTCAGTGGACGCCAGTTCTGAGGGATTAGGTGCGATGTTATCTCAAAATGACAACCCAGTGGCTTTTGCTTCCAGATCACTCACAGAAACCCAAAAGAACTATGCGCAAATAGAAAAAGAAATGCTAGGGATTCTTCACGGCTGTGAAAAGTTCCATCAATATATTTATGGGAAATCTGTGAAAGTCGAGACAGACCACAAACCACTGGAGGTTATCTTCCGCAAGCCATTGAGTCGAGCACCTGCTCGCCTACAACGAATGTTGTTACGCCTACAAAAATATGACTTACATGTGTCATATAAACCTGGAAAAGAACTTATTGTTCCTGATGCTTTAAGTAGAGCATTTCTACCAGCGAGTGATGACTGGTCTGAAGAGACGGATTATGAGGTGAACTTCATCTCTATGCTTCCCATGACGCCTGAAAAGGTGAAAGAATTCCAGGATGCTACAGCAAGTGATGTGCAGTTGCAACAGCTGAAGTCAGTTGTTCTATCTGGATGGCCTGATGACAGACAAGATGTTCCCATGTTAGCAAGAGACTTTTGGAACATTCGTGACGAGATCACTACAGTGAATGGACTTTTGTTCAAAGGAGTAAAGCTAATTGTTCCTCGTCAATTACACAAGAACAAATGCTTCACAGAGTTCATGTATCTCACTTAGGCATTGTTAAATGTCAGCAGAGGGCCAAAGATATTCTTTTCTGGATTGGAATGCACAAACAGATTGAGGACTTCATTACAAGATGCCCTGTGTGTAATGAAAACAAGAAGGCTAATCCAAAGCAGCCGTTACAAAGTCATGAAATTCCATCAAGACCTTGGGCTAAAGTCGGTGCAGACTTGTTCACTTACAAAAACAGTGATTACCTTTTATGTGTGGATTACTATTCCAAATATCCAGAAATTGTGAAACTTGTTGATTTGTCAAGCAGTTCAACTATTACTGCTATGAAATCAGTGTTTGCCAGACATGGCATACCGGACCTAGTTATCTCCGATAATGGTCCACAGTTTTCGAGTGGAGAGTTCCAAAGATTCACCAAAGAGTGGGAATTCAGCCATAAAACTTCCAGTCCTACCTACCCGCAATCGAATGGCCAAGCTGAAAGAGCCATTCAAACGGTGAAAAACATGTTGAGAAAGGCAGAGAGAAGTGGTAGAGATGTGTATCTAGCACTTCTGGAGTATAGGAATTCGCCAATCGATGGTACCAATCTATCGCCTGCACAGATGTTGATGGGTCGTCGCCTGAAATCGTTACTACCAACAACAATGTCGTTGTTGCTACCACAAGCCCAAAACCAGGCAGAAACCCACAAGAGACTGATTGAAAGACAGTACACCCAGAAGTACTACTATGACAGGCATGGAACTACCCAGTTATCTCCCCTTGCTGTAGGAGATATGGTCAGGATTCAAGACGGCAAAAAGTGGAATCCAGCCACAGTTACCACAGTTGACCAGTGTCCGAGGTCATATGTGGTCACAAATGTAGACGGTAGGAAGTTCAGACGTAACCGTAGGCATCTCAGGCCTACACCCGAAACATTCAGTCCTAATGTTCCACAAGTTGAGCATATCCCTGACATTGCTCTACAAACTCACACTACAGTGGAACAACCTAACACCGAGAATACCAGTGATCTTGATGTTGATGTCAATACATCGAGATCAGGCCGAGTGATCAGAGTCCCCTCCAGATACCAGGACTGAACTGAATTTCATGATGACTCTAAATCAAAAGACAGTGATAATCTATTGAGTTTACATTTCAGAAAGACTCTAATTTTTTAATGTTTATAATTCACAGGTGTTCAAAAGGACAATTATTTAGTCTTAAAGTTGATTTGACTTAAAGTGAAGTACAAACAACAGGACTTAAATTTTGAAGAATATGATTTGTTTTGATAACAGCAATGTATCAATTTCACATTGAGTTTTTGTCAAGTTTATTGTTAATGTTAAAGGCATTATAAAACTTTAAAGGAACAGTACTTTCTCTTAAGGGGGAAGATGTAATGTAGGCTAGCTAGAGTTGCCTCCCTTTGACCAGCTTGTGTACTGCGCTACACATTGGATGTACACATGAAGCTGTGACGTAATAAACACTTATGAAATGCCCGCCATTCTTGTAACTTGTCTACAAGGAGCCTTTGTTTCACCTAGTTATAAACAAAATCATATTGTGGATCTGATATCATTTAACATTGACTCATTATATATTTTTCAAAAAACTATTTCCGATTAAATATCGAGTTATTTCTCGTGAAGTGAGAAAGTGTCATTTTCACTCGTGGCTGCGCCACTCGTGAAAATATCACTTTCTCACTCCACTCGATGAGATAGAAATGATATTCGGCAAAAACAATGAAATAGTCTCTATTTATTACCTACGAGGACAGTCATATCGAGGTTCATATTTTTCATATGTTGCCCTAGCACAAAATATCACTTTTCCATTGTGACGTCACGTTAAAAACAGTGCTTTGACGTCACGGTTTACCTATGACGTCACAATCTATACGGGTCGGCGGCGGCTAGCCCGCCTATTCTGAGAAGTAGGTTTTGTGTATTTTCTTTAATTTTTGGAGTACGGTAATAAACAGAATATCATATTCGTGCCCATGACATACTATGTTTACGACACTCTTTTTACTGCCTAAATATCAGCATATACCTCGCTCTCGCTCGGGAAATACTAATATTTAGGCACTCGTGTCGTAAACATAGTATGTCATGGACACTCATATAATATCCTCTATTTATTACCTACGAGGGCAGTCATACCGAGGTTCATATTTTTCATATGTTGCCCTAGGGCAAAATATCACTTTTTCATTGTGACGTCACGGTTCACCTACGACGTCACAATTCATACGGGCGCCCGCCCGCTAGTCTTCCTATGCTGAGAAGTAGGTTTTGGGCATTTTATTCAATTTTGGGACTACGGTAATAAACAGAATATCATTTTCGTGCCCATGACATACTATGTTCACGACACTCGTGCCAAAATATCAGTAAATCCCTCGCTTTCGCTCGGGAAATACCAATATTTAGGCACTCGTGTCGTAAACATAGTATGTCATGGACACTCATATAATATCCTCTATTTATGATAAGGAAGCGCAAGTTGTAGACATGTGTATAAGTACATTTCATTGGAATTTCAACGAATTCTGTTTTATCTCACGTTACCTAGACAATGCGGTGTCTGTTTAGGTGGATCGTCATCCTGTCCCCAGCTCCAAACACCTTTACCTCCTCTTGCTGTCGAAGTACTCTTTTTACATGTAATAACCTTTGGCCCCTCAAGCTTAAGAGCAAGATAACAGGAGAGCGAGCAGGACTTTCCTTCGGCGAAGTCCACGCAACCCGGCGTCTCCAGATATGTATCATTCATCTTGGGCGGATCGCAGGTAAGAGCTGGAACAAATCATGCATACATTTGCATTTGAGGATATTTCCTAGTACAATCCTGATTTTTAAAGGGGCAGTAGCACGTTTTTAGGGGAAATATAAGGTGATGTCAGAAAAATGAAAATAAATGCTTCCAATCTAAAGACAATGTATTTAAACTAATTGAAGCAGTAATAAATATATAATGTAAAGTTAAGCCACGCGATTCCTTTTCTTACAAAAAATGAATTAAAGGTGTTCACACAAAAATGGCTGCCAATGGATTTTATGTTAATCTTTATAATTTGTCCTCTGACTATGGATGATTGGTTTGTGTAACGAGTTTTTTGACACTATCAAATTAATACATTTAGCATTAATGTACAATTATCAGTGAAAAAATAAGAATATAAAATTGTCCAAAAACGTGCTACTGCCCCTTTAATCGAGTTATGATATTGAGATTCAACTATCTACTCATTACATAGGTATATCAAAATGGTGCATGATGTATGTGTATGTGTATAATGGTGTATGAGATAATATTCTGGCAACGAATTAACGAGTATTTACAGATTGAGTAAAATGATGAAATGTCTCAACGAATATGTTTCCTGTAATGTCATGATGTTATCTTTCATTCCTTACAGCTGGTTTACACCCATCCAAGACAGGCGTTATCCCCGTGAACTACCCCGGAGTTAGATGAGAGGGCTTTGTAAGCCTAGATAATACAGTTATCCAATAAACAAAGTACCAAGTTTCGCGTGAATTTCGCCAAACGGGGTAACCTTTTTGATTAAGCATCTGTACCTGGCTGCGAGGGTCTTGTCAACGCTTACAAAGCCCTCCTAACCGGGGTTTTTCCTATAACGCCTTTTTTCAAATATTCACATTTATATGTTAAGATGTTAACTTTAAAATGAAAGATATTGTGTGGAACAACGAACTCTTATGAAAAATACTTCCAAAGTCAAATATATACCAATATGCAAATGTTTTTGGTTATTGACCGCCTCGAACTGGAAACCTATGTATTACGGAACCCTTAACACAAAAGTTATAAAACATCTTAGACGAAACAAGACGACTTCGTAGGTCCTCTTAGACCAAGAACTTGAATTATAAAATTTTTTTATGGATGTTTCTTTTTCCAACAAGTGGAAAAGCGAGCAGAGCCCACATACCCCCGCTCCCCACTTTGATTAATATTTTGGGTTGTTTTTTTTAGAGGGGGGTTGTTTTATTTTGTTTTTTGTTTGTTTTTTTATTGGTTCCCAAGGGTTACACATATAAGAAGTATATTATACATGAAATATTTGAAGTTTTACAATACATGATATGGACTTAAAAGGTTAAAGCCATAATATCATTTCTTGAATATTGGGATTAGTGATTTCCATTTGCTGTTGAATGCAGTCATTTCATTGTTTCTTTTGGAAATATATTTTTCAACCAAAGATATTTCTTGTAGAATTTTTTTATATTTACTCTATATTAACCCTCAAAAGGCACATCTAGGGATCATGGTTTATAAGTGTATGAAGTTTGGTGAAACTAGCATGTATAGTTTAGGAGATATGCTTAGGACAAAGGACTTGCATTTGGTCATAGAGTCACTGTTTTAGTCATGGTTCCATGGAAACCGCAAAAATTAAAAAGAATGTGATGGTATAACCCTCAAAAGACACATCTAGGGATCATGGTTGATAAGTGTATGAAGTATGGTTAAGCCAGCATGAATAGTATAGGAGATATTCTCCGGACAAGGACTTGGTCATAGAGTCACTGTTCTAGTCATGTTTCCATGAAAACCACACAAATTAAAAATAATGTGTTGGTCTAACTCTCAAAAGGCACATCAAGGTCATGGTTTATAAGTGTATGAAGTTTGGTGAAGCTAGCATGTAAAGTTTGGGAGATATGCTCCGGACAAACTTTTGTGACGGACGGACAGATGGACAGATGGACAGACGGACGGACAGAATGAGCGCTATACATGTATACACCCGGTTGTGCTGTAAGGCGGGGTATAATTATAACAGGGCAAGAAGAGTGATCTAAAATGAAAACCTATGATATATGTCGGTATATAAGAAAGAGAAGGGCCAATAGGAAGAGTATGCAAGTTTGGAATTCGATATTGAGGGCCAGAATGCACGCAGAAATCTGAAATTGATGTCAATGATAAACTAAACTGAGGTACAAAAGAAAGTACATACCTCAGTTATTTCGATTTACTAAATATGTAAATGGGTTTAGATGTAATTAATTATCGCATAGCCCATATTTGCAGCATGTGAATGAGGATCATTTATTGATTCTTACATAAAATACAACTTACACACCTAATACAGATTTGTTTTATCAAAATCATTTTTTAAACATTAAAATAATGAAACAATGTTTAAATGAAAAATAATAAAAACATGAAAGTGTTCTCTTGTAATTGAGTTATCCCCTGCACTTGTCAGTTTATGCCTACGACGTCAAAAACTTAAAATATTTGTAATTGAAAACCATGTATATGATAAAACCAATACTGACTTTGACTTTTTCATACAGCGCTCCTCTTGAAACCGAATAATTAACGTACTGGTGTTCCTAATTCTGAGCTCAACACTGAAGTATCAACAGTTTAGTCAGTGACAGTGGTGTCATTATGAAGACAAAGAAAGGGTTAGTTCCTTACAAGGATACATATCAACAGTTCAGTCAGTGACAGTGGTGTCATTATGAAGACAAAGAAAGGGTGAGTTCCTTACAAGGATACATATCAACAGTAAAGTCAGTGACAGTGGTGCCATTATGAAGACAAAGAAAGGGTAAGTTCCTTACAAGGATACATATCAACAGTTAAGTCAGTGACAGTGGTGTCATTATGAAGACAAAGAAAGGGTGAGTTCCTTACAAGGATACATATCAATAGTTAAGTCAGTGACAGTGGTGTCATTATGAAGACAAAGAAATGGTTACTTCCTTACAAGGATACATATCAACAGTTAAGTCAGTGACAGTGGTGCCATTATGAAGACAAAGAAAGGGTTAGTTCCTTACAAGGATACATATCAACAGTTAAGTCAGTGACAGTGGTGTCATTATGAAGACAAAGAAAGGGTGAGTTCCTTACAAGGATACATATCAACAGTTTAGTCAGTGACAGTGGTGTCATTATGAAGACAAAGAAAGGGTTAGTTCCTTACAAGGATACATATCAACAGTTTAGTCAGTGACAGTGGTGTCATTATGAAGACAAAGAAAGGGTTAGTTCCTTACAAGGATACATATCAACAGTTAAGTCAGTGACAGTGGTGCCATTATGAAGACAAAGAAAGGGTGAGTTCCTTACAAGGATACATATCAACAGTTTAGTCAGTGACAGTGGTGTCATTATGAAGACAAAGAAAGGGTGAGTTCCTTACAAGGATACATATCAACAGTTAAGTCAGTGACAGTGGTGTCATTATGAAGACAAAGAAAGGGTGAGTTCCTTACAAGGATACATATTAACAGTTTAGTCAGTGACAGTGGTGTCATTATGAAGACAAAGAAAGGGTGAGTTCCTTACAAGGATACATATCAACAGTTAAGTCAGTGACAGTGGTGTCATTATGAAGACAAAGAAATGGTGAGTGAATGCAAAAAAAGCCCCAAACTTTGTATCTTGACGAGGAAGGAGCAGTAGATGGCCTCGTTGCCTGCTGAATCTTTTGCCTGAAATCTGACCATAGTTGCCCCAATTTGAAAAGTTCCTTTGGTTCCATCAGCTTGCACCCCGACTGGTATTAGCGCTACGGTTTCTCCGCTATTGTCAGTGACTGATATAGGTTTATCCCAAACCACCACAGTTGTAGGCGATGTGGGATCCTTTGATTTCGAAAGAATTCCCGTTGGGCAGTTCACGATCCTTGGCCTTTCAATGTCTGGAATATATATTTTAAAAATGGATAAAATTTGTCCCGTTAATTGAAATCGGAATAAATTGCTGTACTCCCACTTTCCCATTTGCTTATAAGGATCTATACCGAAACGTCGCTACATTCTATAATAAAGAAGTTGACAATCCATAAATTCATTGTGTTCTTGATATTCCAAAATTCTAAAATGTCTTTCAAACAACTTAATTGAATAATTTTATTTTCATTTTCGCTATGTTCAAGCGCAACATCAAATCATCGTTTTATAGGTTGCAAATGCTATCATTTGTTTACTTAATAACACAAGTGGTAAGTCAGCATACAAAATATTCATACAGACATTTGATATCAATCGATGGCAAGCGAAATTGGTGAACATGTATATTTAGCGTTATGAGCAGTGTAACCATCTAGCACACATCAAAGGAAAGCGTTCACATTTTGTTGACACATGTATGTCTACAAGAAATATACCCTTCAAAAAAAGAAACGCATAGGTTAGTTTGAAAGTTTTGGACTTGTGTTAACACGAATATAACAATACAATGGTCATATTTCTTCCCTGAAAGTAATCCTTACATGATTATTTACAGCTTCTGTGCAAAAACGGAGACATTTTATCTATTTCGATCTTTTATGAAGCAATTGAAAACAAATTTTTTTTAAACCTATGCTTTGGATAATCTATAAAGCAGAAACAACATGCAGAAAGCGTAAAAGCATGTGGAATTATTAACCTAGCAAAGGCAACTATTGTTTTAATCATTTTATTCATTTAAACATGAAAATGAGGATAAACTTATGCAATGCAAAAGTGGCGAAAATGGGAAACATTACTGTACGTCAGATTAAAACTTCAGTTTCAAATTCTGCTGTCGTCTGAAATTGGAATGTTCATAAGAGCACCACATTTAGTCATATTTAGTCGTATCCTCCAGACCAATTTTCGGCAAAGAGATGCCAATATTCGTGCGACAATGAGTGCCATCAAAGCCAAATATATTTACATCCGGGTCAATTACTGGGGTCATCGTCTTGTCACAGTCAATAGAGATTACATAACAGATACATGTTTTGTGAAAAAAAGTCGACAAAACTTTAGGGAGCCGTTTCCCTGAAGTTGATATTCGACAAAGAGAGCTAATTATCGGCCATGTTTTGAGAAACTTCAAAACGTTTAATCGCCGTCAATGGTGTTTTAAAAACCGGCGGGTCGATCTTTTAATCCTTAGGAAAGTCTTGATTGGTGATTAAGAGCAATTTCATAAAAAAGAGGTTCTCAGTATTGTTTACTTTCTTAAAAACTTAAATTTGGCCTATAATTTTATTTGAAAGGTCAACAGATGCTGTTGAGAGGTTGTGATTATGTGTGTTACAATATTGAGAACACAATGTGTTGTTATAGGAGAATTTTGCTGATATTCTGAAAATCAACAACATTCACGAACGTCAAATGCATGAAGTTTTTGGTCTGATATGGGGAGTTTTCAAGCACGATGGCCTTCATTCACTTTGTCGAGATCAAGGTTTAAGTCCTTCACAAACTCCTCAAACACAAGATCAAAACACCTTTAGAATATGAACTTTATATCGTGCACGTCAACGTCACATTACGTTTGATACACTTCAACAACCGGTCGTTGCAATGCGGGAAGGGTGGAGAACTTCGTAAAAGAGTATTTGAGTATTTTAACCTTTTCCATTCATTGCCATATGTCGATCAAGAATTCTTTTCTATTATAACAAAAGAATATACTCACTTTGGCGCCAAATTGAATAAAAAAAACACATAAGAACTGAAAAAAACTATCGATGTTTACGTGTTTGCCAACACTTTGTCTACAACCTTGTTAAATTTCACTTTCTTACCATTGAAATTATGTGATATTTTTGCTCTCAACTAAAAGTAAATATTTTCTAAGAAAAATGGTTCATGCGTTTCTTTTTGTGAACAGTATACAAAGTCATATAGTGACTTATTGATATTTATATTGATAAAGGATACACTTTTTATCCTCTTTTTTGTATTTTGTACCTTAACTCAATCCTGGCTATGAACTGTATAACACTTTCATATAACTGTTCACTTTTTATATATTATGTCCTTATATCAGTATCTAGAAATATATGCATGTGATGCACTGTGATTTCCCCGCCCCAACATTTAATCCGAATTAAACTCTACCCCCGATATGTAAAAAAAAATTCCATGAAAAATAAATATTCAGAATAACCAAAGTAACAAAAGACACCACTCCTTCACTCAAGTTTAAAGGTGCAGGAGCACGTTTTTTGAAAATTTGATATTTTAAAATGTTCACTGATAGTTGAACGTTAATGCTAAATTTATCATTGTGATAGCGTCAAAAATCTCCTTACACAAACCAATCATCCATAGTCAGAGAACAAATTATAAATATTTACATAAACTCCATTGACAGCCATTTTTGTGTGAACACCTTCAATTAATTTTGTGCAAGAAAAAGAGATCGCATGGCTAAACTTTACATTACATTTTTAAATTATTTTTATATTATACTGATTCATTTATTTTAAATAAATTTTCTATCAATTTGAACCATTTATTTTTATTTCCCTGACATGAACCTATTTTCTCACTAAAGACGTGCCACTGGTATTCAGGCAGAATGTTTTCAAACTGTTCACTGCTATCAATTTGGATTCCCTTTCATAAATTAAAGACAGTAGAGAATGGCCTTACCAACGCATTCCATCCTAAGACCTGTCCACTGTTGGTCATTATTACAAATGGTGACTTGACCAGCAACTGGACCGTAACCTCTGTCCTCATGGCACGTCAACCAACAAGTACTCCCTGCTTTCTTTCCATTGCTACAAGTGTATTCAATTGCATTCGGAGGCAATATTAGGTCATTGCATTCTTTGGCTGAAAACGTGACGGAATAACTATATCATTTACAATAAAATATAATCATCAACACATGGAGAAAAACTATTTGAATCTTACCTTCACACAAGGAGAAAAACTATTTGAATCTTACCTACATACAAGGAGAAAAACTGTTTGAATCTTACCTACACACGAGGAGGAAAACTATTTGAATCATACCTTCACACAAGGAGAAAAACTATTTGAATTTTACCTTCACACAAGGAGGAAAACTTTTTGAATCCAACCTTCACACAAGGAGGAAAACTATTTGAATCTTACCTTCACACAAGGAGAAAAACTATTTGAATCTTACCTTCACACAAGGAGGAAACCTATTTGAATCCAACCTTCACACAAGGAGGAAAACTATTTGAATCCAACCTTCACACAAGGAGGAAAATTATTTGAATCCAACCTTCACACGAGGAGGAAAACTATTTGAATCCAACCTTCACACAAGGAGGAAAACTATTTGAATCCAACCTTCACACAAGGAGGAAAACTATTTGAATCCAACCTTCACACAAGTCCAACCTTCACACAAGGAGGAAAACTATTTGAATCCAACCTTCACACAAGGAGGAAAACTATTTGAATCCAACCTTCACACGAGGAGGAAAACTATTTGAATCCAACCTTCACACAAGGAGGAAAACTATTTGAATCCAATCTTCACACAAGGAGGAAAACTATTAAAATCTTACCTTCACACGAGGAGGAAAATTATTTGAATCTTACCTTCACACGAGGAGGAAAACTGTTTGAATCTTACCTTTACACAAAGAGGAAAATTATTTGAATCTTACCTTCACACAAGGAGGAAAACTATTTGAATCTTACCTTCATATGCGAAGGAAAACTATTTAAAGCTAAACTATAAACGAGGAGAAAAACTATTTGAATCTTACCTTCATTTGCGAAGGAAAACTATTTAAAGCTAAACTATACACGAGGAGGGAAACTATTTGAATCTTACCTTCACACGAGGAGGAAAACTATTTGAATCTTACCTTCACACGAGGAGGAAAACTATTTGAATCTTACCTTCACACGAGGAGGAAAACTATTTGAATCTTACCTTCACACAAGGAGGAAAACTATTTGAATCTTACCTTCACACGAGGAGGAAAACTGTTTGAATCTTACCTTTACACAAGGAGGAAAACTATTTGAATCCAACCTTCACACAAGGAGGAAAACTATTTGAATCTTACCTTCATATGCGAAGGAAAACTATTTAAAGCTAAACTATACACGAGGAGAAAAACTATTTGAATCTTACCTTCATATGCAAGGAAAACTATTTAAAGCTATACTATACACGAGGAGGAAAACTATTTGAATCTTACCTTCACACAATGAGGAAAACTATATTTGAATCTTACCTTGACACAATGAGGAAAACTATTTGAATCTTATCTTTACACGAGGAGGTAAAATATTTGAATTTAACCTTCACACGAGGAAGAAAACTTTTTGAATCTTACCTTTACACTCTGGGTTATCATGATTCCACTTTTCCGTTTGCAGGCACTCAATGATTGGGCTTCCATCCAGTCTATAGCCTGCATCACAGTTAAAGCTGATCGTGTCCCCATAGTAATACCTACTGCCAATTGCTTGACCGTGCCGAATATAGTTCACAGGCGGGCACTGAATCACTGTTGACATGATCATAGCAGGTGTAGCGTTTATTAATATGATGCAATATTGTCAGTGCATTATGATAATAATAATGATAATAATTATTATTATAATTAGTAGAAGTAGATTTAGTAGTAGTAGTAGTAGTAGTAGCAGTAGTAATAGTAGAAGTAGTAGTAGTAGTGGTAGTACTAGTAGTGGTAGTAGTAGTAGTAGTAGTAGTAGTAGTAGTCATTTTATACACATAAATTGTTTACAAGTGACAGATAATACGTTATGGCAGTGACAGGTAGTGTTTCACATATTTTGCTACATTTAAGATAATATCATGATTTTTACTTGATACAAGCACTTTATAGGAATAAAATGTAGGGTTTACAAAATATCTTCGTGGTATATATTTACTTCTTATCAAATCATACTTAGGGCAGATAAACAAAAAATGTACAACATCTTCAACTGCATTATAATTACAATTCTTACAGATACACAAATATTTATCTAAACCTTGTCGTCGACCAATAGTTGTTTGAATAGGCAGTTCATCTCATCTTAGCAAGCAAAAAAATCTCCTTAAATCTCTATTTCTAATATTCATAAAATAATGTTATGTATCAAATACTGATTTTAACTGAAGATAATAGCTAAACCAATCAGAAGAATGTATGTTACTGAAAATTACTTGTAAATTACAATCACATTAGCGTTGCCTAAAAGACTTTGAAAAGCATATCAATATTGCCAATATCTTGAAAAAGCCACACATCACCGAATCCGAAATTCAAAAGTAATTGTCTAACATAGCTTGCCCACGTTCTGCCAGATTCATCCAGTCTCTTCATCAAAAGATAACTTTGCCTAGGATACCTACTTTTTTCCATCCTCAAAAGTTTACACCAATACTTTACACATTTAACATGATAATCTACATATAACTGATGTTTACCACACGCTGCTAAGATAATATTGCTAGAATTATACTTACTTTCACCTAACACAAACTTACAGTAATTACTATAGAATGATTCAAGAACTGAATATCTCTGAAATCCCCAAACTTCGGCACCATATAATATCACTGGTTTAATCTTAATGTCAAACAATTGAAACAGAATATTTGCTGGCAGTCCTTGGAACTTAATTAGTAATTGTTTAGTGAAAAATAGAGCTTGATAACCTTTAATAGATAAAGTATCTATACATTTTGACCAAGATAATCCATTGGAAAAAAAAATACCTAAATAATTATAATATGTTGTTACCTGTATCTGAGACCCGCTAAAAACATTTTTCATAATGCCTTAAAGATGCTGTTTCATACTTGAAATATTTTTAAAAGTATTTTTAATGTATACGTTGTATTTTTAGAAAAATTTAGCGACCAACTTTGAGAAAATCGGACCACTATTCATTAAATAGGAGATAATTTACCAACAAATACCGAAATAAGGGCGAATCAGGTGTGGCCATTTCATAACTTCCGGTTTCTAAATGTACGCTTGAAACCCGTCTTTGTCGCCCTCAAATAGATTTTATTTTATTTTTCTCCGAAGTAGGTATTCGTTGCTGTCAAAGTTGATACCCATCGAACGCAATTACGGTAATTGAGACACGGTGTAAATCCTACACGCATAATGATTACGTCACCGAAAGCGGGTTCGTTAAAGACATGCCCTTTCTACGAGAGGTACTGTGCTTTGAGCGTCGAAATAAGTATGTTATTGTTGATTAAACAATCTAAGTATGATATCAAAATTTCGACAAACGATTTTTCTACAAAGTGATGTATTTCATTTCTCAATAGCTAAGTTTCATCCTGAACCGCTTGCAAGTATGATACAGCATCTTTAATATACCGCCGTTTCTGAAAACCATAACTTCTGTTTTATCCAAATTTACATGAAGACCCCAAGTTTTACAAAAACTATCAAGAATATCTATTTTTCGCTGCAAACCAATGACAGTATCGTCAAATATCAATATATCAATCGCATATAAGAACAATATTATGTTCTCATGGATATTGTTTTATATTACTCTCCCGTTGAAGATATCGCTGTTTAATAAATCTACAATGTTATTACACATTATGTCATAACATCGCGCGCTGACCGAATGACGTGACGTAATGATGACGTCACAATTGTTAAGTATGACGTCATAATGTCAGCGGGCCGGCCGCGACAGTCATGTTGGCGATTTTCTTTGTTTTTTTACGATGTTATTAAGCAAGTAATAAATAAAATACTAAACTCGGTCCCGTTTCATAACATTTTTATGAAACTCGTGAATGGTATAGTTATTTAACTCGCTTTCGCTCGTTAAATACCAACCCATTCACTCGTTTCATAAATATGTTATGAAACGGGACGTCGTTTAGTATTCTCTATATATGGATTGGGAAGAATGTAGGGGATATACAAATGTTTTTGAAAGATTTCCGTATCGTTGCAACTAATATGTTTTTATAAGGATGGCAATCAAATATAGAAAAACAGCTCTCGTTATGATTTGTACAAAACAAAGCGTTTATTAGAACCAGAATTTTTTTTATCAGTTCTGACAAATAGTTATCTTAGAAAGTTAACTTATGATAAACTATGGAAGATATATCTCACGTGAAAGATCACAGAGACTCTGTCCATTATGTAATGATTCTATTGAAGACGAAATACATTTTACATTTGATTGTCCATTTTATATTGAACTAAGAACTAAATATATACCTGAACGCTTCCTTCGAAAAACGAGTGCAACAGGATTTATCTCTATTTTGACACCAAAGGAGGACGATGTTATTTATAAGTTGGTATTGTTTATAAAGCATGGTATGGAATTAAGACAGAACTACTTAGATACTAATTCTTAGATCAAAATTAAGATTATTTGCCAGAATCTTTTGTAGAGCAAAATGATTGTGAATATGAATGTGGTTATCGTTGTACTCATAATACAAATCCGAAATTGTTTATATTATATACAATATTGTATACATGTATATACTTTAAACTGTATATGGGCCAGAGGCCTCAAGTACAATAAACACTCTTTGACTTTGACTTTGACTTTGACATTGACAAATACACACAGATCAATAATAACAAAAAAATTCCATAAATTCAGGACCAACTGATATACCACGAAGAGTCCCGGTGGAGACACCAAAATATTTTGACTTGGGTCTCATTCTGTGTTGTGTCCCTGGGCAAGACACTTAAACCACATTGCACTCAGTTCACCCAGCTGTACAAATGGGTACCTGAACAAGTAGGATGTGTGGACCTATACGGTCGCGCGAAGCACTTGTTAATCGGCGGCACCGAAAATACTATCCCTCAAGGGTAATAATACTCATGGCGCTTTCCCTTCTTATGTAATGGAATAATAATACTTTTAGTCCAAATCGATGGGAACACTCCCGTACACATAATATAATTGAACAATACAGTCAGATATGGTGTTAAAATATTACAACATCTTATTATCATCTCAGATGGGATACCGTCTTGACCAGGTGCGGTTCCACACTTCAAACTGTTAATAGCGGAATTTACTTCAGAATATGAAATATCAGAGTTTAGAATGTCATTTATAGTTTCATCTTGACAGACGTTACAGTTCTCCTCCACATGACTGGTTTCCAAACGATCAGCAGATTCCAGATTATCAGAATCAACATTGAGGTCGACCAAATTAAAGGGAATCAACAACCTAGCTCGTGAAACCTAATTGACCATCGTTAGTGAGAGCGTCCAGACGGGTAAGGGGGGTCACATGACACAAACTTGGTACTGGTTGTCAGCTGTTACCGGTTCGTAACAAAACGATTTTGTCCCTACCGAGCATTTAGGACTCTTTCAGGGCCCTGCTATTAAAACTCTGGGAGTTAGAAATTCGGGTTGCAGACCCCCTTTAAGGATAGATTTAACGTACTCTGTCCAACCCCCAATGGAGAAGTTATCACTCACTGTCTGTCTTTGTGGCTGCGTCATGGAATTTAATTTTCTCCAGAATAATTTACCATTTTTACTTGTTGACACGAGATCATTAATAGAGTCATCTTCATATTCATTTTTCTTTCTTCTACACACACTTCTGCATTCGTTCCTAACCTGTTGATACTCTGTGAGGGTTTCCTTACTTCCTGTTATTCTAAAATTGTCTAAAGTCCTAAACTTGTTCTGTTTCAATACAATACGCTCTTCGTCATACCACTTTTCAGTTTTATTAACATTTGCATTATAACCAGTAGATGAATGTTTCTGAAGTCCACAGAGGCGAGCAGATTCTTGGATGATGTTAACAAGTTCATCGACAGCCACATCAATGTCTGGTAAACAACACTCCTCACAATCAGATAATGTAAAACTAACGAATAAGTTCGACATGTGATTCAGGAGAGAAGCGCACATACCATCCTTCCATATAAACTTAGGTAGTATTGGGGTATTGTCATTCCGCTTTGAATTATTGTGTTTCTTAACATAAACTGGCATATTCATTGTTATTGGAAGGTGATCTGACTCACATCGAGTTTCCACACTGAAGTCTATGTCGTACAAAAACACACTACTGGAACGCAAGCAATGGTCAACCACGCTCGCCCCCTCGCCGCGTATGCATGCGTAAGCGCCACTAGAATCACCCGGGCAACGTCGGTTTAACATGTAAATGTTAAACGAAGCACACAATTCAAGTAACTCCTTTCCGAATTGATTCACTACATTATCTCTGGTTATGCGTGACATGTTGAAGGTGTCTGACACGTACGTAGTCCACATCTTCGAGGCTGGGTATATGTCTATTATTATCATCGATCACATAATCAAACAGAGTACCAGTTCTTGCATTGTAATCACCGAATGCAACAATTTCATAATCAGGAAAATCGTACATTACAGACAATAAAAAGCTTTCAAAATACTCTATACCATTACATGGCCAGTTATCAGTTTGAACAGATGTATTGATTGGATGAACATAAACAAATGATAGAATAACATCTTTATCAAAAGAAAACACGTTCTTGTCAAAAACAATAAATATTATATCATGAAAGTGGGTAATAACCTCTTTGACTCACTGATAACAGAAGAGCACAAACTGCCACGCCCCCTCTTGGGTTATAATCTCTGTGATTCACAAATACTGCATACGAAGGAAAAGCAGCTACAATAATCTTTATCACAACTTTTCCAAAACTCTAACAAACCGAAAATGTAATATTTGGTACAAAAGTTTATGAAATCACTGTTAAGTAACTTATTAAGTCCATTAATGTTTCAGCACATACAGTTAACCCGCTCCCGTGGGGGCAGGTGTACCGTTACTCAAGTCTGACACACGGGCCGAGCCGTTATGCAAGGCTGTACCACGTGACTCGTTGTCAGCTGGGATCTGGTGTGCATTTGCACGTAATGGTCGTGTTCTAGATCCGCGTTGACTTAGCTGAATGACACGCCCCTTGTCGATATCATATGTATACACCTGGTCCTCGATATAAAGCTCATCAAATCTCATCGATGTACGTCTTTCCTCTTTCTTTGCATCTAGCATCATAGGTTTAAGATGTTTGCGCTTTTCCCTCACCGCCAGTGAAAAGTCTTCAGATATCCATATTGATGTCGATTTCAATTTCTTTGCCGATTGGAAGATTTTCCGTCTGTCGTGGTCATCCGGGAGTTTGACGATAATTGCTTGACCTTTCATAATTCTATGAGCGCGGTTAATAGTCACACTGCCGTCATCAAGTTCAAGATGTTTCGTTAGTACTTCCCTTACGGCGTTTTCACAGTCTTGCCATGATTCAAATCCAGTCGGCTTCGGTACGCCATGAAAGATGATGTTATAAAAATCACGTCGGCTCTGGTTCTCAAGGTAGTCCAGTTTATCCTCCAACTTGAAGACATACTCCTTCAACTTGACATTTTCCTGTTCGATGCCTCACACTTGGAAGCGAGATCCTCCAGCTGTGAGGTGACTGCTGTCAGAGATGTGTTGATGGTTTCAAGTTGACCCTTCATCTCCTTGTTTACCTTCGCTATACCGTCGAACTTGGTAGACAACGTCGCAATGGCCGCCAACACGGATTCAATATTGTTACCCTCACTGCCAACATGGGCGCCGCTTGTCAAATGGAGTTGACGTCCAGCTCCTTTAGTATTGCCCCGTGTACACGGTCTCGTGTCCTCGGCATCAGGTCCCCTCATTGCCGGATTTGGTCCTGGGTTCTGTTCCACACCCGCGCCAATAAGCAACATCAAAATCAAGTTCAAAATAGTGAGTCGGGAAGCCGCACCCGCCATTACTAACCGTCTCGGTAGTATTGCCTCTTGCGACTAAGTTTCGTCAAGATATGTACCAGAACCGGGTTAAAATGTCCAATTCTGGCACGGAATTGCTCCACGCCTATCCCCATTGCTTCTAGAATAAGTTTTGAAAGTAGAAAGGCTTTTGTAACCTACATAATAGGCAAAATATGAGAGACCCTGTGACTACACGTCTTTCACCACTAGTGACGTCACACATATGTAGTAGTTGTAGTAGTTATAGTACATACATGAAATATCAAAACTATTGGTTTGCATTTACAAGACATAAATGTTCATTCATTAAGTACATTTTTCTATAAGTCTTGGTGACAGCAATATCAAAGAGAAAAAAGAAAATCAAAGAAAAATTAAAGAAATTTAAAGTAACAGATTATGTTTTGCAGTCAAATATATCAAACTTGATTCTTACCTTTCACTGTGAAGGAAAACGTACAAAAATCCTTAAGACCTTTGGAATCCCTAACTTCATAGGAAACTGAGTAGACGCCCTTTTCAAATAAAGAACCTGGACCTTTGCCCGTTTTAAGCGTCGGTGTAACCGAACTGTAATAATATTAATAATAATAATAATAACAATAATAATATTATAATAATAATCATCATCATCATCATCATCATCATCATCAACTTAGTCTTTTATCATGGTTAAGAGGTATGGTGGAGTCGAATTATCAGGACATGAGAATGAAAAACAAAAGATTTTATTTATTAAATGAATAAGAATTAGATATACCCACACTTCCCAAGTTGTATCGCTCAATACACCCCCTGTTTGAATCGCGTGTCTCCGAGGCGTAGCGTAGCGGAGCCTTGGAACCACAATTCAAACAGGAGGTATATTGGGTGATGCACCGAGGGCACCGAGAGGAGATGTATTGAGTGATGCATCTGACTTATACCCCTCTCCGGTCGGGTTAAATTTGACGAA
Organism: Steromphala cineraria; assembly: GCA_916613615.1. Lineage (NCBI taxonomy): Eukaryota > Metazoa > Mollusca > Gastropoda > Trochida > Trochidae > Steromphala > Steromphala cineraria. The sequence goes on along the minus strand of OU744729.1, from coordinate 31,223,665 downwards.
ACAAGATCTTCTCATCCTTCTCTTTGTATATTCGTCTTGACCTAATTAGGTCAACAGAATATTAACAATACTCTTCTAAATTTGACTCCAATCAGCGTTGTTTATAATTCTAAAAATTTACAATCCTGATTTTTTAAGGGGCAGTAGCACGTTTTTAGGGGGAATGTAAGGTGATGTCAGGAAAATGAAAATTAATGGTTCCAATTGAAAGACAATGTATTGAAACTAAATGAAGCAGTTATAAATCAAATATATAATGTAAAGTTCAGCCATGCAATTCCCTTTTCTTACACAAAATGAATTAAAGGTGTTCACAAAAAATGGCCGCCAATGAATTTTATGTGAAACTTCATACTTTGTCCTCTGACTATGGATGATTGGCTTGTGTAATGAGATTGTTGACACTGTCAATATAATACATTTAGCAATTACTTGCAATTGTCAGTGAAATATTAAAAATATAAAATTATCAAAAAACGTGCTACTGCCCCTTTAAGAGTCAGTTAATTTGCCAAAGTCGGAGATCTCTTCCCTAAGTTTTGATGTACAATAAAAAGTAGGTACATTAGAAAAGGAGAGGTGTATTGGTCATTAACTTACAATTACTGTAATAAAAACATTAGCACTCTCAAAACTAGTCCATATTTTCAGCTCACTGCCAAATCCCCCAGATGACTTTATCAAATCTCTAGAAAGTCTTTTTTTCAATTTCATTTGGAATGGAAAAAAATATAAAATAAAGAGAACATCAATAAAGACTTAAGACTGAAGGAGGATTGAGCATGGTTGATTTAAAAACATTTATCGCAGCTTTAAAAATATCCACTCTTAGGCTCTATTGCAGAAAAACAATTGACTTAAATCCTTGTAACATACCCTATCATCAAATTTTGAATTTGGTGCAAATGTTGACGATTTTTTTATAATTGAAAATCCTTACTGGAAAGATGGACACATTACTGTAGAAAACTTAAATTTGAATTTGATTCAGATAACCTTGACTACATTCTTGCTGAACCTTTATGGTTTAATCATAATTATAAAAATCCATGCTTCTTTATTAGACATTGGGCAAATAAGGGTTTATTGACAGTGAAAGATTTATGTGATGAACATGGACTTGCACCTTTTGAAACATTATAATCTAAATACAAAATAAGAGGGACAATACTAGATTATAATTATCTCATTCACATCTTACCGGATACTTGGAAAATAATTATTAATTGCTCCAATATTATACCTTACAATGAATGCATAAGTATATACCAAAGAAACATTTTTAACATCTCAAAAGGCTCTAGAATATTATATGATAGACTTATTTCCAAAAGTGATAAACTTGAAATTTGTATCAAATGGGAGAAACTATTCCCTGATGATGAATTCAACTGGCACAATGTATTTAACCTCTATAGGCATTGTTGTTAAACTTCTCGATTTTCAATTCAGGTTCTTGCACAGAGTTATTTACCCTAAAAAGGAATTATTGAAAATGAATTTGATTGATAAAAACCTGTGCAGCTTCTGTGGTGATCATACTGAGAGCACTTGCCATGTATATTGGGAATGTTGTGAAACAACCAAATTTTGGACTGATTTAGAATTTTGGATCAATAATTTCTTTTCTCACAAGGTAAAGTTTACCAAATACCTGATTTGGTTTGGTACATATCATAGAAATGTCTTACTAAATCAAATCATTATCTCTGCTAAAAAATACATTCATGTCTGATATATTAAAAATTTAATTCCAAAAGTCTGTAACTATAAAAAGGTACTAAGACAAATATTTTTGGTAGAAAAATTCATTTCAAAGAAAAACGATGATTTTGAAAACTTCAACAATAAATGGACTTCACTCATTCCAGCTCTAGCAGCTAATGATATTTGATACTTTCTTCTTGCTTGTTATTCATGTATACCTTTGACAGTTTCTATACACTTATGTATGCCTTTGACTTTATTCTGTTGTAACCATGGGAACCAAAAAAAGATAATAATTTTTTTTTTTTAAACAATTTACAATTAGAACATAGAAAGTGCAGGTGTATCGGCCAATACACCTACAGTAAGAACAAAGGAAACCATAGCAACGAGACCGGAAGTGGGGTATAGTAGGGATGGCAATGACAGCACGATCGTTACATATCTAGTTTTGTGCGGGTCTCACGAAATTGTGAACATAACCCAACTCCAAATACGTGTTATACAAAACAATTACATATCACAGGCTTCAAACAGAAAACATAATGGAAATCTTAGGAACATGAAATATATACCTTTATCCGTGACAAACATCTTCCTCTATCTTCCGAAAAATGTGATATGAGAGCACCAAGATGGTTTTGAGATAATTAACTAACGATGGTGGTTACGGCATTAAATCTTCACCAAAAGCAAAGGCAATAACTTAAAGGGACAGTAGCACGTTTTATGGGGATAATAGGATGATATCAGGAAAATTAAACTAAATGGTTCCAACTGTAAGACAATGTATTTAAACTTAATGAAGCAGTTATAACTCATATAGATAATGTAAAGTTTAGCCATGCGATAAGACAAATTGAATTGTTCACATAAAATGGCCGCAGATGGATTTAATGTAAATCTTCATACTTTGTCCTCTGACTATGGATGATTGGCTTGTGGAATGAGATTTTTGACACTTACACTTTACAATTATCAGTGAAAAATTTTAATATGAAATTATAAAAAACGTGCTACTGCCCCTTTAAAGAGTAAACAGATAGAAGAAGCTAGAAAATCCAATAATACAGAAGTGATTTTTTTTTTTTTTAATTTTTTTTTTAAAAAGTGATAAAACCGCCGAAGTGGTGTAACGAGACTATATTGCCTCGATATTTGTAACTGTACCTACCCATCTTCCGCGTCAGTTGCAGTTGGTAATGGCCATGTTACTTTTGCTGTAATCATTGATTTCTCCGCTACAAATTCGCTCGTGGACAATTTAGGACATGTTATTACTGGTGCCTTGTTTGGTGGAGCTGTAAATTAAGTTGGATTGCTCACTAATTAAGAAAAATGAAATCATTCATTGGGACAGTAAAATCAGCTTACAAGATCGTTTTTAAAAACTCGTGGCTTTTGCCAGAAAGAACCCCATTGTAAGCAATATATCTAGCAAACATTTTCAAACCCAAATCGATTGAGAAATATTTCTTATTGCGAACACAACCTATAAATATTTATTTTGCATACATGTAGAAGCTTATTGTAAATGGAATCAAACTGGAAAACAAACATGATTGAGGATTTGTCCTGCTTGCAAAAAGAGTTTATCATGCCAGAAAAGGATAAATGTCCTTGATCATCATGTAATGGGTTGTGAGTTATGATGAAAATCTTCATAATTTTAAAAATGTATTTTTCGGAACACCATCGATTTTAATCAAACTGAGGTAACCTGCTATTGAGCAGAACATAAAACATTTTATCGTGAGCTTCTTCAGAATAGGTGAGGGAAAATCCTTTTGTCAATATATACATTATATGGAATACACTCAGGGGCAAATGAAACGATACCAACTTTCCAAAAGAGTTCAAAACAAAATCTTGTAAATGAGATGCGACTACGAACCCTTGTGATAGGCACATCAGTTGTGAAGAAGTGCTCACAATTTCAAATATCAAAGTATGATACTTATAGTTGTATGGCTATCCATATAGAAAACCTTGATAGAAATTAATTTGTTCATGCAATGTGTCCGTAAGTTGGTTTAAAAACAAACAAATGTGCCATTTTCACTATCCTATCTCGTCTAGATTTTTAAACGGCGTATTTCAAAGGCGTTAACAGATATAGCTTTGAAATTTAAAACTTAGTTCAGTTAGCTCTTGAAGACATGAATTAACGCTGTTTCAGCCGTAAATATCACTCGTACCTACATGTAACACTATCATGCATTTTATATGGTATCGTTTCTTTTACCCCTGAGTGAAGAGCATAGTAACCTTCTTTTCCCAAATGACTTTTAACAAAAACGAAATTATTGTCTTTGGTGAGAAACTTTAAAATAAAACTCATTTATTGTAAATAGAAATGTCGATACCTAGTTGACATGATACATCGACACATATTTCATCATGCATTAGAAGCCAGATAAACACTAAAATTTCAGACCATTTAAACAACAATTTAGAAAGGCCAAACAATCTTAAAATCTGCGATTTAGTTTTTAAGTTTTGAGTTCATATTGTTTATAAAGCAGGGTTGGAGACTGACTTAAACAATTAATATTTTCTAAAATGCATAAATGTTTTTGTTTGATGTTTATTCAAGTATCAAAAATATATTCATTATGGAGCAATATTCTATGTTTTTGATTGCATGGATGCAAGGCGTACCACTGTTGAGGTAACTATAAAATATATGAATCGAGTGCAGATGAAAATAATTCACAAGTATACTAGCAGTTATATCGAAAAGGATAAACAAAACTCGGAGATCAGTCATTTTACTTACGGGGGTCGCTCCCACATCCTAGCGTTGAACCAAGCACTGGAATAAAAATGAAATATCGTCATTATATTTTGAAGACATTAAAACAAATTTAAATACCCCTTATTCACTCTAAACGTTTACTCCAGGATCTCTCTGTCTTAAACGGGCAGTAGCACGTCTTTTGAAAAATATTATTTTCAATTTTTCACTGATAAAATGCTAAATGTATTATTCACTATTATTATTCACTGATAGTGTTAAAAATCTCATAACACAACAATCAGGCATGGTCTGAGAACGAATTATAAACATTCACATAAAGTCCATTGGCGGACATTTTTGTGTGAACACCTTTAATTCATTTGGTGTAAGAAAACGATTGCATAGGTGAACTTTACATAAAATGTTTGATTTATTCCTGCTTAATTTAGTTTAAATACATCTCCTTTTATTTGGAACCATTTATTTTTATTTTCCTGACACCGCCTTATATTCTCCCTAAAAGGTTGCTACTTCCCCTTTAAAGGGACACTCCTATCGGGATATTCTTTTGTGGAAACAAGATTTCTTCCCTGTTTATACTTTATACTATATGATTATTACATACATAGAGAGGGTAACATACACTGAATTCCAAAAGAAACTTTGCAATTTTAAAACTGAAATTTCGAAAACGATCTTATATTTACATTTTCATTTAAGTTGGCAATGACATAGTTGAAACCCACACTTTCAAGTTTAAAACTTTTAATTGCGCAATATTAAAGCATTTTTGCAGAAATGGCAAAAATGTCATAATCACGTGACGTTTCCGCTGGAACTTAGTCACGTGACGAAAAAGTTTAATAACTGTCCATAATGAATGTTTGTCACTCCAATAGTGAAAAAAAACACCTTAAAACCAGTAAACGGTATAGCAAAAATATCGCGAATCCCATCTGAAAATTGACAAAATTGATCAAAAACAGTCCTTTTTACAAGAATCGGTAGTTTTCCTTCATTTCTAATGGTAACTTGATCCGACTATACAGAGAGGTTGTGAGGATTGCTGACAACCCTGAAACACAAATAACACTTGTTTTTTCACTGCATGAGAGCCGATATCTGTGACGTTAGACCACCGCCAAAGTTGTCTCTTGGTGACGTCAGAGATAGCAAAAACTAAAGGTCGGCATGTTGTTACGTTCTCGTGCACCTTATGAACTTGGACAGATCTAATCAGAGCTCATCGACTGCTAAGTTGATAGCTATTGGTCACTAAACATCGACACATGGCAATTTCATTCGAAGTTATAACGTATAAAATTTACATGCAATAGCAAGATTTAATTGCGATTGTTGAGCTCTTAAGGCTGGTTACCATTTGTACGACTCAAAGATGTGTCAATATGACAAGTAAGACTTGTGTCCACACATTCCCATTAATGGAAAAACTTCGATGCAGACGAAATGTGAAGTTGAACCTGCTGACAGAAGACGTAAGTTAACGTTTGACCTTTTTTGTTACTCATGGCAGATTTGGAAGTTATAACACTCGTGCTGCTCAAACCTGGTACTAAAGTAGCACATTTTAGTACTTTAACGAAATTATTGCGAAAACATCATTTCAACGAACGTCTGAACAACCAACATTTTGACCCCTGCCCACTTCAGATCAAATAGGTGCAAAACTGGGTTTCCCACCTTTAATTTTGATTCGCTGGTTGGTTACACAAATGATTGATTAATAAGAGGTACTATGTTTTAAATTTCTATCGTTTTTCATTCTTCAATCAGAATCATTACAAAATGGTGCAACGTTTCTTTTGGAAGTCAGTGTATAAGTTGTTATAGATCGATCAATTTAACGAAGAATAGAATGCGTCACTGCGTCCTCTTGAATTTCGTTTCCACAAAAATGCCCTGATACATGTAGGACTGTCCCTTTAAAGAGCACGACCTATCGGCGTCTGGTCCGCCATCCTGAGTATTAATAAGTAACCGTCCTGTTACAAGTTTTACAACAAAAAAAAGATAAATTATATGTATTCATAGAATATTTACACATTTACAAATGACTAATGAACCTATATCACATAAATCGTTTTTGAAATAGTCAAAGACTAAATTTGATTTAGATAAGGGTACTCACGTAAACTTGATTTAATCACGTACAAGGAAATATTATGTGTTAATATACACATGACATGCGACCCTAAAGGTCATTTATAAGACTTGATTAGCGCGAATGTCTTGTTTCACGTTTTGGTAACTTAAGTAGAGATAAGGTAACACTTTTTGTTCTTTGGTCATTGGTCGAACGTAGTCCAAGGTATATTTCAGAATATTAAAAGGGGCAGTAGCACGTTTTTAGGGGGAATATAAGGTGATGTCAGAAAATTGAAAAATAATGTTTCCAATTGAAAGACTATGTATTTAAACTAAATGGAGCAGTAGTAATTCAAATATATGACGTAAAGTTTAGCCATGCGATTCCTTTTTCTTACACAAAATGAATAAAAGGTGTTCACAAAAAATGGCCGCCAATGGAGTTTATGTGAACCTTCATACTTTGTCCTCTGTCTATGGATGATTGACTTGTGTAATGAGCTCGAGATTTTTGACACTGTCGTAATAATAATATTAACATTAACGTTACAATTATCAGTGAAATATTTAAATATAAAATTATCAAAAAAATTTACAGACGTTCACTGTGAGATGTTAGTGACAAATATGCCAAACTTTATAAATTGTGTCATTTGGGAGAAGAGTACCGACTGTTTAAACCATTTCATTGAAAAAAAAGGATTTATCATATATTTTCGAATTTGAGTTGAATAATTGAGATTTTTGAGCTTTTAAAATTTCCATTAAAAACAGGTATTTTTCATATATTTTCAAATTGGGGATGAATATATGAGATTTTTGATCTTTTAAAATTTCCATTGAAAACAAGTATTTATCATATATTTTCGAATTGGGGATGAATATATGAGATTTTTGATCTTTTAAAATTTCCATTGAAAACAAGTATTTATCATATATTTTCGAATTGGGGATGAATAGAAGAGATTTTTTAATTTTTTAATTTTCCATTTAAAACAAGTATTTATCATTTATTTGCCAATTGAAGATGAATATGTGATTTCTTTTAAAATTCATATCATCAGTTTGGCATCACTGTAGGTTCGTTTCAACTAAACCATATGTTATGAAAATCACGGAGTGGCTCTCCAATTCTTTGGAGTAGACAATAGACAGTAGACAGTAGAAAAACTTACGGCTGGCCAGGAGTATTAGACCAGAAAGGAGCATATCTTCCTTCTGGTGGCCCGTCCTCTCTTCAGGGGTGAAGCAAGGGACGGTAGCTGAAACATCACAAACACCACAAACATCACAAACATCACAAACACCACAAACATCACAAACATCACAAACATCACAAACACCACAAACATCACAAACATCACAAACACCACAAACATCACAAACATCACAAACATCACACACATCACAAACAGTCCGTAAATATTCTTATAACCCAAATGATTGAAAATATGTTGTGACATATTTTCAATATGAACACTAGTGCACATATCACTTTTGCCTAGCAACGATTGTGGTAGCGAAAGTTCCCGTATGTTTTCGCCTTTGACGTTTTAACACCATTGTTCGTGACGTCACTATAGCCGGCCGTCGCAAGGGAAGCAGCCCGTTTCTTGGATATTTCTAAGATGATACAATGGAATAGAATCGGTAATAAAGAAATTATTACCCTCGGAGTCGGAAGTGTGCCATATGACATTAACGAAACTCGTGCAAAATTGTGTTATTCCGTCTTCCTAAAGATATTACCCTTTACAATATTATCAGTAATGAACTGATGTATTCAATCAATAACTTATTTTCATAGATACGAGAAAAACAATACTGACCGAGGACGATGTAACCTGAACCTAAAGAACAATAGACTGGTGATGAAAGGAATATTATACATGTTTCGTTCTTACAAAACGCACAAAACGGTGTGACCTATTCTCCAACCTGGTTCCCTGGCCTCATTCCGCGTGCGCTAACTGTAGCGCACGCGGAACGAGGCCAGTGAACCAGGTTGCCTATTCTCCTTTACTAAACAAAAGGCAATACAAACTTTTGTCCCAATTCAACTACAAGAAACCTTCATACCATTTTTCAAAGTGAAAAATATACCTTTTTTACAAACTGTGACAATGAGAAAATGAATTCTACAATTTTGCTTTAAAATGATTTAATTTTTTTAGCATTCTTGCAAATTATGAAGCACAGAGCTTAATTGGTTGCATTTAAGAGTTAAGAGTTCTTCCAAGAGTTCTTTTTGTCAATATATGACATACGGGATATATCTTATCAATGCACTGTGTCAATTTTGTTAATATGAAATATACACTCAGTCAAAACTTTGAAGTGATGGCTAGGAAATTTGACTTAATCGATCATTTTCAACATTTTAAACATTGCATCTATGACTATATTGACATAGGATTAATTACGTCACATGTCGTAATGGTACTGATTTTCACCAAAAAATAGTGTTTCTCTTTAATCAAAACATTGGGATATAATGTTTGCCTCATCGGTAAGAAACGACTTTGTTTTAACAGAATTACGTTAAGAGGTCAAAACGTTTAAAAACGAACCGACATATTTTTATAATTTCTTCCTTCATTTAAACAAATATTGACAAATTGATTTATACGATTTGTGAATACTTATAGTAATCTTTTGGTTCATACCGTGAAATAAACATTTCTCTTTGATAGGGGGACTTTTAAATGCAGTTACTAAATGTATGATCAGTAAAATATTACATAATATTTCTCACATTAAATATTATTGAATATCTTTTTTCAGAATGGTTTTGGCAAATATAATACCCTCACTTAACAAATGCAAAAGAATTGAAACGTACCTCTTTTAATTGTTAGACAAGTATTCTTTCTATGAAATACGTGGGTTGTTTTCTTATTAACTTATTAATTAAGTGCTTAACTTTTGATTCGGGTATAGAAATTATGAGGCGTACGTCCTTGAAGGGTGAACTTATTTTCAAATTATGGAGGGGGAAAAGTCCAGGTTAAACTTCGTAGAAGTAATTCTGGAATTTATCAAATTAAATCATTATTTTTGCCATAAAAGGAATTTGAAAGAATTTTAAAAATTAATTTTCATTAATTAAATTATCATATACGTAAAAAAAAATAGTTATAGATTCAGAATGAATAATTTGAATTGGGTGAGGCACTTTTTTAATTTATTTTCAATCATCTAATAGCTTAGGCCAAATGCATTATGTTTAGAGGATCAAAGAGCATACAATTTAATCTGAGTTTTCGTAGTAGTAAACGAAATTCTCATAGACAAGTATCAAGAAAAATAGTTTGACTATAAACTGTTTAACATTAATAACATTACATGTCATATGCAAGTTACCTTAATAACCCTAACTAAACGTAAAATTGCTCATTTAAAGCAAGTAAAAATAAACCATTTGTCAAAATTAATTATACATTTACTTTTTCACTTGAAACGAAGAAATGACATTGGGGTTTCTTCAATGCTAAACCACTCCATAAAAGTTCCTTTTTAGGGGAGATGTTTTGATCATATTTATATATGAAATGAATTATTGAACCAGACAATTATGAATATAAAATTTATGATTGAGTTGGAGTTATACATTTTAGCATTTCAGCCAATAGTTGCAAGTTAAAGGGGCAGTAGCACGTTTTAGGGGGAATATAAGGTGATGTCAGGAAAATGAAAATTAATGGTTCCAATTGAAAGACAATGCATTTAAAATAAATGGGACAGTAATAATTAAGATAATTAATGTAAAGTTTAGTCATGTGATTCCCTTTTCTTACACAAAATGAATTAAAGGTGTTCGCACAAAATGGCCGCCCATGGATTTTAGGTGAATCTTCATACTTTGTCATTTGACTATGGATAATTGGATTGTGTTATGAAATTTTTGACACTATCAAAGTAATACATTTATCATAAACTTACCATTATCAGTGAAAATTTAAAAATATAAAATTATCAAAAAACGTGCTACTGCCCCTTTAAAGTATATGGTTTTGAACTGCGATAAGAACACAAATAGTACCATAATTACATTGAATAACATTTGAATATAACGTAAATTGAAATAAGTTTTACTTAATATCTATTATTAAGAATTTTACGTCCAAATCATCAAATGACTATAGTGAATTATTGTTTTACGCCGCTTCAGCAATGTTTCAGTCAAAAGGGGCGTGCCAAATGACTATCAAATTGACGTTGATGTTACCAAAAAGCTTCGCTTATTATATATTCTCGTTCCAAATAAGCAAGTTCATGAGAACACCACTGTTATTTTAAAGGGGCAGTAGCACGTTTTTTGACAATTTTATATTTTCAAATTTTCACTGATAATTGTAAGTTAATGCTAAATTTATTACTTTGATAGTGTCAAAAATCTCATTACACAAGCCGACTATCCATAGTCAGAGAACAAAGTATGAAGATTCACATAAAATCCATTGGCAGCCATTTTTGTGTGAACACCTTTAATTCATTTTGTGTAAGAAAAGGAATCACATGGCTAAACTTTATGTTAAATATTTGAATTATTACTGCTCAATTTACTTTCAATACATTCCCTTTCTATTGGAACCATTTATTTTCACTTTCCTGACATCACCTTATATTCCCCCTAAAAACGTGATACTGCCCCTTTAAGGAGTGATATTATTTTCTTGTCAATATAATAATATCTTCATTTAATTTCAATTTCAATTCTTTTATTTCGGTAAAAGGCCTTAGGCCCACGTACAAAACATATATACAAAACAACACAATTATACAAGAGAGAACATTGTAACTGCATTGTATATGTTAATTTGATGATAAAAACATTGAGCGTAGAGCGAGTGCATCTCTTATAAAACATGAGTATGATGAAATAATTTTTAAGTTTTGATGTTGTAAAACATTTTGAAGGTAACATATACGTGTGATACCTAAAGTGACTATATATTAGTAAGTTATTGTTTTAAGCCGTCTCGGCAATGTTTCAGCGTGCTAAATGACTTCGCTTATTATTATTCTCCTCCCAAATAAGCAAGTTCAAGCGAAAATCATTGTCATGTTTAAGATTGATACATTTTTCAACAAAATGATATCTTAATAAACGAAAATAAGATTTAGTTGTGATACCTTAAGTGTATATTGTGATGAAAGGGTTTTACCTTGGTAAAATTGATTCTTATTCAATATTTCAATTATGTGAAAGAGCAAACATGGCTCTGAGGTTTTCTGCTCTCAGAATAACCTGTTATGAGGGGGTAAATCACGAGGGTGTAAACCAGAGGTATTATCACGACGTCTTTATAATTTATCTAAAACAAGGAAATTAACAAATCCAAACGTTTATCAATCTTTTTCAGAGAGCTGTATGAAAATTACAATTGCGACATAGTCAAATCTGGGCCGGTTAATTGTTATTTCCTCCATTTCGCGATCAATTTCCATGGCAACCAATAATCTCAAAACAGAGTTGTTACAATTTGGAGACGTTGAGTTACTCTTTAGAGTTACAATGATTAATCAGTTTTCTTATGTTGTCTCCAACCCCCATGAAAGGAATCGCACAAAGTCTCAAATCCCTTATTGGTTGAAAACACTACATATCTAACTTAAAGATGCTATATCATACTTGCAATATTTTAAAAAGTATTGTTAATGTATACGTTGTATTTTAAGAAAACTTTTGCGACCAACCTTGAGAAAATCGGACCAAATTCATCAAATAGGAGATAATTTACCAAAAAATACCGAAACGGCAGTCGACATAAGGGCGAATCAAGTGTGGCCATTTCACAACTTCCGGTTTCTAAATGTACGCTTGAAAACCGTCTATGTCGCGCTCAATTAGATTTTATATTCTTTTTCTCCGAATTAGGTATTCATTGCTGTCAAAGTTGATACCCATCGAACGCAATTACGGTAGTTGAGACACGGTGTAAATCCTACAAGCATAATGATTACGTCACCGAAAGCGGGTTCGTTAAATGGCATGCCCTTTCTACGAGGGGTACTGTGCTTGAAGCGTCGAAATAAGTATGTTATTGTTGATTAAACAATCTAAATAGGATATCAAAATTTCGACGAAAGATTGTTCTACAAAGTGATGTATTTCATTTCTCAATAGCTAAGTTTCATCCTGAACCGCTTGCAAGTATGATACAGCATCTTTAAGAATGGCGCAAAGAGGCTAAGATCATGCATGGAACAATGCAAATTACGCCTTGTCATCTAAACCGCCAGGCAAAAGAAATTACACAACACATTTTATTAACAATTATTCAATATCTAAAGTACTCACGGAAATAGAAATAAAATGTTTTTTCGTGTTTATTTCTTTATTATTCGACAAATTTATGTAATTCTTACAGATGTTCAAATAACTAAGTTTTTCCTAACTAGGCCTTATAAATACATTGCTAAGTATAATTCATATTGCCTTTGTTCAGGTAAAACTTCCCAAAATTTGCATATTTACAAAACATTAAGTTATAGCCTACGTCACTGTAAACAAGGCGTGTGACAATACAGCTGTAACACTCTTTTCGCCATTCTCTCCCCACAGAGACAACTCAGTCATACCTGAATTAGCCTCTGTTCTATTACGGCTAATACACGGGATAGAAAGGTAGAAATCTGATTGGAGGCAATCGAAGTTAGTTGTGCAATCAGCGACGCCGTTTCAAAGGTGGTCATTCGCAAAACCTCGGCCATCTCCGTGTGGTTTGTCAAAGCTTTCGTTAAAAATTAATATCCAGGGGAGGTAATTCTTCCTATTACAAACTACGCTTTTTACCATCTCATTAGTTATTATTTGGTTGATTAGTAAAGTAAAATCTATCATAAAACAAATGATAATTTACACAATTATTAAACAGTTTCTACCTAATGAAAAACCCTATCCATATCTGATTTTCAAATTGTTTCCCTCTCACACTGTTAATGAAAAATAAACATGAAGACATAATATGTTCCATGCCACTAAGCGACCGTTAAAAACTCCCCATGTGATGGATATCCAAAAGGTGTTTTCATTGGCTGCAAATAAGGGAGATATTTTAAGTTACAATTTTTTGCCGCTAGGGCAATCTGCCGGAACCCCAGGATCTAGGCGTAATAGAACAGAGGCTAATTCAGGTATGACTGAGTTGTCTCTGTGGGGAGAGAATGTCTTTTCGCTTGCATTTGCAGTTTCACGTGCGTTGTCACATCAACAAAAGTTATGAATGAACTCGAAAGAATAGTAGTTTGTAACATATAAGATATGAATAGTAGAGGACATACGATATAAAAATAATGTACTTTAAGTAATGTATTTTAGCGGACGGTACTGAGATTACAGCTCATTTACATACTATAGCTTGCTTCAGAAACATATATTTCGACTTCGTACAAAATTCGAGGCGTGAATATTTTCTCTCCTGTAAACTCATATATTACGGGGGATTTTACAAAGACTGTCTGAAACAAACGTTGGGGGAAATCATTGTGAATGAATATTTAGAACTGCAATTTAAAGTTTGTTCCAAATAAAGAAATAATCTCTTCTTAATATTTTCTTCTTCCGTGATTAAAATAGGAGACTTGTTATGTTTTTAGGTAAGGCAAAAACAATGCAGTTGTTTGAATAAAACAATTGACGTCTGGTTAATTTTTTGTTCAATTATCTTTGTTTTGTAAAGGCAGGGTAAATAGATAGAATATACACTTGCATGACCATTACTATGTTTTAAAAAGAATATTTGAAAATATATTTGAATTCGAATATCTATTATTCATTTGAGTTGAATCAAAATGGATTTTATTATGTGAAAAAATATGCATGTTTATATATTTTCTATGTCCTTTTTGTTAATGGACCAAATTGATTTTGGAAACTTCTTAACATAAAATTTTGCAAACAAGCAAACGTTTATACTAATGCCGCTTAGTATAAGATAATATAATCTATAAACATATTTATTTTCAAAATGAACGGAATCGGATTGGTAAACAAGCTAAAGCTATGGTAATACCGATGTAATATATATCAATAAATATATAATATATCTGAGACCACAGACTTTTTGTGCTCAGTCAAAAACAGGTTAATATTTCTCAACAAGGGAAGCGTTGAAATAAAATTAAATTAAAGGGACAGTCCCATCGGGGTATTTTGTGGAAACGAAATTCGCCTGTGTGCTCCTATTTATCACATTATTAAAAAAAATCAACAAACATGTTACCCCCAGTAAAATGTTTCAATTAGGATATGTTATTATCATCTTTATATGCATAAACCGAAAATTCACTTAAAGGGGCAGTAGCACATTTCAGGGGGGATAAAAGGTGATGAAAATGAAAATTAATGGTTCCAATTGAAAGACAACGTATTTAACTGAATGGAGCAGTAATAATTCAAATATATAACGTAAAGTTTATCCATGAGATTGATTTTTCTTACCCAAAATGAATAAAAGGTGTTCACACAAAATGGCCGCCAATTGATTTTATGTGAAACTTCTTACTTTGTCAACTGACTATGGATGATTGGCTTGTGTTATGAGATTTTTGACAATGTCAAAATAATACATTTAGTATTTACTTACAATTATCAGTGAAAAAAAATATATATAAAATTATCAAAAAAACTTGCTACTGCCCCTTTAAATTTCGTTTCCACTCCGATAGGACTATCCCTTTAAGTAATTTTACCTCAACGTTTCACTTTCTGAGAAATATTAACCTGGGCATCCTTTCACAAAGGTTACCTTAGTGACTTACGATCACCTTAAGGCTTTGTGAAAGGAGGCCCTGTATTTGACTGAGCTGAGCACAGAGTTATAAGAAAGAGAGAAGATACTTACGTTGATAGATACAGGAGGAGACAAGTGTCCAGGGACGTATGAGACTCTTTTATACAGCGATGCAGTCACGTGACCAGGTCTAGTTTTCGGTCTATCAGCAAGTGGTAAATAACTGATATCATGTATCCTTTTTCCATATCGCGTGGATGTAGCATAGATGTTTGGACAAGAAAACAATTGAAATTAGTTTGTTGAAATATGACCCATGTGTTTTTGTTTCAGCGATCATTAACCTTTGTTTAAAAGATTTGATATGTGGAAGTCCATTGCAAAAAGTGTTGGTATTTGATTGGTTTTTCGTTTCATCAATAATCAATACTTTGAAATGCTAGTGATTTTATGAAACAGACAACGATAACTCAGAATTTGAGCAGGAAAAATAACCTGGTATGAAATGGTTTGAGGTTATTCCCAACTGAAAGTTCCTCTTCTGAAACATCTATAGTTTTACTCTGGAAATCGCGAGTCACAAGGCCTTAATCAATGTAATTTATTCTGGTATTTACTTGAGTTTTTTCTGAAAACTGATAACATCAAATAATTATCAAATTAGATTAAGCTGTATTTGTAATTAAAATTGAATTTGCTTAAGTTTTTCTCTGAAAACTGATGATATCAAATGATTATCAAATTAGAAAAAAAGTGTATTTGTAATCAAAATTGAATTTGAATTTCAATTAAAAAAACCAAAGCAATGTCTTAAAGAGCCAGTCAATTTGATGCAAAACTTTAACAATGATGTAATTTGATAGAGAAGAACCGATTATTGCTTAAAATCATCTTTAGAAAACCGGTTTTCTACTGTGACAGTGTGAAGGTGGTAGGTAGCGTTTTGTTTATCTAAAAACCTGACTATAGCTTGTCACAATAAAGCAAGCGTAGTTATTTTAATTTATCTAATGCAGCCAGATCGCGTTTTAAAGGGGCAGTAGCACGTTTTTAGGGGGAAGATAAGGTGATGTCAGGAAAAAGAAAATAATTATTCCAATTGAAAGACAATGTATTTAAACTAAATGGAGAAGTAATAATTCAAATATATAACGTAAAGTTTAGTCATGCGATTCCCTTTTCTTACACAAAATGAATTAAAGGTGTTCATACAAAAATGGCCGCCAATGGATTTTATGTGAATCTTCATACTTTGTCCTCTGGCTATGGATGATTGGCTTTTGTAATGAAATTTTTGACACTGTCAAAATAATACATTAAGCATTAACTTACAATTATCAGTGAACATTTTTAAAAAACGTGATACTTCCCCTTTAAAGAGCCACTCCGTGAGTTGTTGTGGGTCTCATATGACGAACTTTATGATTAGGGGCATTTGATCGAGAAGTATCGACTGTTGCAAACAAAAATCATATTTAGGCTAATCGATGTTGTATTATGGCAATAGGAAGGTTTGAGTTTCGCAATTGAGATTGAAAACAGGACAGTGACGCGCGTGATCAGTCAAAAATAATTTTTGAAACTTATCGAAAGCATTAAGAATGGCAGTTACAAGTTGATACTGTTCGATAGGCTGTAAAACTAATTTCCATGTAAGTTGGATGTTGGAATTTTCCTTCCACGAACAGAAATGACTTTTCATTGAAAACAAGTGTTTATCGTGTAATTGCCATTTTGAACAGTCTAAGTAAACCTAGCCTCAATATTATCCGTTTCACTCCTATACTGAGTCTAGAAAGACCTAGTAGAGGGTCGCGTCAGCCCACGTAACGAATTGACCAATCAGAACTCATCTTACCAAGACACAATAGTCTGCCTTCGCACGAATAACGTTGGACGGCATAGGTCGCAGAAAGGTCGGCTGATGCGACCCTCTACTAGGCCTTGCTAGACTCAGTAAAGGAGGGAAACGGATAATATTGAGGCTAGGTTTACTCACACTGCATTTTGAGATGAATGTGAGTTTTCTTTTATAATGGATTATGCCATTTTACACGGTAAGTGGTATGTGATGCACGCTTTTGGCATATAAGGTGATGTCAGGAAAAAGAAAATAAATGGTTTTAATTGAAAGGCAATGTATTAAACTAAGTGAAGCTGTAATAAATCAAATATATCATGTAAAGTTACGCCATGCAATTCATTGTTCTAACACAAAATGAATTAAAGGTGTTCACACAAAAATGGTCGCCAATGTACTTTATGTGAGTCTTTATGATTTGTTCTCTGACTATGGATGACCGGTTTTTGTAATGAGATTTCGGAAACTATCAATATAATACATTTAGCATTTACGTACAATTACCAGTGAAAATTTTATCATATAAAATTTTCAAAAACGTGCTACTGCCCCTTTAAAGCTTATGTTACTAGTATACTAATACAAATTGGACGTGTGCTTTCGGATTCTGCGTATATTTGGGTGTTTGAATTGTTCTTATTTCATGAAATTTAAGGCCATTTGGCCCATAGAACATAGGTTATTAACAATTATAATCATAATGCACAATTATGTGGGTGTATAATTATACTTTCACTAATAACAAGTAGCTATGATATATCTGCTAATTTGACATGAATACTTTAGATAGTTTATATTGATTTATTTTGTTGTATTCATGTGTTGGGTTGATATGTTGGTACGTACTTCAAACACAGAGTGACAAGCCGTTAACTTAATGATCGGATTTTAATTGTTTGGAATTTTCGCGACCTTGTATTTATTTTTAGATATTTGACACACTTTAAATGTCGAAGGACAATACCAGTTAAGAAACGCCAGACAAACATATCTGCATCCTTCGTCACAGTATCTGGCAAAGGTTAATAAGCTTAGTATGTAATAGATAGGGTTTCCTAAACTAGTTGTCTAGTTGAAAACAATTGGACACGATCGTTTCTGTCACGAATATTTTCATACATAGGTATCAATCACACAAAGTGTTTACGTAAACAATAAATGAAAAGATTACCATAATTTAAAGAAACTATCAATTATATTGCACATTTCCGCTGCACATTTGGCAACATAATGATAGACACTAGTGTTTAAAGGGGGAATATAAGGTGATGTCAGGAAAATGAAAATTAATGGTTTCAAACGAAAGACAATGTATTTAGACAAAATGGAGCAGTAATAATTCAAATATATAGCGTAACGTTCAGCCATGCGATTCCCTTTTCTTACAAAAATGAATTAAAGGTGTTCACACAAAAATGGCCGCCAATGGATTTTATGTGAATCCTCATACTTCGTCCTCTGACTATGGGTGATTGGCTTGTGTAATGTGATTGTTGACACTGTCAATATAATACATTAGGCATTTACTTACAATTATAAGTGCAATTTTTAAAATATAAAATTATCAAAAAACGTGCTACTGCCCCTTTAAAGGTTAGCGGTCTTTCTTTGTTTACGTTCGAAAAAAAAGTTTTTTTCGATAAGGATGATAACATTTAGTGGATTATTTTTTCTTTCTGAGAAGCCAATGCGTATCTTCTCTTTGTCTGAATGTATTTCAACTTGAGGCTTTTCCCTGAGCAAATCGTCTGTCAACAGTGGTCGCATAAAAGTTCATTTCCAAGAATAGTTGATGAATATAGTATCTATTTTTTCAGGAGCAAAACTCGCATTAGCTTGAATTAGTGTATCCAATTTTGTATAACCGTGTATTTGCTAGATGCAGGCTTTTGTCTTGCGGTTACGAATATATTTTATTCTTAAGTTCAAGTATTTTTATCGTATTATTTTACCATTTAACTTGATTCATAAATTTACACAAAATACAATAAGAATTTCAGAATAAGAATTGACAGACCATCTGGACGGAATATAATGACCATCTAGACCAAACCTTTTGCAAAGAAAACAAGTTGGATTGGTCAAAAAGAGGTTCCACTTTCATGTAAAAAAACAAGTACAAACATACTTCACTTACTTATGCCTCTTGATTCCTTGAGGAACATAGGGCCGCAACAACACTTCTCCAACGTACACGATTCTGGCTAGTCCTTCCCAGTTCGGTCCATGTCGTATTGGCAGCTTTCATTTCCGTGTCGATACTTCTCCGCCAAGTCTGTTTTGGTCGACCAACTTTTCTTTTGCCTTGCGGGTTCCAATGTAGTGCCTGCCTGGTGACGTTGTATATAGGCTTGCGTAGCGTGTGGCCGATCCATCCCCATTTCCGTTTCTTTATTTCAGTGTCTATTGGGACTTGTCCAGTCCTGTCCCACAGTTGTTGATTTGAGACAACTTCTGGCCAGTGGATGTGGAGGATGTTTCTAAGACATCTGTTGGTGAATGTCTGAAGCTTGTTGGTATTGCTCTTTGTCACACGCCACGTTTCTGAACCGTACAGGAGAACAGACTTCACGTTGGTGTTGAATATCCGGATCTTGTTGTGGGATGATAGGGCTGTTGATCTCCAGATCTTTCGTAAGGTGTTGAAGGCATATCTTGCCTTGTTGATTCGACACTTGATGTCTTGGTCAGCTCCACCGTCTTTGCTGACAACACTGCCCAGGTAAACAAACTCGTCGACTTCTTTGATGGTTTCTTGATGGAGTCGCATTGGATCTTGCTGTTTGTTATTTATCCTAATGACCTCAGTCTTGCTGATGTTAATTTCGAGCCCGGTCTTCTTGGCTTCTTCCGCAACCCTGTTGAGTTTCTCTTGTGCGTCTTGTTGCTTCTGGGAGAGAAGGCTGATGTCGTCTGCGAAGTCCAGGTCCTCTAGTTGTTTCATGAGAGTCCATTGGATACCTGTCCTCCGGCCTACTGTCGCCTGTCGCATGACCCAGTCTATAACCATCAGGAAGATTGTCGGTGAGAGTATGCATCCCTGACGGACGCCTGTGTGCACTGAGAAAGCCTCTGTTAATTTCCCCTCATGTATAACTTGGCAGCTGGCATCTTCATATAGTTGTTGGATGATGGCAACAAACTTTGGTGGAAAGCCATAGTGGTACATCAGTCTCCAGATGACATCTCTGTCGACGCTGTCAAATGCTTTCTGGAAGTCGACGAAGACTGTGTACAGGGGGGTCTGCCACTCCAGGGACTGTTCGATGATGATCCGCATTGTTGCGATGTGATCTGTGCATGATCTCTCTTGACGAAAGCCTGCCTGTTCGTCCCGAAGTGTCTTGTACAAACATAACGTGAAGAAAATTAAATTACAATTAAGTCAATCAATCAATCATTCAATTAATCAATTAATATCTATCACTCAACAGTGTTACATGAGTAAGTTAAACAGACACTGATTATCTTTCTTAATTTTTAGGGGGTTTTCATCAGTTACAAATATCTAATATGCAGATTGAAGTTCATATCTCACCACTGGACTTGCAAACCTATCCATTTATGCTCTTTATCTTTAAACTGCTTGATTTTATTGAAAAATCTAATAAACATCTAAAGTACGTGCAATAGTAGTGTAAATTATGCATCCAATTAACCTAGTACCTATTAGTTACAATACCTAATAACCACTATCGAATCGAATATATCTTCCTGTCAGCTTTTTATAAGGTTTCAAAATTAAGTTTGGCGAATTAGCGCGCGCCACTCGAGCCATATTGTTTGGTTTTCGATCAAAATCCCGACTTTGAATGGCCGTATATTCGCTCAAATGTACCGATTGACCTTGAACTTGTAAGTTTCAGTAACAGTAAGTTAGTGGTTCCCGATGTAATAACATAGTTTTTTTTTATTTTGACATATGTGATACCATCAACCATTCTCTCCCCACAGAGACAACTCAGTCATACCTGAATTAGCCTCTGTTCTATTACGCCTAGATCCTGGGGTTCCGGCAGATTGCCCTAGCGGCAAAAAGTTGGAACTTGAGATATCTCCCTTATCTGCAGCCAATGAAAACACCTTTTGGATATCAACGATTCTCAACGGTCGTACAGTGACTTTCGAAATTATCATGCCTTTAGGTTTATTTTTAATTTACAGTGTGAGAGGGGAATTATATGAAAAAATCAGATCTGGATACGGTTTTTCATTAGAAACATACTGTTTTATAATTGTGTAAATTGTTCTTTGTTTTATGATAAATTTTATTTTAATAATCTACCAAATAAAAACTAATGAGAAGGTAAAAAAGCAATGTTTTGTAGAAGGAAGAGTTATCTCCCCTGAATGCCGAATCACCGGGAATAGCCGGGAGTAGCCGAGCTTTTGCGAATGACCCCTTTTGAAACGGCGTCGCTGATTGCACAACTAACTTCGATTGCCTCCAATCAGATTTCTACTTTTCTGTCCCGTGTATTAGCCGTAATAGAACAGAGGCTAATTCAGGTATGACTGAGTTGCCTCTGTGGGGAGAGAATGACCATCAACATACTCTGTGTCACTTTAAGTACAGATATATTAAACATTTTACATGCGTCTTATGCACTATTTCTTAACAGGGACTGCAGATAAGTAATTAATAGAGGAAGCATGTAAGTTCCTTAGTGCATTTCGGTGTCATCATTTTACAAAGCTTATATACGTTTACGTACAGCTCCGTATCTTAAGTTTGTTCACTTGCTTGTGTATCTTAGTGCAAATATCATGTAATTTGAGTTTCGTTTTGACGTCAATATGACGTCAATATGCCCCAAGCAGCCATGGCAAAGGCACACGAATTCTCAAACCATATTTTTGACCGTGTGGTCAGTTGTGAAAGGTTTCGAAATTTGGCAAGGTTAAATAGAGAGATGGGTCATATATTTGAAATTCCAATTTTCTTAAATTTAGATTAAAGTAGTCCATATAGACACTCTGTGAACAAAATCAGTATATAATCATTGACTTAAAGCAAATGAACAAATATGACGTAAGCCCAGAGCTGTTGCTCACTTATTAAGTCTGATGAAAAATAGTAATTTCGAAATTTTGACCCATGGTGACTTTATTTGCCTGCCAAATTTGTTACGGATAACTGTAAGATATAGCATAACGATATGTTGATGCAAAATGAATCCTTACTTATGTCGTGAATTTTCAACATCATTTGTTTTAACAAGCTAGGATGCATAAAAGACATTCCAAATTACATGGTATTTGTACTATAACACGCAGGTAAGTAAACAAACTTAAGATACGCAGCTGTATTAGGTCAACCTCTACTGGAGCTCCACAAGGCTGTGTTCTGTCTCCTTTACTTTTCATAGTGTACACCGATTGTTGATAATGCGTTACGCTGAAATTTGTTGTTGCTCTTACTGATCTCATTTATTATTCAGAACATGAGTATCGCAAGTAACTTTTACTATGTAGGTGTATAAAGTTATTTCTCTTTCTCAATTTTAAGAAAAGTATTAGGAATTGCTTTTTGATTGTCGGCGAAAAAAGTACGCTATCAGTATTTAAAATTAGGAATTTAAAGAGTTGACAATTGCAAATATCATTTTAAATTCAAATCTCGTTTTTATGGCAATTAGATTTATCTAAAGGCCATAAGCGACTCTTTTTCATTTGCAGCTTAAGAAACTGTTCAAACTTTTCATCTTACGCGTAGTTTTACATAACTTTCATACGAAGTGTGTTTATTCTTTAACCTTGTACAAAGTTTTGTCTAGAGGCTGGAAAAAAAACAGTTTTTAAAATTGTTAATACCGACCAAAATTTGAGAAGTTCCATTCGAAAACCACGTTGTCTTTGCTTCGACCTGGATGCTGCTTTCAATTACCTTCGTTAAACCAAACAGGGTCCGTCAATTCTTCAGTCAAGTATTCGTGAAATTGTTGTGAAATTGTTTAGAATCATCTCACCGGTCCCTATTAAAGTTACGTTTCCATGGAAACCGCCCAAAATATGAAGAAGTTGAAAATACAAAAAGACATATCTAACTTCATTTGTCAACTTTTGCCATTTGGCTGGTTTAAAAATAAATATTGATAAAACAAAAGCAATGGTTCAAAGGTAGTGAAAAAAGGTTGAGCATTAAATGGTTTAACGAAGAGTTCGAAGTGCTAGGAATCAATTTTACATAAAACCCTTTCTGATTTAAGATCAATACTAGAAAAAATACTGGACGAAATAAACAGATAATTGACAGCATGAAGAAAAAGACGTTTAACATTGATAGGAACAATTACTGCTATAAAGAGTAAGACAAAAACCCTTTAAAAATAAGTACATATTTTCAGTTCATTGCCAAATCCTCCAGACGACTACATTAAATCCCTGGAACAAATATTCTTTAGTTTTATCTGGAATAATAGAACATACAAGATTAAGGGCAGTAACACGTTTTTTGAAAATTAAATTTTTTCAATTTTCACTGATGAGTGTACGTTTATGTTAAATTTATTATTTTGATAGTGTCAAAAATAATCGCACTACATTCATCCATAGTCAGAGAACAAATTATAAAGATTCACATAAAACCCATTGTCGGCCATTTTTGTGTGAAGACGTTTAATTCTTTTCGTGAGGAGTCGCATGGCTGAACTTACGTTACATATTTGATTTATTACTGCTTGATTAGTTTAAATGCATTGTCTTTCAATTGGAACCAATTATTTTCATTTTCAAAACATCACCTAATATTCCTACTAAAAACGTACTACTGTCCCTTTATAAGGAGCACATTAAAAAGGTTGTAGACTGAAGGAGGATTGGGTGTGGTTAGTGTGGTATCCCTTCCAATGATTTGAGATTTTGAGCATTTTTCAACAAACTATTTACTATTTTACTTGTTTGGAAAGTTGTTTTAAAAGCATGGAATAACTTTTGTAAAACTAGAAAATTTGTGTCCATGGGACACAGATGCCCCCGCTAATAAAAACGCCCTCAATGTTTTCAACCATAGAATTTAAAACAAAATAAGAGATGCACATCTTTAGGATACCTATAAAGCATGTTTGAAAGATAAGCGCAGTCTATCCAGTACTTTTTGAGGAGAAGTGGATAAACAACACCCCATATCATACTACCATGAGCTTTCACGTGCCCCAAAATTCACCTAAGTTCAACATGTCAGAAATTTGAAAAAAAAATCAAAAATTGAAAAACAAAATAAGAAATGCACACCCTTAGGATGCCTTTAAGCCATGTGTGCAATTTAAATTAAATCCATTGAATGGTTTTTGAGGAGAAGTGGATAAACAATACCCTGTATAGAGTGGTTACATACGTCCGTACGGAAGGACGGACGGACAACCGAGGGTAAAAAACTAAATCTTGAAGGGGACACCACAGAACACATAGGGGAGACCAGGGCAAAGCGCGCCCCCTAACATAAAAGTGCGTCTAGTGGGCACCCCGACATGTACAGAATGCAACTTGCACACTATCTCTAATGCTTATCAGATAGACTGTAACATGGCACATGCTTTTTTAATCTGCCATTTTGGAATAAGGATATTTTTACGTAAATATATTTTGACTAAGGGGGCGCGCTTTGCCCTGTAGTTTGGGGCAAAGTGCCCAATCCCCTGGGCGCTTTGCCCCATTCGAAAAACAACACAGAATGTAATAGATATTACACACATATAATCAGCCAATACAAACCAAAAGCTATCATCTTGATAATGCAAGGCAACCATCGAACCCATATGAAGGATAGAATTAACATTAAAGTTGACAATATATGCAAGAATGCGCAAAATATTCCTTAACATGTAAGGGACCTACATGTTCAACATTCTCAATGACCAAATATCGTTATGGTTGGTCCATGTACATTTCTTTCAACTACGAATGTGTTGATAATGTAGGTTTTTGAATATCAAAACCAGTTAAATTATAGAATATAAGATGAATTGAATTGGTTATATGGACGAATTAAAGAATTCATACAACTATTATGTGTCGGACTTGGCAGAACGGCATAAATTGCTTATCGTTTAGGTTTGAACATTAATATACAATGAATTATATATTCATGATTTAAAAAACAACAGAAAAATATGCTTTGGTAACTGTTTCTTGTCGTGATTCTTTAACAAAACAAAACCCTTTAAGTAAAATGGTATATTTCATTTTAATATAAAAAAAAGTAGAATGCTGATATGAAAATGATAGTTCACCTTTACATTATTTGCTAAAGAAATGCAAAATAATAACTTTAACACCAATATGTTAACCATAATGATATATTGTATAACACACGGGGCAAAGCGCTCCCCCCGGCACGTTTTGCCCCATCAAGGGTAGTATTTGTTATGAACATCACAGAAAGTCATTAAAGCAAGTTATTACAAATTTCATTATTCAATGAATTAATGATACCAATTCATGTTACATATGCACGAGAGTTCAATGTTCCGTTTTGTATTTTTATTAAATATTTGAATTTGAGACATATCTGTTCGATATAGTAAAATCGTGTTTTTTCGAATATTTGAAATTCTGCGTCCACAACTCAGGCAAATGATTCCAGCGTTGGTCACAAAGCTTCATTACGGTTACTTTCATTCGTTGGTAATGACAAATTACTTCATTTGTCGATAGGTTTGGAGAAATTACGCGTGGTCACTTTGCCCCGGGGGCGCGCTTTGCCCTGGTCTCCCCTACTTGCAGAACAATAATGGCTCAATCATAATTTCAAGAACCCCAACTATATTACCAAACACTGGGCTAATAAGGGCATGTTGACCATCATAGATTTATGTGATGAAAATGGATTCTTGACTTTTGATAAGATTATGTAAAATTCCAAATAAGAGGGAGCTTTGAACAAACTATAGTAAAAGGACTTACGCAGTTAACGTTTTTCTTACTCTTTATCTTCATATTATATGCGTTTTTGCTATTTTCCACTGACGATGAATATTTCGATATACTTGATTTGGTTTGTTACATTAAAGAATATATATTTAACCAAATCATTATCTCTTCTAAAAAAAACATTTCCTAAATTAAACAATTACAAAAGCAGTTTAAAACAGATATTTCTTGTTGAACAGTTTATTTTTAAATGAAATATTGAAAATGAAAAGTTTTGTTATCGTGGTCATCACTCATACGAGTATTCAAAATTTTAAAAATTAAAATTAATTTCTGTTTACAAAGTACTCTTTATTGTTTTGTTGATTTCCAATTCATATTCTATATTCTGAAATGTATATTGTTTCAATGTCAAATGTATAACTAATTATCTCTACAAAAATGAATATGAATTTATGTAATATAAAAATCAGTTCCTATATTTAACACCTACAAAAAGCCATTAAGACAAATACAGTCGAACCTCGTTTATCATTTTCATGTTCATCACTCAAACCAGTATTCAATAATAATTTCTGTTTACTACATACTCAGAACTATTTGTATGTGAATTTATTTTCTATATTCAAATGAATATCAATGCTTTACCCTCCAGGAGCCACTGGCCCTGTGGCTTAAAAAAATAATTTGCCAATACTTTATCTGATGTCTCTTGTTGTTATTAAGCAGTCCTTTTTATCATCACTTTCATATCATTGGGTAAAGATCCTTCGATAATAACTAATACCATTTTAGCCAAAATATTATAGCTAAACGACGAAGTATTCCATATGAATGATTGTCTCTCATAATTCTTTTACCAGAATGGCACTGTAATTATTTTAACCCTTTTACACGAATGTGTTTTATTGTATATGTAGTTTCCATATTATACAGCGGCGAGACATAAATAAGCATCTGTCTGTCTAGGACCATGGACCAATTAAATTGTTTTGTTTTTGTTTTCTAATACTTGGCCGCCGATCTTGCAAAATAGCTTACATGTTACTAAAGCGAGTCTATTACACTTTGTTAAATAGAGTGTCAGCATTTTATGTGTGTCAAACGATGTCAAGGCTAGTGTTGAAGCATATCTTACCGATAACGTAATACGTCTCACTAATTCGCAACAGATGTTGACTGTTGTTGAAACGTAATTGCATAAACATCATTGAGTCAATGCCCGTTATATATATATATATTTAGTTGTAATGGTCCCTGTTTGGTCTTTTGAAAATTGTGTATTTTAAATTTTAATATTGTACGTTAATGCTGAATGTATCATTTTGATAGTGTCACAAATCTCATCACACAAACCCATCATCCATGGTCAGAGAACAAATTCTGAGGTTTCACATAAAGTCCATTGGTTGCCACTTTTATGTGAACACCTTTTATTCATTTTGTGTAAGAAAAGGGAATCGAATGGCTGAACTTTACATTAAATATTTGAATTTACAACTGCTTCGTTTAATTTTAATACATTGTCTTTCAATTGGAACCAATTACCTTATGGCCACTTTCGGGATTCTAATAGAATTTGACATGGACTTAAAGGGGCAGTAGCACGTTTTTAGGGGGACTATAAGGTGATGTCAGGAAAATGAAAATTAATGGTTCCAATTGATAAACAATGTTTTTAAACTAAATGGAGCAGTAATAATTCAAATATATAACATAAAGTTTAGCCATGCGATTCCTTTTTCTCACACAAAATGAATTAAAGGTGTTCACAAAAAAATGGCCGCCAATGAATGTTATGTGAATCTTCATACTTTGTCCTCTGACTATGGATGATTGGTGGATGAAATGAGATTTTTGACACTTTCATAATAATACATTTAGCACTTACTTACAATTACCAGTGAACAATTTAAAATATAAAATTCTCAAAAAACGTGCTACTGCCCCTTTAAAGCACGTTTTTAGGGAGAATATGAGGTGATGTCAGGAAAATGAAAATTAATGGTTCTAATTGAAAGACAATGCATTTAAACTTTATGGAGCAGTAACAATTCAAATTTATAATGTAAAGTTTATCCATGTGGTTCCTTTTTCTTACACAAAATGAATTAAAGGTGTTCACAAAAAATGGCCGCCCATGGATTTTAGGTGAATTTTCATACTTTGCCCTCTGACTATGGGTGATTGGTTTATGTTATAAAATTTTTGACACTATCAAAATAATACATTTATCATAAACTTACTATTATCAGTAAAACACTAAAAATTTAAAAAAACGTGCTACTGCCCCCCCTGCCCAACAGAATCTGTCGTCACTGTCGTCACATCTGTACTTCTATGACGCGTCAGAAGAGTTCTGATCGCATGCAAGGACACTTTATAAATTGGAACGTCAAATTGAATTTATCGAAGAAAAAAACGTAAGCTTTCGACTCAATGTTTATTACTGAGCTCGTGGTAAATCAAAAGCAAACAAACTTTATTCATCGATACTATCGGCATACACATTTTGAATCAATAACTTCAATTTGCGATTGAAAATAGAACACCGGGTTAATAAATACCTTTTGGTGCAAAATATTATATTGGTGCATAAGACTCTGAAATGAATTTTGTTCAATAAATCTGAAATTTGGAAAAGAAGGATGAAAAGGAGACTGAAATTTCTTCATTTTCAGAATTGAGCTCTCAAGTCTTATTATAGACTTGCTTTGGCTTGCATTTTATTTTAGGGTCTGGCTGACAGACTAGCAAAATATCGCAACATTATACAATTACAAACACATTATTTAAGTATTTGTATCAAAAAGCATTAAACAAATATCAAGCCTGTTAAGGTAACCTTAATACTAAAATTCCGAACAATTCTAATCTCATATAGAAGTCAATAAGGAAGATTATTTTATGGACAAACAACTTCTTTATTCTTTGAAAGCGACGTTTCGACATAGATCCTAATGTCGTTGTCAAAGAATAAAGAAGTTGTTTATCCATAGAAAAGTCTTCCTTATTAATCATCACACCAGCTTATAGAATTCCAATCAAAGAAGTCATATAGATGTCACCAACCCAAATTTCACAGTAAGAATACAGCATTAAATCATACGTCCGAATAATTCAAAACACAAAATGAAATGGACGTTTCCGAAAACTTGTTTCAAAGTACCCGTATGTTCACGCGCTGCACAAAGTGCACGTGCTTGGAACATTTTGATCGTGTCTCGTGTGTGATCCCCGATTATTACATGCTTCGAACGACCTGATGGAACATTCGTAGTACTATACTCATACATTTTAAAGGGACCCAAGAAGGTTTGTTAAAATAAACATATGCTCTTTGAATGTTAGCTACTTTTTCACAATGACCAAGCGGTAGTAAGTCAGTTATGAACATAGATATCAGTTTGTACCGGAAAATGCACGGACAGTATGTCAATACGACTGTCGTCGGCCCTTCAGCCTCGGACGTGCCTCACAGGCAAACTGTCCTTGCATTTCCCGATACAAACTGATAACTTTACAAACAACGATATAGAACAGCACACTTTTATGAATGGTTACCAAGGGCAGCAAGGTTAAAGTAAGATGTAATAGATAAATAACCTGTAGAAGCTCACCCTCCCTCTAATACGGAATTGGTTATATTGAGTTATTTCAGCCGTTGTTAGTCATAATTCATAAGGACGATTAAAACTACAGATTTCAGTACAGAATTTCCTGATGAAAAGTCCTAGGTGTGATTCAGGGAAGACCATGAATCCCTTGGTAACCGATGATGCAGAATACTGTTTCCCAAATCTTGACCTAAAACGTGATGCGGGCAACCACAAAGTTGTAACTGATATGAAAGTTAATATATTAGATACTGAATAACCATGAGGGAACCAAGGGGTAACTTGTGCCGATTGTGTTCGAGGTGGCCTTAAAGGGACCATTCGAGCGGGGTATTTTTTGTGGAAACAAAATTCAGGAGGACTTTCATGTTTGCAATTATATATGATTTGTACTTGATAATTTCACACTTTATTTCAAATATGTTTGTGAGGTTAGCATTTCCGTTGTTCAAGATTTAACAATTTGACATAGAATAAAGAGTATCGCTTCGATCGTGGAATGCATTACTACGACAAAATGCTGTCGTAACTGATAACTTTTATTATGAATTACTTGTAAATATGCTCAACTTCTAAGAATCAAGTAGTTATTTCTTAATTTTTTTAATGAATAAGCATATTACAGCACATTTGTTTTCTCGCAATGCTAACCTTTCAAAATGGCGGATGAAAGCCACTCGAGTGGTGCCTTAAATGATATAAACGTAATAATGTGTGATGCCCCGTCCATAAAAGCAGTAAAAGTGTGATTATCCTACCTCATGTAAGAATCTCGATCTCTGATTGGTCCACGTGATTCTGGATTAATACTGATATCGCCCTCTTCAGCGAGGCGATAAATCATTTATACCCCGGCACATAAAAAGCATGAAAAAAGCGTGCAGATTGAGCGTCTTGAAATGTACAATGTATGTTACCTCGAACACATGATCAAGCTGGTTATTTTTGATCAACCGATAAGCTTTGAATAAACTATAGTAAATGACTTTTTTCTTACTCTTTATCTTCATATTATATGCGTGAGGTTAAACATTCGGTAAGATAAATTCGTTATACCATCCAGAGGCGGGGTGCATGGGGAGATATCCGCCTCTTGCTTGATGTTATGCAACTCGCCTTCAGCTCTTCGCATAACACCAAGCTCGAGGCTGATATCTCCCCATGGACCCCGCCTTTGAATGGTATAACTTATAATGTACTAGTGTGAAGTTTATTATCTGATATAGTCATAAAATGTCTCAAACATTAAGAGAATGTTGAATCAAAATTCAAACGTGCAACCCCACGATTGCTTATCAGTGATTTTGTTCACGGAGCTGCAGACATCAGACAAACTTTAAATGGGTCATGCAACAGAAACGGCGCCCTCTATATCAGTCGTTTCACAGTTACTTAAGAAATTTACGTGCCCTTTGGAGTTAATTTAGAGTCAATTGTAGTAAATTTAATTTGGGACAGGAAATGACAAATTCAATAATTAGATATCATCATCGGCAAAAATCAATGTCTGTTCATGATAACGTATCATTATGGTGGTTGCTTCAACTTCGGAGATTTCTAACTCAAGCAATCTAAAGACTATTTTTCCGAGTTGAAATGTAACTTGAAATGTAACAAGACTGGTTAATCTCTCATGAGTCTTACATCGGCAGTGAAAACACATTGGATCGACTCTCGATGACACTTCTTTTCATTACTGTGTACACCTCTTTATATTTTAGCACAAGATTGTTTTCCCACTGTTTCTGTCGGTTTGTAAGTTGGATAAAATATGACCCGTGGGCGTTATTGAAAAGTATGCCCTCCTCCCTCGGGAACTGGCCGTGGGAATTGGTTAAACTTTACAATAATGCCCGCGGGTCATGTTTTATTCAAACATAATCTTAATTGTTTGCAAATCAGATGGTTGAGTATATTGCATGTGTCCCAGGTGCATTCAAGTTTACGGAATTCATTATTTTGGACAGTCATTTCAAACCTGTCATCCTGGTTTAGCAACATATAGATTCTGCAGTTGTTGCATGAAGAGAATTGAAGAGAACAAACTTGATAGTTCTCCCTTCCACAAGTCTGGTGCTAGGCCAGCGTCTAACTGTTCCTTAAATTCTTTTGAGTATTATACTATCAAGTTCATTGTTCTCAGTTCTGTTTCAACAGCACGACTTCATCAAAAATCAAATTCAAGACATCACTGAGTAACGTTTAATGCAATTCACAACACTGTACAGTTCAATAAATAACAACACTTACGTGATCATTTACATCATTATGTAAGTTGAAGATAAAAGATAAATGCAAACAAAGTCAAAAGTCTTATACAATCTCTCATGAGGATATTTGACAAACTATCTTCCTAAAATTGTAAAAAGCTTAGTTTCTTATGGACAAGAATTTGTGTTGAATAAAGAAGAAATTACTAAGGTAAAGCATCATCACCGAACTAAGCTGAAACATTAAAGCAAAACCAAAGATGTATTTAAACAAATGCTTCAAAATGAACTTGTTGATTAAATGGTATCATAAAAACATTTCTAGTCATGGTTCAGTGATATTTAACTTGGACACATCACTATGTGTAATATCACAGTTATGTGGAGATCAAACAAAGACAAACAAGAGGACGATTTTATATTTTGAAATGAAAAGTTTTATAACATCTTCAACAAACTAGATGGTTAACTTCTTAACATATTTAGTCCATGCAATTGATACATGAAAGAATTCCAAATCCTAGAAGGGATTTACGGTCATTCTGAACTGTCATGAAAATTAATATGCAACTTTAAAGGGGCAGTAGCACGTTTTTTGATAATTTTATATATTTAAATTTCCACTGGTAATAGTAAGTTTATGATAAATGTATTATTTTCACAGTGTCAAATATCTCATTTCCCAAGCCAATCATCCATAGTCAAAGGACAAAATATGAAGATTCACATTAAATCCATTGGCGGCCATTTTTTTGTGAACACCTTTATTTCATTTTGTGTAAGAAAAAGGAACCGCATGGCTATACTTTTCGTTATATATTTGAATTATTACTGCTACTTTAGTTTAAATACGTTGTCTTTGAATTGGAACCATTAATTTTCATTTTCCTGGCATCACCTTATATTCCCCCTAAAAACGTGCTACTGCCCCTTTAAATACCAAGTATAAAATGAGTTGACTAAACTGATGTTAGTAATGTTAATATTACAAACAGTGTATGAAATACAGTCTGTCAGACTGCCAATAACCTGGGAACTTTTGCTTTAGGCGGGTAACTTTTTTTCTTTCTAATTGTCATAAAGTGACAATTTAAAGCATGCAAGTTCAGTATTATTTCATACACTGGTTCAAGTTTATCTCTGATAAAATAAGATTAATGCTGAACATTCTCTGACTAAACAATTTTGTTAATGAGAAATTGAAAAATATAAAATACATAAACGTTTTTGTCGCCATTCATCTCCTGTGATATGATAGATGAAATCTCAGTAACAAATTAAATTGTTTTATAACACCTTACTGCGCTAATTTAAGTAGATACAAATATTAGATATAATCAATCAGATGTCGGATATATCAACAAAATATAATCTAACCTCAATAATCTATTGTTTTGTTTAATTTTAAGCTGAAGGATTTACATGTTGCCTATAAATGACATTTTTCATTAAGGAAATGAAATGAAATATAATCTCAAAAAAGATCACGTCAACATTGGGTTAGTTAAACTAACAGTGCAAACATTCCCATATACAACTATTTCTGAAACTTACTAAGATTGTAAAATTTTGGGGCTATCATGGCAATATTCAGCCATGTATTTTGTGATTTTAATACCAAGAAGGATATAAGAAGATTGTCACTATGTAACTGACTATCCTGAACCCCAAATCTTTCCCCCCTTAGAAACCAAATACAATTACTCGAAACAGCCTGTTTTCTGGCTGGTTGGGGCAATATTTGAAGTTTCAAGTTGTGCTTGTATTGTTCTTGTGCTTGAAAAATTCCCATGAATTACAACTCGAGCAATCCAAGTACATACCTAAAACAACAGGAAAATGGTGTATGCTATTAAAAATGCTTTCGGGTTCAGTCACTAACATCATATTCACGATATTTAGCTGACTGAAATGATTTTAATGAAATTAATCAATATGTTTGATTTGTGTGGTTTATCAGTTTGATGCAAATGTGTTAAAGCATGATCAACTTCTTAAAACTATAGCTTGGTTCTGCAGCTTAGCGTTTATTGTTGTATAATTACTTATCTACTTTACTTTATCTAAAGTATTAACTAATATTTAAGAATAAAGTATGTGATATATCAGTTCGGAAACTTCACAACAAAGACCTAAACAATGACAAAACATCCAACTAACATTAAGATTCTAAGATTGTGAACACAACTCTAGCACTTTTGAGATGATTTCAACCAATCAGATAGCATGCTTCCAGTAACAACAGTTCATCCTCTTTATCTTGACAACATTATAAGGTTTATCTAACCAATCAGATTTCAGGTAACATTGAACATGCCTCATATCGGTTTTTTTCTAAAAGTACCAAATCAAACCACCAACAAGATATTTTCAGACTTTCAGTGCCCGTTTGAGATTTTAAACAGTCATATTTTAAATGACACACACTTCTCTTGACCAATAAAAACCTTTGTAATAAGCTGCAAGATACTATCATCCAATCAGAAAGCTGGTTATTCATCTCCTCCATAGTCAAGAATGTGATCGAATGAGAAGGGCAGGAACTTGTAGCCTTCTCCTCGGTAGAACTTGGACTGGAACTCGACCCTGCAGAAGAAACACAGGAAAGGTCAACTAAGGTATTTTAAAATACAATTCGAAACCACCAAATATATGATGATCCTTATCACAACATGCCTCAAATAATGTTAAAAAACAGTCACTCAAAATGGTTTGAATAAAATCATCCATGGGCTCACTCTTATTAAAATAGACCTAATTCTGAAGAATAAAAATTCAAAATATGAACTTTAGAGAGCATTTTCAAAATTTCTGGGACTTCATTGTTATTCAACTACCGAAAATGTGTTTAAACTGAAGTGTTAGCCTGAGGTCTTAAAATTGCAAATGTTGAGTAACAATGAATACATTGAATAGAAGAAATTTTACAAACGCAACTATTTATTGATATTGTAACATGACCATTTGTTATAAGAATTTTAGAAGCAGATTTGTTTTTTAATAGGAATTTCTGAGTTTTATGGATGTGGCAAGTCAAAACAAATGGAAATTCCAAGCCTCATTTTCAATAAAGACAGTGTACACATATAGCAATGTCCACTTTCTACCCGAGATGTATACTGACCAGTGAAGACGCAGGGCGTGGAGGAAGGCGGAGAGTCCCTCCATGATGACCAGCACAGCCACAGTGAGTGTGGACCACACCATGAAGATGAAGAAGAGCATCACACCCCCAAACATACTATCGATGGACAGCGGGATCCGGAACACCATCGTCCACAGCACTTCCGAGAGCTCTGAGGATATAGAAGTTAATAACAACTCTTTATTCACTGCAATACCCATACCCTCTGGTGCAAGAAGCTGGGAAAATAATCAAGTGCAACATCCTATCCTATACATGTATATTTATTCATATTCAAATACTTTTTATCATCATCATCATCATCATCATCATCATTATCATCATCCTATCCTATACATTTATATTTATTCATATTCAAATACTTTTTATCATCATCATCATCATCATCCTATCCTATCCTATATATATATATATTCATATTCAAATACTTTTTATCATCATCATCATTGTTATTATTATCATCATAATATATTAGTCATTATCAATGAGACAATTTCTGATGATAAAATGACACGTACGAGCGTGAGCGAGACTGAGAGCCCAGAGACGCAGGTAGGAGGCGGTGTGTGAGATACAGCCCAGACAGAACTCGATGGTGTGGATGGCCTGGTTGATGAAGATCTCGGGGAAGTCAAACACCTGCAACAGATCATTCAACACAAGAGTCAATTTGTGTTAATGAATTTGAAAAGAGCCAAAGGCGTTGTAGTACATTGGCCTTTCTAAAATTTATTATACAATTTGCCACGGGTTTACAAATAAGAGGCTACAAGGTCACCTGTTTCTTAAATGATAATCATCATCAGCTAAGGAGTCTATACACATGATCTTTAGCTCACTAGGTCTGTTGCTTTAGGAAAAGAATAAGAATAAAGGTCTGTACAGCACTCTTTAAAGTCCACAGGGTCACTAAATCTAACAATCATAACCTTATTAGCTAAGGACTCTGTGTCAAGATCTTGACATT
Source organism: Steromphala cineraria (assembly GCA_916613615.1). Lineage (NCBI taxonomy): Eukaryota > Metazoa > Mollusca > Gastropoda > Trochida > Trochidae > Steromphala > Steromphala cineraria. The sequence continues at coordinate 31,187,703 of OU744729.1, read as the reverse complement.
TGCATAATTTGCATGAATAATGACAAAAACGTTCAGGGGGTGGCATCACCTTCCCGTTTGAGGGATTACAGAGTCAAAATCACTGCATGACTAGAGGAAACGCTACCTGACCTCTTTAAAAGGTGCTGAGTAAGAATACACTGCAGGGCAAATCTTACTAGACCTCATCCAAAGCGCTAAGTAAGAATACACTGCATGAGCATTTTTTAACCTGCATGACATGAGGCCAATATACCTGACAACCAAAAGGGCTCTTGCAACATGCTATGTAAGAATACATTGCATGAGCGTGTAATTTCCTGCATGAAATGAGGCCAATATAACCAAAAGGTGCTTAGTAAGAATACATTGCATGAGTGTGTAATTTCCTACAAGACATGAAGCCAGTATACTCAACAACAACCTCTTTAAAAGCGCTAAGTAAGAATACACTGAAGAAGAGCCTTATCACCTTTTCCTCCTCCTCCTCGTGATGTAGTCCGGAGCCCATGTCGTTGTGCAGCACCTCTTGGTCCCCAGTGAGCAGGTCTCCGCTGTTGACCGACAGCTGCTGGTGCTTGAACTGAAAGTAGGGCCCGAGATGAAGGCATGCACTGATAGTCTTCAACAGACTTCTGCAAACTAGCTCTGGAACATTTACCTTTAAAGGGGCAGTAGCACGTTTTTAGGGGGAATATAAGGTGATGCCAGGAAAATTAAAATTAATGGTTTCATTTTAAAGACAATGCATTTAAACTAAATGGAGCAGTAATAATTAAATATAATATAAAATGTAAAGTTTAGCTATGCAATTCCCTTTTCTTACAAAAAATGAATTAAAGGTGTTCACACAAAATGGCCACCCATGGATTTTAGGTGAATTTTCATATTTTGTCCTCTGACTATGGATAATTAGTTTGTGTTATGAGATTTTTGACACTATAACCATAACACATGTAACATTAACGTACAATTATCAGTGAAAATTTTAAAATATAAAATTATCAAAAAAACGTGCTACTGCCCCTTTAAGGAATCATTCCATCAATTTTATTTCTAACACATTTAGCCTTGGTAGCTGTACCAATTTATATCTATTAGATTGTGATTGTAACAACAGGTAAAGAACCATTCGTAGATCTGGATTGAAGCAAAATGGGCCATTGGTTAACTGCTGAAGAATTTGCCTCTCTAAGGGAGTGGGTTGAATCCCCGGAAGAAACCATATTTCCTCTAATAAGCGCCTGGGTGCTTATTTTCTGAGCACCCCTTTATCCCCTTGCGCTCATTAGAGGTACAGCGCTTATTTCTTTCATAGAAAATTGAAGTTTTTCTAAGAAGTCTTTTAAATGAATATTTTTTAAATGTTTACCAAGGGACATAAATTCAATGGTTTGGACCCGGCGCTTATTAGAGACCCAGCGCTTATGTTCTCAATTTACCATGACCCCCCAAGCGCTTATTAGAGGCTCGGCGGTTATTGGAGACCCGATGCTTATTTAAGGGAAATACGGTTCTTGATCCAAAAAAGGACAGGAAATTGTAATATACAATATAAGGTTATGCCATAAATATCAATTTTACACCAAAAATGGGGTCAAGTAACATAGACAATATATTTGGGCAAGGGTGTACCATAATGTGGACCTACAGGTCCATTATACATGAAAGAGGAGTTGAGGGAAGGAGTTACAATCATTTATTCACTTATCTCTAGCAACTGATATCTCAAAATGCTGTTGGTTGGTTACTCTACATCTCAATTAAACTTGTAGAGTCTTTAAAATATTTGACTAAAAAGTTCTTTTACATTAGTATCCCTCAGCACCAACTTCACTGAAAAAGATTTAATCTGCAGAAAGGACAATTAGAGAACTAGAGGATGTACGTTACAATTTGAATAAAATCTTAATTTCCATTGCCTAAACGTAACGATAATGTTATTACAGGATTTTTAATTCATAGATAAATGTAAACAACTTTTACTAGATATGTTCATGCTATCATACGTTGATCAACAAATATTCATAAAACCATGCATAAAGACTAAAGGTGTATATATATATAGTGAACCAACCCATCAACTCATGCAGTTTCAAATGTTTAGACACAGTGCAAGTTTGCAGAAATCTTTTCTAAATAAAACAGCAAATAAACCAACACTGATGTAATCTAACACACTTCAAAACTAACAGGAATACTGTCTACCGTGCCACAAGTCAACAGAAAGCTAGATAATATACCAAATAATTGATAAAGGTTTGATAAAATAATTGTTTTAACAATTCGGCAAATGACAACACTAGATAAACATGCCAAAAGACAGACATTCAGATGATCATTGGTAGGGTATGCCAATCCTGGATTTGAAAAAAATATAATTTTCAAAACATAAAAAAAATGTAATAATTTTATTGATCTATCCTCAAAATGTTCATAAATATAAAGCAACTCTGACTTAATATTTAGTGAAATTATGGGACAAATAATTTTTTTATACTGTCTACGCATATAATTCAAGAAAGCAAGGAGTTACATATTACTTGCAACATTATAAGAAAATTTTGAAAACTAATGCATTTTTGTTTTATCTGAAACCTCTCTTATCAAAACAATAAATTAATTTTTAAAAATCAATTATTAAAAAAACTTTGTTTCATTAATTAGATGATTTTTGTGCAAGAAATTTCAGTGTTGGTTTTTTGCCGTTACCAAGAAATAAACAAGTAAACAGTTTTACTTTTCCCATCTGAAATAGAATGTGCAAGTCGTAAACATCCAAACTATCAACCCTGTCCAGTCAACCATTGTGCACAGTTCAACCCTTTCCCTGTGTAAGTAATTTCCAACTTGTAAACAACGAGCTTGTTACATCTACATGAATCGTTACTAGGTACATTAGGGAGGAATCCTAAACCTCGTGAAGCGGGGGTAATACTCTTAAGGACAATTAATGCATGTTCTTGTTTGAATAGCGTTTCTTATTATCCTCTCATAAGTTATGAATGGTTTTTATTTCAAAATAATGTCCCAATATTACATTTTTCAAAAGAGTAGTTTTAAGGAACAAGTTCAGAAGAACAAAATCAGAAAAAATGTCTTCAAAATGGAAGTGTTTCCTTCACAAAGAGACCAAAGTAACCATATGTCCAAATAAGGAAAGTTGCCCAGAGGCCTCATGCTGATTGGTCGAGAGCCAGGATTAGCAGATTAAACCAGCGAATCACCTGATCACTACGGTTAGTATTCTCGCTGTGGGAATTATCAAAGGACACAATAGCTACCTCAGCGTCGTCATCATCATCATCTTTCTTAGGGGTGTTCAGGAATGTTAAAGTCTTGAACTGAAATCATTACACCGTCAAAAATGACCCACACTTCAGACTTAAAAAGTTGACATGGCTTACTAGTATTTATATATAACAATGCATTGATTAAGTTCAACCATGTTCCACAACACGCCTTGCTGATGAGGTACATCAGAAAGACCGTAACAGCTAGCTGTTAATGCTTATATATATGCATTTAATAATAATAACAAGTATTTGTCACAAGATCCCCCGCCGCAAATTGATGTGAACAAAATGCATACTGTATACATAGAAACACTTGTCTACACTTGTCATGCTACTAGATGTCATTTAGACCACAACAAATCAACTGGTCCCTGGGTCTTCCATATATAAGCCTCACTGTGACCTTGACAATAATGTTAAGGTCACCAAAATCAACTGGGCCCGGCGCCTCCCCAATAAGATGCTTTGTGTAAATAATGAAGAGAATCCAGTTAATGGTTCTTGAGATATCCCGCTGACAAGCCTAAAATGCAGGTTTCAATGTTGAAATTTTCAAAGTCTCGCTGTGACCTTGAAAATAATCTGAAGGTCATCAAAATCAACTGGGCCCGGCACCTTCCCAATAAGATGCATTGTGTAAGTTATGAAGAGAATCCAGTGAATGGTTCTTGAGATATCCCGCTGACAAGCCTAAAATGCAGGTTTCAAACCCAACTTGTCTGTGTTTGCATCTGTGCAAATTTTCCACTAAACCCAAAGGATACATATTTCCCTAAACAAAATTTTGACATGTATATCTACCGCAAGAGATGGTATTATAGAGATGAAATACACAGTTGAAATTATCTTCATGAAGTTTGATCAAATGAATAGAATAGATATATAAAGTACATTAACTACCTGTGACATTCCCAAAACGATCTTAATAATGTCATATCTAATATTTGCCAAGTGAAAAAAAGATTCTGAATGCAGCATGATAAACAGTAAGTTTGGTGAAATATGATCATTCAGATTTTAAAGTGATTTAAAGTGTAAGTTGCAACTATCAGAACTTGTCTTGATAAAAGGTCATCCCTCTATCTACTTATTACTCAAACTTTTCTGTTAGTTCTATGAAGCGAGCCTGCAAAACCAGCCAAACAGCTCTAATAAAAGTTGCAGTGACATTTCACAACATGCGTCATTGCAGAGATTGAGCATCTTCAATTATGTGTATCTACCGGAGAGTCCCTTTATCACTGTGTATAACCGTACACCGGTGTACGGCGGAGAAATGTTGCTAGCGAGGAGCGTGATCACAAACGGCTTCTCGCTAGCAACATTTCTCCGCCGTACACCTCGCTAGTTCCGGTGTACGGTTATACACAGTGTTTATGGGCTGCCAAGTTGACAATACATCTATCATCTCAAGCTTAGTAGCTTTTACCAGTTTTTAAGTAATAGATGGACACTGTAAGATATATACTTTTTAGTCACAGATTTTTCCAAATGCTTGATAACTGCACAATGGCCTACACAAAACCGCTATTCTATGAAAATAGGGAAGTTGGTTATGTAAAATCTTGGTCTGATGATGATAGATAATCAATGAATTATGATTACTCGTTTTTGTTTTATGAAGAGCATCATTTACGGTGTTGTGTTTTGTGTTGATGCCGAGTGCCGAGTGCCAAGTAAGGACGCAACAAATAATAATTCCTGGTGTGATGCAGCCAGGAATCCAAACACTGCCCATCCACGTGACGGGCATACACTCTGCCAACATTCCCTGTAGTTTTTGATAAAATATTTCATTAATCAAGATGACCTCTGGTCAAACAGTTCCCCAGATCTAGCCAGGCTGATCCTGAAGAATCTAGTACAGTCCTCACCTGTCCGTATCGGTGCTGGTAGCGGAGGAAGAAGGGTTTCACGAACAGCATCCACGGGACACACAGCACTGCCAGCACAACCAAGAATCCCTGGAACCCGGCCTACAACATAAACAGCGCAACATTAGCAAAACCAGGAATCCCTGGAACCCGGCCTACAACACAAACAGCGCAACATTAGCACAACCAGGAATCCCTGGAACCCGGCCTACAACACAAACAGTGCAACATTAGCACAACCAGGAATCCCTGGAACCCGGCCTACAACACAAACAGCGCAACATTAGCACAACCAGGAATCCCTGGAACCCGGCCTACAACACAAACAGTGCAACATTAGCACAACCAGGAATCCCTGGAACCCGGCCTACAACACAAACAGTGCAACATTAGCACAACCAGGAATCCCTGGAACCCGGCCTACAACACAAACAGTGCAACATTAGCACAACCAGGAATCCCTGGAACCCGGCCTACAACACAAACAGTGCAACATTAGCACAACCAGGAATCCCTGGAACCCGGCCTACAACACAAACAGTGCAACATTAGCACAACCAGGAATCCCTGGAACCCGGCCTACAACATAAACAGCGCAACATTAGCACAACCAGGAATCCCTGGAACCCGGCCTACAACACAAACAGTGCAACATTAGCACAACCAGGAATCCCTGGAACCCGGCCTACAACACAAACAGTGCAACATTAGCACAACCAGGAATCCCTGGAACCCGGCCTACAACACAAACAGTGCAACATTAGCACAACCAGGAATCCCTGGAACCCTGTCTTCAACACAAACAGCGCAACATTAGCACAACCAGGAATCCCTGGAACCCGGCCTACAACACAAACAGCGCAACATTAGCACAACCAGGAATCCCTGGAACCCTGTCTTCAACACAAACAGCGCAACATTAGCACAACCAGGAATCCCTGGAACCCGGCCTACAACACAAACAGTGCAACATTAGCACAACCAGGAATCCCTGGAACCCGGCCTACAACACAAACAGCGCAACATTAGCACAACCAGGAATCCCTGGAACCCGGCCTACAACACAAACAGAGCAACATTAGCACAAACAGGAATCCCTGGAACCCTGTCTTCAACACAAACAGCGCAACATTAGCACAACCAGGAATCCCTGGAACCCGGCCTACAACACAAACAGCGCAACATTAGCACAACCAGGAATCCCTGGAACCCGGCCTACAACACAAACAGTGCAACATTAGCACAACCAAGAATCCCTGGAACCCGGCCTACAACACAAACAGTGCAACATTAGCACAACCAGGAATCCCTGGAACCCGGCCTACAACACAAACAGCGCAACATTAGCACAACCAGGAATCCCTGGAACCCGGCCTACAACACAAACAGCGCAACATAAGCACAACCAGGAATCCCTGGAACCCGGCCTACAACACAAACAGCGCAACATTAGCACAACCAGGAATCCCTGGAACCCGGCCTACAACACAAACAGTGCAACATTAGCACAACCAGGAATCCCTGGAACCCGGCCTACAACACAAACAGCGCAACATTAGCACAACCAGGAATCCCTGGAACCCGGCCTACAACACAAACAGCGCAACATTAGCACAACCAGGAATCCCTGGAACCCGGCCTACAACACAAACAGTGCAACATTAGCACAACCAGGAATCCCTGGAACCCGGCCTACAACACAAACAGTGCAACATTAGCACAACCAGGAATCCCTGGAACCCGGCCTACAACACAAACAGTGCAACATTAGCACAACCAGGAATCCCTGGAACCCGGCCTACAACACAAACAGTGCAACATTAGCACAACCAGGAATCCCTGGAACCCGGCCTACAACACAAACAGTGCAACATTAGCACAACCAGGAATCCCTGGAACCCGGCCTACAACACAAACAGTGCAACATTAGCACAACCAGGAATCCCTGGAACCCGGCCTACAACACAAACAGTGCAACATTAGCACAACCAGGAATCCCTGGAACCCGGCCTACAACACAAACAGTGCAACATTAGCACAACCAGGAATCCCTGGAACCCGGCCTACAACACAAACAGCGCAACATTAGCACAACCAAGAATCCCTGGAACCCGGCCTACAACACAAACAGTGCAACATTAGCACAACCAGGAATCCCTGGAACCCGGCCTACAACACAAACAGCGCAACATTAGCACAACCAGGAATCCCTGGAACCCGGCCTACAACACAAACAGTGCAACATTAGCACAACCAGGAATCCCTGGAACCCGGCCTACAACACAAACAGTGCAACATTAGCACAACCAGGAATCCCTGGAACCCGGCCTACAACACAAACAGTGCAACATTAGCACAACCAGGAATCCCTGGAACCCGGCCTACAACACAAACAGTGCAACATTAGCACAACCAGGAATCCCTGGAACCCGGCCTACAACACAAACAGCGCAACATTAGCACAACCAAGAATCCCTGGAACCCGGCCTACAACACAAACAGTGCAACATTAGCACAACCAGGAATCCCTGGAACCCGGCCTACAACACAAACAGCGCAACATTAGCACAACCAGGAATCCCTGGAACCCGGCCTACAACACAAACAGTGCAACATTAGCACAACCAGGAATCCCTGGAACCCGGCCTACAACACAAACAGTGCAACATTAGCACAACCAGGAATCCCTGGAACCCGGCCTACAACACAAACAGTGCAACATTAGCACAACCAGGAATCCCTGGAACCCGGCCTACAACACAAACAGTGCAACATTAGCACAACCAGGAATCCCTGGAACCCGGCCTACAACACAAACAGTGCAACATTAGCACAACCAGGAATCCCTGGAACCCGGCCTACAACACAAACAGTGCAACATTAGCACAACCAGGAATCCCTGGAACCCGGCCTACAACACAAACAGTGCAACATTAGCACAACCAGGAATCCCTGGAACCCGGCCTACAACACAAACAGTGCAACATTAGCACAACCAGGAATCCCTGGAACCCGGCCTACAACACAAACAGTGCAACATTAGCACAACCAGGAATCCCTGGAACCCGGCCTACAACACAAACAGCGCAACATTAGCACAACCAGGAATCCCTGGAACCCGGCCTACAACACAAACAGCGCAACATTAGCACAACCAGGAATCCCTGGAACCCGGCCTACAACACAAACAGCGCAACATTAGCACAACCAGGAATCCCTGGAACCCGGCCTACAACACAAACAGCGCAACATTAGCACAACCAGGAATCCCTGGAACCCGGCCTACAACACAAACAGCGCAACATTAGCACAACCAGGAATCCCTGGAACCCGGCCTACAACACAAACAGCGCAACATTAGCACAACCAGGAATCCCTGGAACCCGGCCTACAACACAAACAGCGCAACATTAGCACAACCAGGAATCCCTGGAACCCGGCCTACAACACAAACAGTGCAACATTAGCACAACCAGGAATCCCTGGAACCCGGCCTACAACACAAACAGCGCAACATTAGCACAACCAGGAATCCCTGGAACCCGGCCTACAACACAAACAGCGCAACATTAGCACAACCAGGAATCCCTGGAACCCGGCCTACAACACAAACAGCGCAACATTAGCACAACCAGGAATCCCTGGAACCCGGCCTACAACACAAACAGCGCAACATTAGCACAACCAGGAATCCCTGGAACCCGGCCTACAACACAAACAGTGCAACATTAGCACAACCAGGAATCCCTGGAACCCGGCCTACAACACAAACAGTGCAACATTAGCACAACCAGGAATCCCTGGAACCCGGCCTACAACACAAACAGTGCAACATTAGCACAACCAGGAATCCCTGGAACCCGGCCTACAACACAAACAGTGCAACATTAGCACAACCAGGAATCCCTGGAACCCGGCCTACAACACAAACAGTGCAACATTAGCACAACCAGGAATCCCTGGAACCCGGCCTACAACACAAACAGTGCAACATTAGCACAACCAGGAATCCCTGGAACCCGGCCTACAACACAAACAGCGCAACATTAGCACAACCAGGAATCCCTGGAACCCTGTCTTCAACACAAACAGCGCAACATTAGCACAACCAGGAATCCCTGGAACCCGGCCTACAACACAAACAGTGCAACATTAGCACAACCAGGAATCCCTGGAACCCGGCCTACAACACAAACAGCGCAACATTAGCACAACCAGGAATCCCTGGAACCCGGCCTACAACACAAACAGCGCAACATTAGCACAACCAGGAATCCCTGGAACCCTGTCTTCAACACAAACAGCGCAACATTAGCACAACCAGGAATCCCTGGAACCCGGCCTACAACACAAACAGTGCAACATTAGCACAACCAGGAATCCCTGGAACCCGGCCTACAACACAAACAGCGCAACATTAGCACAACCAGGAATCCCTGGAACCCGGCCTACAACACAAACAGCGCAACATTAGCACAACCAGGAATCCCTGGAACCCGGCCTACAACACAAACAGTGCAACATTAGCACAACCAGGAATCCCTGGAACCCGGCCTACAACACAAACAGCGCAACATTAGCACAACCAGGAATCCCTGGAACCCGGCCTACAACACAAACAGTGCAACATTAGCACAACCAGGAATCCCTGGAACCCTGTCTTCAACACAAACAGTGCAACATTAGCACAACCAGGAATCCCTGGAACCCTGTCTTCAACACAAACAGTGCAACATTAGCACAACCAGGAATCCCTGGAACCCTGTCTTCAACACAAACAGCGCAACATTAGTAATTCAATCTAAAGATCATGCCATTTTTTAGCTAACTATTATTTGTGTGAAACGCACTTGCCTCAATGGCTTTCATTTTTCTAAGGATGATTTTGTCAAATGTACAGCCATAAGGCCTTAAAAAATGTTTCTGGTCTTTGCATACAAACAAAAAAGATGCGATGACGCAGATTTTTTTTTTATTTCCAAATATTTGTATTATCATTGAACAGGAATTGTTCAACGTATTTTGAAAATAAAAATGAATTTAAACTTTGGATCACTTTATAACTGTGTCTTTGAAGGCTTACACAAACAGAAACCAGTTAAATTAGAAAAGTTCAAGTCTCAATGTTTTTTCCTGGGCCTTGGGACTAAATTTCCATTTTCTCCTATGTCAATATCTTGGAAAAAAGGCTTGATGCGGGGGATTGAAACTAACGCGGGCGGAAACCAGAAACAACTTACTTTTTTTCTAGGCCTAATACCCTATCATTCCAAAAAGCCAATAAAGATTTAATTGTCCTTGGCAATATCAACAATTCAATCCTTTTGTTGTACAAGGACCTTTTTTGACCAACTGATTGCAGGAAAACTTTCATTCAATTCCTTTCAAATTTCACATATGTTTTCTACACTACTAGAGGAATCAAGTTAAAAGCGATCTTGTTAAATTTTGAATACATACTTGTCCATTGTAGAGGTACTCTTTTGCTTCTGATGGGTAATTGAACAAAAACATGTTGATGGCACCTGAAACATCAATGAGGTCAAAACCATAAATGCATAATTGATATATTTAACAAAATTTACAACAAATACAACATCATAAAAATAGAACCATTCGCTATGTAGCTCATCAGGCTTCATATTTGATTATGCTGCATAGTGTGCCCAATGTGGTTCCCCTTTGAAGGGGCCACAGGATCACCAATCCTAAAATTAAGTATATAGGCGATAAGTTGCAGTTTTCTAGGCCTTTTACTTCTGGAAGATGATGAAAATAGGTTTTAAGGGTATGGCCCCTGTCGCCCTTTAATAAGGGACCACAGGCCCACCAAAGTTACAATTTATAATTCTTGCTAGCCAAGGAGTCTGTACACCAAGTTTTAGCTTTCTAGGCCTTATGGTTCTGGAGAAGGCGAAATTCCACAAAGTTTACGGATGGATGGACGGACGAACGGATGCCAGACACCTTGCCATGCCATAAGCCCATCGGGCCTTACAGGCCAGATGAGCTAAAAAGTGAATCAGATACCGTATTTCATCTTATCTATATACAACACATTCAAGCATACTCCACACACATACATCATACAAACCAGTTGGGCGTGCTGACCTCTTCGCCAACAAGCCAAATTTGAAACGAACAAAACGCAAAACTTTCAGGTTTACAAGACCCTTTTCAAGACTTTTCTTGGCAAAATCAAGGCCAATAATTCAAACAAATGACAACGAATGTAATTTCCATATGAATGGTGAAGGGACCTGAAGTTAAACAATTTGTGCAAATGACCCCACCAACATTTGAAAATAGAAGAAGGAAAGTATTTGTCACAAAGGTGACAAGATCCCCCGCCGCAAATTGATGTTAACAAAAAGCATGCATAGATAAGATGTCTTTTAGACCATAACAAATCGACTGGTCCCTGGGTCTTCCAAAGAAGAAGAATAATTATGTACGGACGAACGGATACCCAATACTATATCCCCCGCTTTGCGCTAAACGCGCGGCGGGGGATAATAAAAAGAGTAATTCTAAATTTGTGTTAGACCAGACACATGCAAAAACATTTTTCTAAACCTTAGTGATAGTTGGTAGTTAATTCAAGGCCTTGCAAGGCGTCTGTTGTTTTCCAGGCCTTTGAAGGCTACAAGAGGTTCTTAAGGCTTTTGAAGGTCAAGTGCCCAAACTGCAGCTTTACAAAGGCTTCTATGAGCTTTTGGAAGATTGGAAGAAGAAGAAGTGTTATTAGACTGACCTATGAGTAGACTTTTAAGGTCATAATAGGTCTTTAAAGGGGATCAACAACCTAGCTATTGAAACCTCATTGATCATTGTTAACAAGAGCATCCAGACTGGTAAGGGGGGTCACATGACACAAACTTGGTACTGGCTGTCAGCTGTAAGCGGTTCGCAACCAAACCATTTCGTCCCTACCGAATATTTACGACTCTTTTTGGGCCCTGCTAATAAAACACTGGAAGTTAAAAATTCAGGTTGCAGACCCCCTTTAAGGCTTTTTAATGCCAAGTGCCCAAACTGCAGCTCTACCAAGGCTTGTTCAACCCTGTACATAGTGATCGGAAGGAGAAGAAGAGAGACCGACCTATGAGTAGACTTTTACGACCAAATTAGTTTTTTTTATGGCTTTTCAAGGTCAAGTACCCAAGCTGCAGTTTTACCAGGACTCTTACGAACCCTGTACATGATGATTGGAAGGAGAAGAAGTGTAGTGAGAAGAGAGACTAACCTATGAGTAGACTGGGGGCGTAGTCGGTGGAACAGTAGTTGACCCACTTGTGGAAGATGAGGATGATGAGGTAGCCAAACATACAGAACAGGAACACAGACTGTGGAATGAACTCACAGAAGATGTTGATTGGCTTCTGGAAGTATCTGCAAATCAAAAGTTGGAGGGGGTTAACGTATGAGTTGTTGAAGACTCTAGTAACAAGTGCATAGGAGACTTAAAGGGACCATTCGAGCGGGGTATTTTTTTTTAATTGAAATTCAGGAGATCTTTCCTGTTTACAATTGTGAATGATTTTTACACGATATTTCACAATTTCAAAGAAGTTTGTGAGGGTGGCATTTCAGTTGTCAAAGAACAAAGTGTATCGCTCAAAAAATAAAAACATCATGAAATGAAGCCAATCATCAAAGCAACGATCGTGGAATGCATTACTACAACAAAATGCTGTCGTAACTGATAACTTTTATTATGAGTTACTTGTAAATATTTTCCGTTTTCTTTTCAATCAAGTAGTTCTTTCTTAATTTTGTTAATGAAATAGCACATTACAGCACATTTGTTTCTCGCAATGCTAACATTTCAAGATGGGGAATGAAAGTCGATCTATTGGTGCCTTCAAGTCATGAGGTAATTTACCAATGTGAGGAACATCTGGGCTGTGATTCAAGTCATTTGGAAATTTACCAAGGTGACAAACTGCAAATATCATGTTTTGCCCTTCCATCAGAATGCTAATGTCATAAAATCAGCTATCCCTGTCTGCTGTGTGCACTATAAACTTTAACAAATCAGTGACCAATATTTTACAAATTTATTTTTATCTTTATGATTACACAGATATTGCACTTGTGTGATCGAATTGAAGCCAAAAAACAGAATTGATGTAGGTTATGACATGGCATTGTTAAATTTTTTTAAATTTGAGACATTTTTCAAATAAGATTAGGCTTCAAGAACATTAGAACAAACCAATTTCAAATCTAGGTTCGCTTTCACAGTAAGTCCTTCTCAAAAATCATGTAAATACTAAATCATAAAAATATAGAGTTTCATATCGGAAATTCTCACCTGTGGTTAAGAAATCCGAGAGCAACCCCGAAGAACATCTGAGAAACTCCCAGGATCACTGACGTCTTCATCTTCAGAGAGTTGGTGAAAGCAATCTTGTTTTTAGACATCTGCCACACCTAAATTGACAAATTTTGATAAACAATTAATTAATTCTTTTGGTCTAAAAAACTAAAATCTTTTATCCATTCGACTCTGTTAGAACTCAATGATATGAAGTATTAACTATGTTTCATGACGTCTTGGCTAGTTCTGGTAGGGATGACAACAAGAGGATCCACCAAAGGATGCAGAGGACCAACAGAAGTTGTTGGTGATTAAAAAGGGGAGATAACTCTCATTAACCAATGAAGTTAGCTGCCGGAGGAACAAGAGGGGCAGAATTTTGCAGTTACAACTTTGCTAGGTTAGACCCCTTCATCAGTTACCCCCCTCTTGTCATTAATATGAATATTTCCCTTTTTAACTATGCCGCCATATCTGAGTTATTTCCTGAGCATAGTAAAATATTAATTCACTCGTTCACTTATATGACACTTAAACACTTACCGGATCAAGGCCCATTGCATATGGGTTGCCATTCTGTTGAGATCCATTTGGATTAAGCTGGTACACGCCCTCCAGACTAAGTTTATTCATGTTGTATTCACTATAAAAAACAAAGTAAGAAAATGATGATTCATGATGCAAAGTCAATAACCTATACCTGTATCTAACTAGACTCAATATGGGAGCGAGTATTATTGAGGCTAGGTTTACTTAGACTTCAATTTTCAATGCTATAAGCTGTCTGACCTTTTGGCCTGAATAATGTCATGCTTACGTTGTACTGGGGTACCACTTGGAACCAAATAGGTTGAATGACTTGGAGAAGACGTCATTGTAGATGAAGCCTGTGTAGATGGAGAATGCGCCCATTAAGAGGATGATGTACCGACCCCCGAACATGGTCGTCCATATCTGTGGACATAAACAACATAACACTTGAATGTCTGAATGCTCTTAGGACTCAGTATCCTTTAAAAAGGATTGCAACACTAATGCATACATAATATCAAAGTTTCCAATGGACTATTGCTATTAAGGAATATGTGCATGTCTCACAGGTGAAGGAACACCAGACTTTTCAACCAAATGCACATTTTTAAACAATAACACATTTTGTACAATTAGCATGTATTGCAAATATTCAGGATTCTGTACTCTAGCCAAAAGAAAATGCCCCACTCACAAAAAGGTAACTAGGGGAGATTACTCCAGTACCAGTGCTTCAGCCAGGATTTAGTCATTATGTGGCAATTGGCACACTCACCTTTGAAAAGTGTGCCAACAGAGTCATAATGTGTGCCAACTCTGGAATATCATATATCTGTGGTAGTAATTTGTAAAAACGAATGTCTTTTTTTGCCTCTAACAGTAAGACGTGATCGGAGATTCAGTTGTTCTTCGGTCGCCACATTGCTTTCTGCATCGACAGTCGTATTTTCAACTTCGCTAATGAACAGTAACTTAAAAACTGGTCATAAGTATTGTAACTGCGATCTACTTACTGAAAAACTATGTTTTGCGGCCGCGTTTCATATTCATTTTGTCACCTTCTTTAGTCAACCAAATAAATGGCGGATTAGACAATAATTCGCATTACATCGCAAATGTAACCGATACCATACGAGAGGAATAATTTACATACGAGAAAAAAAACAGCCCGTCAAATTATCAGAATTTGATAACGTCACATTTACGAATGAATGGAAGACTCGTTTTGGTTTTACAATTCAATGAATTTGTAGTTTCAATTCCATATATGGATTAGGTGTCTGCTCATCGACAGCATGGCAGATCCAACTCAACACATATTTCTGACATTGAACATAATTTTATATTGAAGGTCTGATTAAAATTCCCTTTTTTTCAACATAATTTGAAGCTTAATTCATTTAGAAACACTGCAAAATGTGACAAATTACAGATAGTGCATCTGAACATGTGGCTAATTACTTATGCAATACGATTCGAGATCTCATTAGTTTATAGAGAGGTGTGTCATTGATTTGAAATCTCATTGGTTGATAGTCAGGTCAGGCCATCAAATACGATACTTACCTCCGTGTTTAATGTGTTTAATGTGATGTATTTGGATACTTTATAACTAATTTTAAAGGAACACAAATGCAGAAAAGCACTTTATTTTCTCTAATGTCATCAAAATCGTATGACCTGCTGTGGTTATTATTTTTGCGCCAATGCAAACGCAGTGCATTCGCCAATTCTCATAAAAGTGCATGAATGGCGCAAGGGCGCGGTCTGGCTGAAACACTGCAGTACCCTTTGTAGAGGAGATTGCTTGTAGTGCTTGTTTACCTCATTGTCTATCTTGCGAGCCATCAGCTGTTTCTCCCGGAGCACAAGCCAGAGGGCGAATAGGAACATGATGCAGCCGTGGCCCATGTCTCCAAACATCACAGCGAACAGGAACGGGAATGTGATGATCGTAAACGGAGCTGCAAAAGCAACAACAAGATCAGTGTCATGGTATGATTATTAATAGAGATCATAGGATAAACAAGATGACAATTCAAACACAACACAAACTAAATCCCACAAGAAAACTGTCCTCATTAACATTAGGATTATACAATTAAGTATGATTGTGGAAAGATAACCTCGATCAAGAAAAAACAAAAAGCAACATTGTCTAGAGAACACATGCTTTGAAAGGCAGTTTAGCAACTATCTCATCATGTCATAGTTATCAAAATTCTAAAGATATGGTTTATAATATATTGCACTTCATAATGCGCAACATCAACCCAGAGAGTTCTCTGTGCGCTAGCATCATGTCTATCATGCCAACTTGTATTGATAGAATTCAAAACTAACTTGTCATAATTTGGAGGCTGACGGATGTATGTAATAGTTACTAGCATAGTAAATTGTATGCATCGGATAATGGCAGGGACACTTTGTCCGAGAGGCCAGTACAAGGCGGAGCCGAGTACTGGCTCGAGGACAAAGTGTCCCTGGCGTTATCCGATGCATACAATTTACTATGCTAGTAACTGGATTACATCTCACTTAAACTGAGTACAATCAACCACAAAATTAATAGTTTAAAAATTTCAATTTTCAATAACCTTCCAAGGGCCCCTTCACTGTTTTATGAATGAAGTTTGTCTATGAATGGTGTACGAGCACATGCTTCTTGCTTGTCAAAGCGCGAGGCACGTGCTTCTTGCGTGTCAAAGTGCAAGGCACGAAGTAAATGTTTTTTGGCTTCCAGACTTTGTGCACTCCATGAATTTTAGCCTGTTTCAAGACAAAGTTTCACAGGTTGTCCATTTCGTTTTCGATTTTGAAGGTAGAAGACGTGTTATTAGAGTCCTCATAGACAGCTAAATTTTGACAGTGGTTTCTACTTATGAAACGTTTCGCTTGGATTTCTAATAACAAGGTACTTTAATCATTCCCATAACAAGTTTAACCCCAAAAAAATTTTCTTTTAAATGAAATAAATTGGTTATGTATCATTATCAAATTATTTTGGATATTTCTAGACTTATTTTCCTAGCATAACAAAAGTTTTGAAGCAACACAAATCATATCATGTTCATCCCTGGTATCGTTTTTTCTAGTGCAAACTAAATTCTACAGTGTTATTAGGTGATTTTAATATTTTGATTCACACAATGTGTGAGTATTATGATTGTTTTCCAGCTTGTTTTATTTGATTATTGATACTTTCAGTTCACTTCTATGTCTATGTTGTTGATTGATTGTTTTAAACCTTGTGTAGGAAAGGTTTACAAAAGTGTTTCATAAAACAGTGAAGGGGCCCTTGGAAGGTTATCGAAAATTGAAATTTTTAAACTAGTAATTTTGTGGTTGATTGTACTCGGTTTAAGTGAGATGTAAGTCAGTTACTAGCATAGTAAATTGTATGCATCGGATAACGCCAGGGACACTTAGTCCTCGAGCCAGTACTCGGCTCCGCCTCGTACTGGCCTCTCGGACAAAGTGTCCCTGCCATTATCCGATGCATACAATTTAGTATGCTAGTAACTATTACATATCTTAACATCACAGTCAGTCTACAGTTACCTAAATAAGTGACTCTTTGGCAAGTCAAGTCCAGAAAAATAGAGCCAGTGGCTCTGTAGCCCATCAGGCTTCATATCAATTTTGCTTTAGGGCGTGGCAAATGTGGTTCCGACCTTACTTTGGACCCAAGGTCACCAAATGTACAATTTGGAATCCTCCTTATCTAACTTTTTGCACACAAAGTTTCACCTTTCTAGGCTTGATGCTTCTTGAGAAAAAGATAAAATTAGGTTAAAGGGTGTGGCCCCTGAGGCCCGTATTATGGGCTACTGAGCCACACGGCCACAAAAGCTATAAATCAAAATCTGTACACAAAGTTTCAGCTTTCTAGGCCTTATGGTTCTGGAGAAGAAGATGACAAAAAATTTTAAGGGCATGGCCCTGTCGCCATTATTAGGGGTCAGAGGGCCACCAAAGCTACAATTTATAATCCTCACTAGTCAAGGAGTCTGTACACAAAGTTTCAGCTTTCTAGGCCTTATGGTTCTGGAGAAGAAGATGAAAATAGGTTTTAAGGGCATGGCAAAGTTTACGGATGGATGACGGTCGGACGGACGGATGCCAGACACCTTGCCCTGCCATAAGTCCATCGGGGCTTACAGGCCAGATGAGCTAAAAACGGATTTGTGTCCAACTGCACCTGACTTGAGCTTGTGACTCAAGTAATTTTGATCCATGGAAGCCCTTATTGCAAATATCACCTTACCTGGGTTTATTTCCCTGTAGCTAGCGACCCCATAAGCATCAACGATGGCCTGGAAGCCAGAGGTGAATTTGTTGGTGCGGTTGTAGGTTGGTGGGTCCTGTTTAGTGTTCATGCGGTTCAGGATTGATGGAACACTGCTTCCACTTCGCTCCTAGGATTGAAAATATAGAGATTAACGGTTTTAGTGGAGGGACAGAGCAACACTTCTCCAAGTGGCATAGAAGAGTTGAACGAAGCTGTTTTATGTTGTGAAGGAGAAGTCTTACGCTATGTTTAGTACATTTACAGTCTTAAACAGAACCAAGAATACAACAATTAATCACAACAAAATACAATTATGAACAGAATTGGCACTCCGCCTTGAGGAATAGTTTTAAAATGTATTCGTATTCCCAGTTTAAAACTGTTTTCACCATTGAACCATATCTATTAACATTAGATCTTGATAAGTTTAGAAAAGCTTTGGCTTGTTTTTGTTGTAGTTCTCATTGTTTAAACATCGAAACGGGAAGGTACTATAATATTCCTAGAAACCTAAGAGTCTGTAATGTTTGCAATAATGGTAATATTGAAAGTGAATACCACTTCATGCTTGTATGTACTGCCTACGTTAATATTAGGAAACAATTTATACCACTGAAGTACAAAGAGACACAAAAGGGAGAGAACTCACTGTTCTTCTGAAGCCTACCATCAACGCCAGAAGGGCAAAGAGAGACAAAAGGGAGATAACTCACTGTTCCTCTGCGGAGGGCCTGCTGGATCCTGTCCAGATCAACAACAGGGCACCAGCACTCTGCGATGAGACACTTCTGGGTGACGTCTAGGTTGAACATGTTCAGGGTGTGGTAGATGGCCTTGATCTTGCGAACCTTGATGAACCACACTTTGATGTTCTTGGCGGCCGCTACCAGGACACGGTGTCTATGGTCTTGGGTCTGTCCCAGCACTGTGTTCAGATCCTCAATCCTTGTCATCACCCCAATGGACATCTCTCGTCTCTCAGCCTGGGTCTCGGGGCAGGGGTACAAGGTCGCTCGGAATCTGCAGGGAAATACAGCTATCATCAATTGAAATTATTTTGTTAGATAAGGGTTATAAATCAATCAGAATCTGCAGTCATCTCTAGTTATAATTTTATGAATTAAGTTAGTGATTTGGTCAGAAAATTATCACTAGGTCTTAATCTAATAATGCCCCTCAGTATCTGATATAAGTAATCAGTAACCAGTAATCAGGTCAAGAATGAATGTCTTTCAGTTACACACATTCACTCAAATGAAAGCAATATTCAGATATTTTCACAGATAATGAGGTAAAATAATATTTACAAAATATTTTTAAAGGCAAAACTGACCCTTCACAAATCTTCTTCACACGAGTTTTCAGCTGGTCTCCTTGGAAAAAGATGATGAAGACAGACTTGTACACTTGGTCTCCCTGGCAACCAGAAAAATGACAAGAGAAATTAGTTGTATTTCAGAAGAGGGTGATAAATCCATCCTCAAAAATTAGAGTATGACGAGCAAACATTTCACATTTACTTACATGGCTTCTTACATACTCACTCATATCCTTGACAAAATTCAGAAAATCAGAATATTTACCCCTTTAAACCAAGATATTTATTTTAAAATAACATTATCAAAATAAAAAATTCGTCTGATGAAGCCGCCCTTACGGGTGGCAAAACGTTACAATTAAAACCTTGAAGTTGTCACTCGCCTGGTTTTCTATGTGTTTGGTAGCCTTACCCCCCTTATTTTTTCAAAATACAAAAATGTTGAATAACAGAACATTTATCATCACTTTAAACATCACTAGGAAATATTGCATGCTGATTAAAAGTATTCAAAGGAGCAAAAGGTGATATCGATTCTCAGCAGTTTAATCCATCAAGTCTTACAGTGACAGGGTCCTCTAGTGGGGCTTCTATCTCGGCCTGGCGCAGGAACACGTTCCCTCGACACGCTCGCCACAGCATCCGCTCAAACGCTGGGATTCTCTCTCGCAGTATTACCCCAGCCACAAACCTAAACATTCATCCATATTATTGCCTCGTAATATAGGCCCTATGCTTCTTAAAAGCTGTATGGGAACATAAGTGCGCTATCCTTAAAAAACTATTTTTTTGGTTCATATGTATCTAGAGCAGCATATTATAATTTCATGGCAAGGGCTAATACTGCAAACCGAGGACCTGTAACTGGGCCTATACTGAAAAACTTGATTAATGACATTTTTGATAGTCAACTTCTTTTTGATAAGAAAGTCTATATTAATCGAAATCAAAATTATGAATGAGATTGGTGAACCGTCATATAATGTTGAAAGTTTTGAAGCTATATATAAGGACTCTGCCATTTGTGGGTATTCACATGCTCAGTCATATTAGCCAAGTTTCTCCTGTATTGGCCCAGCTTACCTGTATATGCTGAACTGTATAGTCTAGGCTGTAAGTTTCATATCATTAATAGTTCATTAATAAACTTTCTTACTGACATATTGAGATCAAATACTGAAAGCAATAGTTTCTTTTGAGATTTTATGTCAGAAACATTACAGAGGTCTAATATGAAAATCACTTGGGGTGGTTCAGGTTTAAAACAATACATTCTTCTTTTGGGTAATTGTATTTCTTTGGCAGTGAATTCCCTATTACAGAAGAGGTTGATAAAGACATGTCCTTCAAAAGTGTGATGAAAATTTCATAATTACTAAATCAATCAAATTTATACATTACCGTATCCTCGCGGGTATAAGACCAGGGGGCCCGGCAAACAAATATCTTTAAAATAGGGGGATGTGCTTTAAACTTTGATGTGTGAACATCTAAAGTTGATGCAAATGAAAAATACCATTTGATTGTCCCTTAACCTCTTGTAATGATACTTCAACAATTATAAATCTTGCGATGTTCATAAAGTATGCACAAGATCTTCATGGCGAAATTCTGAAACCTGGGTCTATACTACACTAGTTTGTATAATATATCGTGAACCTTGTATTACTATTTTCATGAAATTGTAACTCTCCTGTATACTGGCTGGAGGCCTTGAATGCAATAAACTTTGTCTGTCTGTCTGTCTGTGAGTTATTGTTTTATGCCGCAACGGCAATATCTCAACTTCTTTGAACAGCATATAAATCATAAATATGAATAGAACAAAACGTGAGGAGCTGCTACAAACTGTACACATATTTCTCACCCAAGACGTAGCTGCTGTCCGGACCGATGGACCTCCTCCCCGAGCAGACCTAGATTCTCCTCCGCCAGGTAGGGGTCGTGCATAGCCTGGTGGTGATGAGATTCAGCCTATACAAGATGAGTACAGAGCTATAGAACATCCCCTCCCTGCTACCGGGCAACTCAACATGACAACATGGCCGCATGACAACATGACAATAGATACAGGTGCGATGATACATTCACAGATAGGTGCAGAGGAGAATTTCAGATTGTTTTATGAATTTAACAAAATATGTTTCTATATTGTATATGTTTTTCTGTTTTTTAATTAATTTTGATATTTTATATTTTCAAAAAGCAAGATGCAAAGGCAATTTACAGTTGTTTTTTTTATGAATTTGATAAATCAATATATTATTTGAGTTACCTTTTTTTCTTCTTTTTTTATGTTTACATTTTCAGAACGTTAACAGAAAGATAATGAAAGCAAAATATTTGTTTCCTTATGAGATGAATCAAACTAATATTTGCTTAAATTTCTTAAAGAATTTTATTGAACAAAAGATTATGAAAGCATAATATTTGTATATTCAAAAGGAACATAAAGCGAATGATTGATTGATCAGAGAAAATATCATCACATCTCAAACTACAAATTGTAAACTCTCTGTGGAAATGGATTCAACTTTGACAATGGAAACCATAATGCACCCAAAAGGTTTAGTCATTTTGAATTTCAATTTTCATTGATAAAAATATGACTTATATAATTTTGAATATTTTTTTTTATTTATTTATTTTTTTCATCCACCCCTGTTACATGAATTGACCTTCATTCCAGGGAGACAAAGGTCATTTTGAATTTTTTTAATGATTAATTGTCTTTTCAATATGCATTACATGAGTATTTGGACGACATGTTTCCACAGAGAATTTGCTGAAATAGAAAGTTACAAATGACAAAACCTTGGATAACTATCAAAATAATTTACTTCTAGTTGTTTTCTAAAACAAAGCTACCTGCACATCAATCTAATATCAAGAGCTATGAAAGCACAACTTCATCCGTTTTGATAATTCAAATATACTATGTATGGATCTTTAGGTACAAAATATAATCTCTTTAGATACTGTTTATCAGTATTTATGTTTTATCATTTTTAAATAAGTTCAAAAATTATTCAATTAATTCATTAAAAAATTTCATGTTATTATTTCAGCATATATCATCATATTCGTTTTCAAAGTGTCAGCTGACGTATCTCTAAAATGTTTAACATTGTAATTGAATATGGTATCATTAACTTGAAACACCCCATTAAGAATTCTAGAGTATTCACAAATATGGGCTATAAGGTGAATACAGGTGAAATATCAATTTTAATAACATTAACAAACATTTTACATCATGCATTGTCAGTATGAAATTTATTTGACAATAAACACTATTGGAAAACTCAACTACATCTATTTATCCACAACAGACACTATCTAAAACAATTTAATCGATTATATCAAATCAAATATAAAAAGATTTTGTAAAAATAGAGCCATTGGCTCTGTAGCTCATCAGGCTTCATTATCAATTATGCTTTATATATGTAGGACTCAAATCCATGGCAGGCCTCAAATCCGTGGCGGATTTCCAAATCCATGGCGGATTTTCAAA
This sequence comes from Steromphala cineraria, assembly GCA_916613615.1. Lineage (NCBI taxonomy): Eukaryota > Metazoa > Mollusca > Gastropoda > Trochida > Trochidae > Steromphala > Steromphala cineraria. The sequence goes on along the minus strand of OU744729.1, from coordinate 31,164,574 downwards.
TGCATGAAAAATTGCCGTACCTAGCAAAAGCTGTGGCGGATTTTGTATTGATTGTGTTGAGACATTTTCAGTTGGGTAGAATTGTGTTACCAACATTCAATTTATGTGTTTTCCTACATGTACTTAACTGTATTATAGGCCAAAATCTGCAATTGGCCAATAAGTAATGGAATCGGCACAACAATATGTTCGCCACTAAATTAATATCTTAAGGAAATTAGCCCTTGCTTGGATTCTCGTTAGACTGACTTTTTTAACAGTTAGATATTTGTTGACTTTCTTTTTTTAACCCTTGGATCCGTATCGAAAATGTTTTAGGGTTAGTTTGCCTAGTGCAAGGGTCGGTAACGTATATTGTAGATAAAGTGGCGAACATATTGTACAGTGAACCTATAACGCTAACCCTAACCCTAACCGTTAAGAAATCCTTTAATATGAATCCAAGGGCTAAAGTAGAGATTTAGTATGAATCCAAGGGCTAAAGAAGATAGCTTCAGCGAATTTATGACTAAAGAAGACAGTTGCAATGAATTCAAGGTCTACAAAGGAGAGCTGATATTTTTCCAAGGCTTAAATAGACAGTATGAAGAAAAATAAAGAAATTAGTAACATAATGCAATTGGTATTATGCTATCTCGGACGAAAATAGCGGCTGAATTCATTTGTTACTGTTGGAAAATATCTTGCCTTCCCAATGAACAGCGGTTTCGTCTGGCGACGCGAACAGTAAGCGATTGTGACGTCATCCGTCAATGACGTCACTTCACATGACGTCAATAAACAATCAAACTCGCCATAGATTAGGAAATCCGCCATGGATTAGAGACCCGCCACAGATGTGAGTCCTACATATATATTAGGGGTCACAGGACCATCAAAGCAACAATTCATAATCCTCATCAGTCAAGGAGTCTGTACACAAAGTTTCAGCTTTCTAGGCCTCATGGTTCTAGAGAAGAAGACGAATATAGGTTTTTAGGGCGTGGCCCCTGTGACCCTTATTAGGGGTCACAGGACCACCAAAGCTACAATTTATAATCCTCACTAGTCAAGGAGTCTGTACACAAAGTTGCAGCTTTCTAGGCCTTATGCTTCTGGAGAAGAAGATGAAAATAGGTTTTTAGGGTGTGGCCCCTGTGGCCCTTATTAGGGGTCACAGGGCCACTAAAGCTACAATTTATAATCCTCACTAGTCAATGAGATTGTACACAAAGTTTCAGCTTTCTAGGCCTCATGGTTCTGGGGACGAAGATCAAAATAAGTTTTTAGGGAGTGGCCCCTGTGGCCCTTATTAGGGGTCACAGGGCCACCAAAGCTACAATTTATAATCCTTACTAGTCAAGGAGTCTGTACACAAAGTTTCAGCTTTCTAGGCCTCATGGTTCTGGAGAAAAAGATGAAAATAGGTTTTTAGGGCATGGCCCCTGTGGCCCTTATTAGGGGTCACAGGGCCACCAAAGCTACAATTTTTAATCCTCACTAGTCAAGGAGTCTGTACACAAAGTTTTAGGTTTCTAGGCCTCATAGTTCTGGAGAAGAAGATGAAAATAGGTTTTTAGGGCGTGGCCCCTGTGGCCCTTATTAGGGGTCACAGGGCCACCAAAGCTACAATTTTTAATCCTCACTAGTCAAGGAGTCTGTACACAAAGTTTTAGATTTCTAGGCCTTATGGTTCTGGAGAAGAAGTCGAAATTCCACAAAGTTTACGGACGGATGGACGGACGGACGGACGCCGGACACCATGCCATGCCATAAGCCCATCGGGCCTTACAGGCGGGATGAGCTAAAAATTCTGAGTATGAATATCAAAGTGATTTCAAGGTCAAAACATTTGTTGAACACCTTTACTAAAAATAATTTTCAAATTGGAGATTGACTCAATACAATTATTTTTATAAAACCCTCATCCATGTATTAATGCACAGCAGAAATCACGCATGATTCAACGTCAATATAAATATATGTTTCAATAATTGGAACATAAACATTCCGGATTGATATGCTTTATTAATGTGACTCAAAACATACGGGAACATGCAAGTATTGAAATTGATAAATAAATGATTGTGGTATAAACTCAAATTTGAAAGAAAACTATCAATTTCACAACATTAAACGGTACAAATTTCATGCAAAAAACTCATTCAAAAAACTAAAATAAAAACCCAACCCTCTATTTGATCCCATTTTCCCCAGACAAAAATTCAGTTTCACAGACAATTCACTGAAGGTTGCAAACTTGGACTTGTATGTACACACAATACAATGAAAACTTTTTCACAAGTTGATATAACATGATTGCAAATCTTGGACTTGTAGAAATAACATAGTTTTCTCACAAATATGTAAAAGATCTACATATCAAATATAACTTATTAACTTTCATCTTATAAATATTTAATCGTTATTTCATCTTAATGACAAATAACCTATTTATTTTGATAAATTGCTTACTGCTAAAACCATTAAACCAACTTACCTCCTCAAAAAATGTCTGGGTTTTACGGAGGATGTGTTTGAGCTCCGTCAGCTCTAGAAAATTGCGTTTCAAAGCCTCGGAGTTTGCATTCACTTCTTTCATTTCATTCTCCAACTTCTCAAAGGTTGCCTGAAAATAAGGTTATTTTCTGTTGACATGGTAAAAATAAGAGAAATCATTATTTTTGTCAGTATTTTGTTTAATACTCTCCAACTTTTTTTTAGCCAAAATATATAAAATATCCCCAGAAAGAGTATTTCAGTTATAACTTATTGCGGCTAGACTAAAAGGGTCAACCCTGGGTATTAATTAATTTGCCTCTTGTTGCTTATTAGTACAAATGGGTAACTGGGTAGCTAAAATCAGACAACGGTAGTTCTTTCAGTAGCAATGTGTCAATAACTATCTCATCCTCACTTTATCAAATTTGTAATTGAGTACATTTTATTAGACAACAGTGGAAAAGATAAAAGACATATAATATTGATTTTTGTGTGGATCCAGATCATTATTTTAGTAAATTAGAGGGTTTTACTCAGAGTAGAGTAGAAAAGAAAAAGGTCATAGCATATTGAAATTGTTTTGAGTTATTTCTAATTTGAGCTCATTTAACACAGAAAAGATGAATATGAAAACCCTTACTTAAATACATGTGGTAATTTAGTTAAGATCGAATTGTGTTTTAATCATACTAGAGCAAATAAGAAAAAAACCATCAAATGCAATTGAGTGTGGCTAATGTGTTGTTATTTTTAATCTTAAGTGCCTTTTATCAGACTAGAGTAAGATAGCAAAAGGACAGAGTATGGGGTTTTTGTATGGTTTAAGTGAGACAAGGGAGGTAACTCTTACCTCCAGATCAATCATTTCACGGGGCGCCGGGGCATCTGGGTTGTCTCCGGTGTCCAGCATCGGGATTCCATCCTTCTTGATCTCTTTCTCAAGGAATCCTGGTACATTACAATGATAAACTATAACTGTTCTGTTGAACCTAATAGATAAATCTATTACATGGCTTATTGTAAATCAAGATTCTAAAACTCCTCTTTGAATATCTTAATGGAAGTTGATGACCTTGAGCTGTCTTTTATTTATATCTAGGATTTATGAATATGGGGAGGTGATGTGTTTGCAAAACACAACTATTGAATCAGCTTAAGAGATCTTAAAACCTACAAAGAGCTTAGAAACTATCCAAAATGACATTGTATTAACCTCTTCACTCAAGCCCAAAATCAAGCTCAACAACGTACTGTGAAAGTTACTTTAATGATGTATAAAAGATCTTAAAGGGGCAGTAGCACATTTTTTTTTCATTTTTTTAATTGATTTTTTGCACGTTAATGCTAAGTATTATTTTGATAGTGTCAAAACTCTTATAACACTAAAATTGATTCCTTACGTAATTTCCTTTCCATTTCTTCACATCTTCTGATTTCATTTACAAATTTTCTCTGGAAAGCATTTACATCTGGATTCAGCTGAAAACAGTAAATAAGACTTTCAATACAAATGTTAACATTGCATATTATATCATTTTCATATTTAAATGCATCCATTACCAGTGTATGAAATAAGGCTTGTCCGACAGCCCGAAACGGGTAACTTCTGGTCTGGGCTGGTAACTTTTTAATGGTTTTTTTCATTTTACCATGAAATTAAGTAAAATCATTCTTTCGGGCTGGTAACTTCTCAGGCTTATTTCATATACTGCCATTACCAAATCTTTCCATGTTGATTCATATTTATGGAAAATGAAAAAAAAAAAAATTTCAATCATAAAAAAAAGCAAAACTTCAGATTTAATTTAATGATTTGGTTGATGGGTCCTGTGCACTAAGATACTACAGATAAACAACCCAAAACAACCCAAAGACTAGAGGCATGTTTTCCAAAAACTTCTATTTCATAAAATTTTCTGTTCTAATAATTTATAACTTCATGCTTAAGCATTTTCTTCTTAGGATCTAACATCTCATTAAGAATTCGAAATACTCAAATTTGCAAAAACTGCAAAAACTGCCCATGGCCAATGAACATAATCATAATCATTTGAAATATTCCCAGTATAAAAGAGAACCCTAGCATCTAAAGATAATTCCTGACATGTACCAAAATGATTTAATTCAAACTTTATAAAATATATGTATGGTAAATAAAACTGTCCATACTTACATCTCTGAACTGAACGAGACCAAGTTCCCCCAACTCAGACACGCAGGCGTACGCAGCCTCTGATTGGAGGAACAGCTGACATAGCGTCATCTCCTCGCTCCGCAGTAGCGAACCCATCCTTCAGTGTGTGTCGTCAGATCACCTGGAGACAGAAGGGCCATTGATACACTGATGTCATAGGGGTTTTGAGGATGCAAGATGCATAAGAATATCTACTATTATCTAGCACCATTCAGGTTAAGATTACTTTACATAACAACTTATATATAAAAAGAAAATATCATATAAATAAAATGAAATGCACTCAGCGTTTCTCCTAAAGGGGGAACTGGGGAAATTTGCCCACCCTTTTGGCTTGATGTCCCATAGAATTATTAGATATAGGATTCTTTTATCATTGCAAACGGGCCCATCACGGACATCTTCTAAAAGATTGCCAACATGAACCGCTCAGCTGATCACCTAGGAACAACACTGTGCATTTGTTATTACCGTATTTCCTCGAATACAACCCCGGGGTTCTATTTCGTTCAGTACCCCCTTACCCCCTCGGGTTCTATAAGAGGCCCGGGTTATAATGGAGGCCGGGTTGTATTTCTTCAGGTCTGAATTGACGTTTCAAAATCTTCTAGGAATGGCGTTTTCATGGAAAATTATTGATCTAGTTCTACATATCTCGTGGCATTTCTGTTGATATTCATTCTTTTATCAAAATTCTTATCAATCCCTGCAATATACGGTTTCCGTGAAGTATATACTATCGACATATTAATGATATTATACCAGTATGTATGTTAGACCCGGGTTGTATTCGAGACCCCGGGTTCTATTCGAGACCCGGGTTGTATTAATGTCAGCACCCCCTTACCCCCCGGGTTATATTCGAGGCCCGGGTTGTAATGGAGGCCCGGGTTGTATTAGAGGAAATACGGTAATTAAGGGGGTGCAATATATTTTGTTGTACCAGTATTTTGAGATATGGGAACACCATATGTATCAATACAATTTCAAATAACCAATATACTGATCAGAACTTAAAATACACTTTCAGTATCCAAAACAAGTCAAAATTAGCCCTAATAATAAAAATTCATATCGGGATACCAAAATATATACACTGAATCAGATAAATATTCGCATTTTTCAAAACAAATCAAAACATGCAAGGAGCAGGACTTTGCATCAACATCAAGCACTGTAGATAGTGCTTATAAAACAAGATATCATTCAGATACTAACCGTTACATAATTGACAAATTAGATATCATTCAGTAACTCTTATGATCTTTTATTCTGGTTTTCAAATGTGATGTGTTTATCTTTGCTCACCCAAAATATTACAATAGATATTCCAATACAATGCTTATCTATTGCAATATATCCCAACATAAAAATCAGGGAAATAGATAGCCCTACTTGTTATCAGGAAGTTGCTTTACAGAAAATCTTATCTTATGTACGTAAATTCAAGATGACAGTCAATGCATTGTTAACTTCTAAGCAGGGGGTCTCTCAGCTCTGTGAAAGTCAACACCAGTTGTAATACATATACAGGGTTTTAAGGGACTCAATTTTCCTGAGCATTTGAGGCAGACAATGTCAGGAGGACCCCAAAAAATAATCATGTGAGTCTTCTGTGACTCAGTATTATTCTGCTACAAATATCCAATCTTTAGATGAGAGCCACATTTCAGAATGAATACATGTCAAGATGGTATTAAAACATCAACCAATAACCATCCCATATAGGTAAATCTATCTTAACCTTTTTATCAAATATGAAGCATCCATAACATTTTTAAAGACTCTTGAGATAGGAAAGGGACTCCCAAAAATATATACTCCGAGTCCCCAGGACTCTGTTTTGATTGACTATGTAAAAGCCTGTAAATGGTTCTTGGTGCCAGTGCTCAGAATATCTTTTAGTTCCTAGAAGCAAGCAGAGTCTATGGCTTGAAAAACTACCAACCCTTCTTAATTTTTGACAAGCCCTGCAATGTGAAGTCAATATCTCTCAAATCACACAAGCGAGCCGAGCTTGTTGACCTCTTTTAGAGCAAGGTAAATCTGAAGTGACCGGCAATTTGCCTGCAATATTTCGATCACTGCTTGCAACAACCTGAATGCTTGAAGAACTTTAAAAATCTGTGCCTATGAATGAAACAAATTTAAATTGAAATGATATGCAATTATCTGTAAAATCAGTTGGGCTTCATCAAACAACTAAAAATCACAGGTTAGCAGCATTTGATTTTTCCATTACAGTGTTGTTCCTAGAGGGGGCCCTGGGGAAATTTGCCCACCTTTTTGGCTTGGTGTCCCTTAGAATTTGGAGAAGTAGGATACCTCTACCATTACAAGAGGTCCAATATTCTAAGAATAGGCCAAAAAAAAAACCTCAGCTGATCAGCCAGGAATAACACTGCATTAGGGGTGCAATGATAGATCAAAGGACCGACTCATCGCGATATTTGCTGTGCATACTTTATCGATAACCATTTTTAGAAACAATAAATAGTATTGATGGCAAATCTAACTATCAATACTATTGACATTTTAGTCAATTCAGTTGTTTTGTTCGAATTTAAAAGGAAAATTCTCACAAAACACATATTTTCACGTTTGGAAAATGTTGGAACAGATCGCTGAGAGCTGAAAGTAGCAATAGGGAGATCTATGCAACAGATAACCCTTGATGTCAATTTAAAATTAAAAAGTTAGGCCGAGTTTAAAATAACCATAAACAAAGCAGCAAACTCTCCCTTTCTATAGCTATCGCAATAGTACCCCGCAATACACTATTGCTTTTTTTGGGATAGTTACTCACAATAGACTATTACGTGCCTCCACTGGCAAGTACTGAAAGAAGATGTTCCGGGTATAACAGGTGCTTTTGAGGAGGTCACAAACAGATCTGAGCAAAAACAACAATCTTGTACAAAGGCTGTAAAGCGCCAATGAGCAGTTTTTAACTGGAGTGTAGGCGCTATATAAATGCATTTTACTATATCATCAATAACATAGTTCAATTATTTTAATTTTGAATGAACATATTGCTATTTGAAAATATTCAATTTTGCATTGCTACTAATAATTTTGTAACTTTGTGTCTGTTAAAAAGGTCTGTTTTGTCAATAATCCTTGGGGACTCTAACCAGACTATCAGCTGACAAGCTTGATATTTTGACCCATCATAGCTAAAACCAGATTTCATAAGAAAGAGATTTGTTTATCAACCCTAACGGCAATACAAGAAGATTAATGCAGTAATTGGGAAAGGCAGGGGGCCATGGGCCATTTTGCACATTGGATGAAACAATGACACACTACAATTTTGAAGTTTACAATAGAAATAATGGGCTATGGCCTATTTGAAAGTAAGAAAATTACCAAAAACCCTGAAAATGGCCCATTGTCAAAGGTCTTTCACAATCCCTATTCATTAGTCAGCAATATTTTCCTGGTAGATTCAAATTTCATTTTTGTAAAACGAAATAACATCATTATTTTAATGAAACTATAACTCAGCTAAATAGTTTAGATCAAAGAGGAAAATAATTAATTCATACTTCAAGCATCTCATTTTCAAAGTGCAAAATATATTTCTATAATATGATATCTTATGCAAATGGTATATTGTTAAACTACTCTGGTAAATGAAACCAACTTGACAAATTGTAGCATATATTTGCATTTAAGATTTACATAAATATCAAGTGATATGCAGTGAATAAGCTACAGTCTCTAACCATGACCAAAAAAGTTTCTGACCTAAATAATAGTCATTCAGATTTTGCAGAGTATTTTGGCCTGTTGGAGGTGAGGTGATCATCAAGGTGACAGTGTATAAAATAAATTTGAAACCTAGCCTGTCCTGAAAATTAATTGGTCAATTCCTAAGGGGAAAATAAAGAAAAATATTGAAAAGTTACCAGTCCTGACCAAAAAGTTACCAGTCCTGACCAAAAAGTAGCAAACCTGCAAGCATCGGCTGGAACTTGCAAACCATGGGTGGTACTCACTACTGTGCTGAAATTCAGTGTAGCATTTCACCCAAATATTGTGTGTAGAGCAGTTCTCTACAGCTGACAAAGTTACATAGCCCTGGAGGGATTCGAACCCCAGAAATCTTTATCCATGGGCTGAAGTCCAACCCTGTTTTTTTTTATCCAAAGAGCAAGTTGTTTGAAAATGTAACCTTTGAACAATACTGGACACAAACCGTTTTTCTGGTCTGTGTTCTTATAGAAGATGAGGCCTTTCAATGATTAAAGATCTTAACTTCAGAATAATACTGATCAAACTTTATGAAAAGAAACTAATCTTAAGATCAAAAACCAGGTACAAATGGCAACTACTGTTGGTTTTATTTGTAACTAAGACTTAGTGAGACATTCAATCTGCTACATAATATGATTAATATTTCTGTCTTCTGATAGGTCAACGAGGTCACATGACAGTATTGATGCCAAAATGATGTCAACCTGTTTCAATCGCCAGAGGTTGACATAACAGAACAATTCAAACACCTTGGGAGGGTTCAATCAATGAGAGAATAAATATCATTTTATTCAGTAAACAATTTAGAATTTACACTTGGTTGATCAATTCCAAATAAGCCAATTAACAACCTCAGTTATTGTCAAGTGTCTAAATAATATATCATTGGATTCACCCCAAAGTCAATAATTGTTTAACAATTTCAAAGTATCTATCTCTTTGACTGTTTGTTGTATCATTTATAATAAATATCAGTAGATTTGTCCACAAAGAAGGTCACCTGAGTCACTCTCATAGAATATGATCACAGAATTTATTGCAGTATATAAAGTGTATGAACATCATAAATAATATTGGTCACATGTTTCAGAGTCCATGTCATAAAACATTTAATAAATCACTGATTTAAGTCTTCCGCAGATGTGAAACCACATTGAAGAATGCTTATTCCTGCAATAAAACCCTTGAGTGGTCTTGAAAACTTGCCAGAAATGTGTTATTTAAACAGCATAATATAAAATGAGCAGGAAATAAAGTCGTAAGAATATTTTAATTGTTTTTGAAAACTTGAAAATAGTCATTTCCTTAACATGTTAAATTATTATTTATATTTAAATCAAATTATACATACCATTACAAAGGTTATTCAAAATGATAAAGTCATAAGAAACCCTGGTTAAAAATCTAAATTGATTTTGATAGTCTTAAAAATAGTGTATCACTTCCTTAACATGTTAAATGATTATTTATATTTAAATCAAATCATAAATACCATTACAAAGGTTATTCAACATAATACACACCATTACAAAGTTTATGCATTAAATAAAATGAGAGACAAACATCTTCCTTATTTCATTGATCACAATATATTTTGATAACAACAAAAAAGAAGAAAAACACTTCAAAAGAACGATTGAAACTAAAAGTGGTTAATAGTCTTCATCAATCTTCCTTCTTGAACTTTTCAATTACCATAAGAGGAAATACAAGACCAGTATTTAAATTGACAATTACAAAGTCTAAGAAATGACAAACTGTTTCAACAAACTTTCAATCTGATCAAAAAGTTTATATTGAAAATGTCTGAAAAAAAAGATGCCAAAAGAAACTTTGAGATTCTTTTGATAAAACATCTAAGGGATGCCTTGATATTGAATTAATGAAAATATTATTCGTAAATATATCAATATTTACTTACCAAAGTTTCAATCTCATCAAAAAGTTGGAATTGAAAATGATGTCTGTTACAAAGAAGATGCCAAAACAAACTTCTTGATCCTTTTGTAAAAATATAAGGGATACCTAGAAATTAAATTAAAGAAAATATCATTCGTAATGTGGTTTTATCTATATTTACTTACCAAAGTTACTTCAACCTATCCACAAAGGAGGCAAAAATCTAATGACCTGGCCTTGAATAGAGTTCTCCTTTTCTATTATTAGTCGCTGCCATTTTCTACCATTAATTATGAATGACGAGTAATTAGGCCAATTAACATGTTAGAGTCAATAAGGCTATATTGTGACACAATTCAGAGAATAAGTCATTAGCACACTATTGTTTAGTATAACACGTCTAATGTTTCAGAGATTTGCCCCTGGCAAAATCTTTGTCACTTTCATAAGATTGATGTGATATTGACAACTGACAGAAATATACAAGGGTCCTTACCGAGTGAAATGAACACATGACTGTGACAGTAAGTATTACAAACCATCATTTGTTTTATTTCCATTTTCTGACTTATACAATATACAACGTGTTTAAATGAGATTTACAAGGTATCATTATAAAAGAATATAAAGCTTATCATAAGCCTAATTTATAAGAGCAAATATGAAAGGCAATTTGTACATATTTGTTTCATCACCTCCAGAACTGATTGATCATTGAAAAAAAACCATGAGGCATTCACACATGACAAAACAACCAAGGCCTTCCATGAGTGTGAGTCATTCTATATAAAGATACAAGGCATATAGATTCAGGTCATTTTGACCTATATAAACGATATACGTGATAACATGATATCAATATACTGAGACACTTCACTGTTATTTTAAATATATTTTTTATTAGAAACAATTCTAAAATGGCAACATGAAAACTTCATCATCTTAATTCAAACAGTTCTTATATTTCATAGATGTGCATTTTTCTTGAATTTGATTAATGGATACTATCATACAATCAATTGTTGAGATCAATATCATAAAAATTGAATATTGTAAAGATAGAATGAATAATAATGCAATCTTTGACATAAAATATAACACTAAAAACAAAGATTTTAACACTGTCTATTGATCAAGTACTATGCCTAAACAGAAAGGTTTCAGACATGACAAAGTTATAATGAATCATTGCATCAAAACAGTCTTAAAACAATTTTTTTAATGAATTTTGAAATGAGATATTTACTTATACTGATACAAATCTTTATTTTCATTTCAACGATTCAACTGCTAATATTTGATATCATTGAAGAATTATGCCCTAACAGAAAATTGATAGATTTCGAATGAGACAATCATTGCTTTGAAATAGTCCTCAGTATTAGTATTAGTGTACTTCTTTTATGGGCATTACTGTATATCAAATGAACAATATTTTCTTTTCAAATATGCAAGTGCTGTTGTTTGGCATCTTACACTACAGAACATATTTAATGTATTTCAACTAAAATTCTAAATTACTCCTCATCAAACCAATGATATATTAAGTCATAAACATCGATGAAACCGATGATGGCTTAGTCGATTCACAATATTGCAGATATAAAATCATCAATATTCCTACAAATTATCATAATTTAGATAGCACAGTTGATAAGGAACATTTCCTTGTTAGAATAAAAGAAAACTATCAAGACAACAGCCACATACAGATACTGAAGATATGTTATTTGAGACGTTTATAGCTCATTGAAATCATTTTTTTTATTATGATTCCAACAGAGGACACATTATGTTCATTAGGTTTTTCAGAATCCTGAATGTGATTTCGTGTTTCACTGTTTTCCCAAGAAAACAGCAAAGCCATCGCTCAGCAAAGAGCAAGAACAAAGAATGATTGCTATATCAATATACTAAATGAAAACAATAACTGTCTTACTGTAAGTTTTATGTCCAATTGTCCACAGTCTTGTCAAAGAAGAGCCTTCGCCGGTAGCTAATTAGTTAGTTTATGAAATGGCAGTCATGTGACGTGACATCACGACAAAATTAGGAAAGGGAGGTTACTCTGTCGCATACTATATTCGTATCAACATTTTAAATTTAAGATAATGAAGAAAGCCTTAGATGGAACGATTGTCAATTTATCATATAGATATATCTTACTTCGTCTTTAATCTAAAAGCAAAGGAATCAAAATAATTTTAAAATTAATTATTTAATCTATTAAGCCAAATCTATAAAATGTGCACAGCAAGAGACCATCAGTAAAATATTTCAGTTTTACAGGTCATGTATTGCTCTACCTGTTTTAATGGATCTCTTTTTCTTGACCCTCCAAGATTTTATACACAAAGTCTCTTGAAATTTGACATTTTATTATGTTCGGTTCTGCATTTAACATTTTTTATTGACACTATTAAAAATGAAATTAACATTTGAAAGCATATTGAAAGCATACCATTTATCCTACAAGTAATCGGTTATGTATAACAAAAACATATTCTTGGATAAAAAAATGACGTTCTTAGTTCAAATACCCGCTGTTCTTTGCGAAAAAACAACACATTTTGTTAAGATCTTTGTTGATTTGCATCCCTTTTGGTGTTTTAAGTAGGTACTGAACATTACGGAGATAAATATTAGGGAAATAATAACTCGAGGTTAGAGATTCATTAAATAAGTTTAATATATAAAGTGACAAGAGATTAAAGACATGTATCTATATGCGAAGATCTACACATCAAAGTAATAAATCAAAATATCTCATTACATTTAAACTCAGCTGTGTCTACAGAAATTGAGTGAGTGGTTACAAGAAAGTAAGGTTGAGATTGTTATTCTAAAAATACTCTTGGCTTATTGCGAGGCAAAGTGTTGTCTCCTTTTCTCTTTTGTTTATACATTTATGACTTTGTAATATATTTTATACAGAATAACTATCCCCCTATGACCTTGCGCAGCTCAGTCTATTTTATTAATGTACCATATTTCCTCTAATAAGCGCCGGGCCTCTAATTAGCGCCGGGGGGGGGGGGGGGGGGGGGGGGGGGGTGGGGTGTCATTAGTAGTTGATAAAATAAGCGCCGGGCCTCTTATAAGCGCCGGGTCCTAACCATTAGAAAAATGCTTCCTCAGTAGACATTTTACAGGAATTAATAGTTAAGGACGACTTAAAACAATCGTAAATTTCTGTGAAAGAAATAAGCGCCGGGTCTCCAAAAAGCGCCCGGCCTCTAATAAAAAATAAAAATAAAGGGGTGCTAAAAAGAATAAGCGCCCGGGCGCATATTAGAGGAAATACGGTACGTCGATAATCTTGTAATATTTTCTAAAACTAACAACGGACTTCAAACTTTGTTACACTCTTTATCAGTTAATTCCAGTCTTAGTAAACCTAGCCTCAATATTACCCGTTTCACTCCGATATTGAGTCTAGAAATTTCTAGGAGAGGGTCGCGTCAGTCCACGTATCGAATTGACCAATTAGAACTCATCTTACCATGCCACAATAGTCTGTCTTCGCGTTAGAGCGCCATAGGTCGCAGAAAGGTCGGCTGACGCGACCCTCTACTAGGCCTTTCTAGACTCAATGTCGGACTGAAAGGGTAATATTGAAGCAGGTTTACTTAGACTGCAGTTAATTCTGAAAATGGGGATTAGATGTTAAACCAAAACATATTTTTTCCGTAATGGAGCAAGACTTTTGGTGTTACAATGGAACATGTTTATGAAACAAAATAATTATGTACATCCTTCATATGATAAATATTCGCTGCTTCATTAACTATTATCCGCCCACCTGTATCCTCTTCATCAGCATGTGTTTATGTAATCACCGATAAGAATTGAATTGAGTATCTCAAAGGATTACAGAGGCGCTATGGACATAATCACAACAAACAGAAGGGATAATATTTATAACCTACAGTCATAATTTAAGGAAAAGTTGGGTTTTTTAAAAGTATTTTGAAGGCACATGATCAAAATGTCCATCATAAAGTAAATAGATTTGTCAGTTTTCCTAACATTTTAACAAGGTTATTGGACATATGAAACATAGATTTTCCTAATAACCAAATTTGAACTCATTTTCCTTTCACACGTTTTATGGGATTATAAAAATATCTATAATAAAAGATGCGGAAATCAAGTACTTCAATGTCAAATATCTATCAAGTTTGAGGATTATTAATAAATAGTGTCATTGAGATTTGTAATATACTTTCATTCAAATGCTACTAATTTGACTGGTTCTTTAATTGAATCTTTCTAAACAGGGACTTAAAATACATCCACATGAAATAGAATATATAACAATATTACCGTTCAGTGGATCTCTTCTTCTAGAACAAGGGATAGAAGTTATGTTGATTTTCTTTACACCAGCATGAGTTTTCATTAACATATCGCAGTCTTACACTTACACGCAGATAACACATTTTGGACCATTCGTTCTTTCAACAAAGGCTTGGAAATTATTTTTCAATACCTAGTTAATATGTTTAAAGAAATATGGTATCATATTGTATTGTATGTATTCTGTAAGTTTTATTACCCTCGAGCAATGGTTTATTTTTATTAACAATGTGGGGGAAATCAGTAATATCGACAAAATAAAATTTTCACCTCGCATAAGTTCTGATAGCTATCATCTCATCAATTTGCCGCTAGTCAAAATATAACAGTTTGTGTTAAAGTAACGTTTTCAGTCACAGTAATCATGTAAGGTGCCCGGTAGTTGATATATGTCGTCACGGTAATAGCATTTGCAGAAAGTTAGCTTTACTTCCGGTGGCATGCGTGGGTCAAGTTTTCGCAGTTCTAACGTCTGAAAACGTCGTGTTTTCAATGTTTGGTTGCTATTGGAAGGATATTAAATAAACTGAGTTGGGAAAGACATTGCATTAAGGTGAGATACGTGTGACTGTCATACCAGGAAAGTGCAAAATGGATATCGGGGACCAAATCGACCGCGAACTAGCTCGGACAGAAAGAGGGGGTCCAGAAAGAGATACCGATGGAAAGAGAAAAGACAAGAAGAAAGACAGGGAGCGTTCAAGATCTAAAGAAAGAAAACCAAAATCACGCCACCGTTCTAGAAGTAGAGAGAGAAGACGCAGTCGATCTCGGAGCAAGGAACGGTCCCGACGGCGAAGCAGAAGTCGTGAAAGACGCCGCAGCAAGGAGAGAAAGCGGAGATCCCGCTCAAGATCCAAAGATAAGGATAAAAGTAAGGGTAAGAGTTCTGATAAATATGGATCCAAAAAAGAAGGTAAAGATGAAAATAAAGTTGTTCCACTCTCCCTTGAAGAACTTCTTGCAAAGAAAAAGGCAGAGGAAGAAGCTTTGAGTAAGCCAAAATTCTTGACAAAAGAAGAGAGGGTTGCAGAAGCGTTGAAGAAAAGACAGTTGGAAGTTGATGAAAAGAAAAAGAAAATGGAAGAGGAAAGGAAAAAGCAGATGGAATTTATTAAAACAGGGAAGCAGTCACAAGAGAGTGCTTATGAGAGGGAGCGTAGAGAACGGAGGGAAAGAAGAGAGCGAGAAATGGATGATGATAGAGGGGGACCCGATAGAGGGGGACCCGATAGAGGAAAGGTGAGGGATAATAAGGATAAGGAAAAAGAAGTAACGGCCATAAAAGAGCGATATTTGGGTATTATGAAGAAAAAGAAGCGAGTAAGAAGACTGAACGACAGAAAATTTGTTTTTGACTGGGATGCAGGTGATGACACATCTATCGACTACAATGCCTTGTATAAAGAACGTCACTCTGTTCAGTTTTATGGGAGAGGAAATATAGCTGGTATTGACATCAATGCTCAGAAAAAGGACCAATCTAAGTTTTATGGAGATCTCTTGGAAAGGAGAAGAACAGAGGCTGAAAAGGACCAGGAGAAAAAACGATTGAAAAATGTTGCCAAGAAAGAAGCAAAACAGAAATGGGATGACAGACATTGGTCAGAGAAGGCTCTTGAAGATATGACTGAAAGAGATTGGCGTATTTTCAAAGAAGATTACAACATAAGTTGCAAAGGAGGCAAAATTCCAGCTCCTTTCAGAGGTTGGATCGATCCGAGACTTCCCAAATCAATTAATGAGGTCATTGAAAAGGTTGGTTACAAGGAGCCAACACCAATCCAAATGCAGGCTATTCCTATTGGTCTACAGAACAGAGATATTATTGGTGTTGCTGAGACTGGCAGCGGTAAGACAGCAGCTTTCCTCATTCCTCTCCTCGTCTGGATTACAGGTTTGCCCAAGCTTGAGAGACTTGAAGATTCAGACCAAGGCCCATATGCAATCATTCTTGCTCCTACTCGTGAATTGGCCCAGCAGATTGAAGAAGAGACAGTTAAGTTTGGTGAAAGCCTTGGAATCAGAGTTGTCACTGTTATTGGAGGTATCTCTCGAGAGGAACAGGGCTTCAAGCTTCGTCTTGGATGCGAGATTGTCATAGCTACCCCAGGTCGTCTGATCGATGTCTTAGAAAACCGCTACCTTGTCCTAAGTCAATGTACCTACGTTGTCATGGATGAAGCTGATCGTATGATTGATATGGGTTTCGAGCCTGAAGTACGTAAAATTCTTGACTACCTACCTGTGACCAATGAAAAACCTGACACTGAAGATGCAGAGGATGATGAGAAGATGTTGATGAATTTCCACTCCAAGAAGAAGTACAGACAAACTGTCATGTTTACTGCTACTATGCCCCCAACTGTAGAAAGGCTAGCTCGAACCTTCCTTAGACGACCATGCGTTGTGTACATAGGAACAGCAGGTAAGCCTGTGGAGCGTGTGGAACAGATCACATACATGGTTAGTGAACAGCAGAAGAGGAAGAAGCTGTTGGAAATCCTTCAAGCCGGAATCGAACCCCCCATCATCATCTTTGTCAACCAGAAGAAAGGAGCAGACGTGCTTGCCAAATCCCTTGAGAAGATGGGATTCAACGCTGCAACACTTCACGGAGGCAAGGGCCAGGAACAGAGAGAGTTTGCTCTGGCCAGTCTTAAGGGCGGAGCCAAGGACATCCTTGTGGCAACTGATGTGGCTGGAAGAGGTATCGACATCAAGGACGTGTCACTGGTTCTCAACTACGACATGGCAAAGAATATTGAAGACTACACCCATCGTATCGGAAGAACCGGTCGAGCTGGAAAGACAGGAGTAGCCATCTCTTTCCTTACAAAGGATGATTCTCACCTCTTCTACGATCTCAAGCAGGTGATCTTGTCAAGTCCTGTGTCTACCTGTATCCCCGAGCTGGCCAACCATCCTGAAGCCCAACACAAACCTGGCCATATCGTCCAGAAGAAGAGGAAAGATGAGACTCTTTTCATAAAGTGAAGGATTGTGTATCTGAAATCCTTTTGTTTGAGATGCTCAGTTCTAAATGTTTCACCTACTGTTCAATACAGTAGGCCTTCCATCATAGGGTTCAACATCTTTGGAAGTAGTGAAATGAAAACTGCCTTTACCTTTGCACACAATGATGTGTGAAACTATGAACTGATCCTCAAAATAACTGTCTGAGGAGATTGTGTAGAATTGTGAAAGATATCTCCAGATTTGAAATGAGCAGTGCTAATTATTTCACCTGCTGTTGGCTAGGTGATACTGTACCATCCTACCTGTACAGTTAATATCTCTGGAAGTAGTAGGACTAAAACTGTCCGAGAGGAAGGCGTCTACTGAGAGACCTAATGCTGTGTCTTCTTTTGAATTTATCCTCATAATACTTTATGAATAAGATTCAAAACCTAGAGGAAAACATCTACTGAGATACACAATGCTGTGTGTTGAATTGAAGATGTCCTCATAATACTTTACGAATAAGATTCAAAAGAAGGCTGTCTGACATTTGTCCATTTAATTGGCAGTGTAAACAAAACTGTCAAGTTAACAGTCTGAAGGGTTCAGTTCATGGATTATGAATTGTCAGAAATGTTTCATCTATTTCACTGTTTTTTGAAGAAAATGGAGTAAACTTATCTAAACTTATAATGAGGAATAGCAAGTCCTGTATCTTGATAACTACTTCATGTAATTTGTTTAAGCTTGTTTATTTTATTACTTTATTGTTTCAAAGCCTTGTATATTTCAAAGTAATGTTGATTTATGGGTAAGAAATTAATTGGGTAATTTTGTAAGAAATTGAAACTTTTTTAAGATTTTTAAATTTAGATGGTGTTTCTAATGAGTGGTAAAATCAAATTATTAATTTGTATGGTAATTCTGGATTTGTTTCTCAAATGATTTTGAATGAGTGCTACTGTTAAAAAATTTTGCAATTACATTTGAGAGTTTGATGTTCAAACTATTGTGTTATTGGCAACATGATGTAAACATATAATTTGTAAAAGTTCAATTACTAATATTCCACTGATATTGTTAAATCTTATTATTGCTACTTGTTTGTTTTGTTGTACATTGTTGACGCAACAAATTCAAATTGTAGAACATTAATGACAAAGTGTTTCTCAATAAAAGTATCTAAAGATTATCCTTTGTTGTGAACTTAATTATTAGGAGATGATTATTATAGATCTTTCGCCACATTATGGCACATGATGCAAAGGTTTTCTAAGGTTCTAAGCATAAGGTTGTTACGGATTGTTCTTTAAATATTTTGGATAGTGGTGAAAGTGTTAACTTTGACTTCATTTTAGTATTCATTTTGCTACAATTCTAGATCAGTACAGGAATGAACAAACTCAAATTGTAAGAATGTACCCTTGTTTTTGAAAATATAGTGAAATGTATGAAGTTTATGAAAAACTTATAAAATTAAATTTTGCAGTCTACAATATGAACAGAACAGAATCAAAGCAGTAGTGTAAGGTTTCACCGCTAAAAACCAATTTATGCTAAAAATGTCAAGTTTTGATAATAACAACATGGATTGTAAGAGAGAAAATGAGCAATGATAAAATTTGACACAGGAAATTGAAAATAATCAATATTTAAAAGGATATTCAAGATACAACGGTAGATGTCAATACCTTCTATTGTACAGGGGAAGAGGTATTGTTATCTACATGCTATAATATATTGAATACTGATTATTTTCAATCTCCTGTGAAGTGGTCTTGTAATAAAACTTCTACTATTTTAGTGTGAAGTGTTGAATACGCATTGCGCACTACTCATTACGGACACAACCATTTTCATTGCACACAGTCACTTATACAAGCAGAAACAACATTTGTATAGAAAAGAGAAAACTGGTTTGTCAAGTCACTGATCAAGGTACATGTAGTGTTAGAATTTATAGGCCTATGTGCCTTAGGCAGTATAGGGGTATTGTCAGCTGATCAGCACAGATATTCCTTCAATGCATATAGCCATCTGGCCACTGCCATAAGGGGCTTCACAATCTGTCATTCAGACCCTAAATAATAAATATTTAATTGATGACCAACCCAGTTTGGAAAAGTGTAGCAAGTCTAAATCGCTCAGCTTCTGAATTTAAAGAATTCTTGTTAATGGTTAATAACCAGACACATGTTTATTTGGATAACTTTGACTTTATTTTCATGGTCTTTCTACACAAAGCCTAAAACGTCGGTTTCAGAACTGTTAGTTTTATGCTTTGCTGCATACCCTTGAGTTTTCTGGCTGGCTTTCAAGCCTGTAAGGGCACTATAGCGGCACAGAACAGTAAAGGGTCTGCAGCAAGGCATAAAATGACAGTTCGGAAACTGACAATTTAGGCTATGTGAAGGAAGGTGGGTTTACACAGCATTTTGAAGGATAAATAAACCCATGCTTATAAAAATCTTAAGAACAGTTTAACTTATTTTCTCCTTGTAGTTTAAGTTACCTTGACCGCACTCTGAACTTTCAATGAGACGTAATTGACTGATTTCAAACTCTTTGATTTCATATCGAGGATAGGGGAGGTCCAGAGGAGGTTGACACGCCTCTCAAGACATTCTTAACAATTTGAAAAAATATAAGGGCGTTACCAAATGGGGTCACAGGGGTCAAAACCTTAAAAAACCTATTTTCATCTTCTTCTCCAGTTCCAAAAGGTCAAGAGAGCTGAAAAGTTGTGTGTAGCCCCTAAGCCAGTTAAGGATTATAATTGGAGATTTTGTGACCCCATGACCCCAAATGGGATGACAGGGGTCAAAACCTTAAAAACCTATTTTTATCTTCTCCAGTTCAAAAAGTTCTAAAGAGCTGAAAAGTTGTGTGTAAACTCCATTGGCCAGTGGGGATTCTAAATTGTAGATTTTGTGACCACATGCATGATCCCAAATGGGGTCACAGGGGGCGAAACCTAATTTCATCTTCTCCTCCAGTTCAAAAAGGTCTAGAGAGCTGAACAGTTGTGTGTAGACTCCTTGACCAATGAAGAATCTAAATTGTAGATTTGGTTACCCCATGATCCCAAAATGGTTTCACAGGGATCAAAACCTTAAAAACCTATTTCCATCAAAAGTCTCATGCGCTACAGATCCAGTGGCTCTATTTTTAATGTTTTAAATTTGAAAAAGATGGTAAGTTAACGGAAGTATTACAAGCTTACATACAGTTACAACTTTAACTTTTGTCTGAGTGCTTATCTTTATCCTCCGGATACCTTTACCCGACAAATATTAATTCATATGTTCAAGTCTTCAAACTAAGATATATCGCAGAGATTTAGTGGTTACAGACCCAATGTACCGGTAATGGTTATCTTTGATGTACAACAGTGAACTACAACATTTTGCAAATGGTACAAGGAGCATATTGTTGATGCGCTCATAAAATATAACATCCAAGCTTTCATCGTGTCTCTTGAGGTATTTTCAGTATAGTATTACATTACAATGTTCAATTCTTCATAAAATCTGTATTTCAATGTATCCTCAATAACATAATGTAAATAAATTTATAAATCCTATACGAGTATATAAGCAATAAAAGGAAACAGAATATTTAATAAGCTCGTTTGATCAGAATTGCGATTTATAATGTCTATCAACTAAAGAGGTTAGCATTAAAATAATACTTTTCAGCAACAGTCTACTTCTCGATATTGTTGAAAAACGGATGGTCTTCGACGTCTCTTAAAATGGCACTAGTACGTTTTTTGATAATTTTGTATTTTAAATATTTCACTTATAATTGTAAGTTAATGCTAAATGTATTATATTGACAGTGTCAAAAATCTCAGCCCACAAGCCAATCATCCATAGTCAAAGGACAAAATATGAGGATTCACATAAAATCCATTGGCGGCCATTTTTTGTGAACACCTTTAATTCATTTTGTGTAAGAAAAAGGAATCGCATGGCTAAACTTTATGTTATATATTTGAATTATTACTGCTTCATTTAGTTTAAATACATTGTCTCTCAATTGGAACCATTTATTTTCATTTTCCTGACATCACCTTATATTCCCCCTAAAAACATGCTACTGCCCCTTTAAAAGTGGCTTACCGTATCACTGGATCATATATTTACTAAATTCTTTTACTGTCACTCATTCTCATCTGCGAGAACAAACGTTAATATGAATTTGCTGTATTTATTCCAATATAAACCTGAATACAAGTTTCATCAACATAAGCCTACCAAATTAATTTGTATAAACACCTATGGTGGTTTAGGTAAAATAAGAATGAAAGTAAAATGTTACTTTAATTAGCTATTCAACAAACTCCGATTGGATATACGGACTAATTAAAACGACCACATAATTACTAACCTAAATAATGTTCAAATCATTGGAAATTGGAGGCATGCAATTAACTTCCTTTGACTACTGTGATTTTGTTCAATTATTCAGTGACAATTAGGTACTAAGTTTTTTATTAATTCATTAATTGACCAAATGCTATTTGACACGAAAGAGTGTAAATCGATAAGAAATAGAATAACGTTCACCACTAAACAATAACAAATCCAACATTAACGAACGAAATAGGTAATTAAACTTCCATTGCAATTGTTCACAACGTATATTATATGTATATGTACATAGGCCATCATTGAAACTACGATATTTACTTGCGTTTAAGGCCCTTTTCTCATGTACGAATTAACATACATGAGCAAATTTACACTCTGTTTAGATGTACATGTGTAACAGTAAATATGTTTTCTGTTCATGCACATGTTATTAAGCATTGTGTTGTATTTGTCAAATGCATACATCAATGTTGTACAAATTATATACCAAAAGGTAAAAATATTTAATTCCAGTGCCAGATTCCCTGACGTTTTGGCTCCAAGCGAAGAATGAATAATCCTGTTTACAAGACCTTGCCCTGGGTTTAGTTCTAGAATAGAGAGTATACGATTAGAAGAGAGGACAAGGGTTTGGTGGTGTCAAATTCATCCTGCTACATCAGCATTATATGTCTCCGCGTAAGGCTACAACCTATCGAGGATATCAGGGGATAGGTTGTAGCCTTACGCGGAGACATATACGCTGATGTAGCAGGATGTGTCAAATTGTACAACGAAACTTTTTATAATATGATCAGTGGATTGAAAATCTAAAATCAGTACATTTGAATCGCGTTGGAATTGAAAAGTGGAAAAAGTTTCCGGCATCATGTCATCGGCTGCAGAATATGACACTGTTGGAATTATTTTTGGAGTAAAGTCGGAACACAAATAATCTCCACTGCTGTCGTCTTTGAACGTAGTGCCATTGAATTTATATATGTCATTGGTGTTTACATTTACATGCCTATAGTACATGTTAATATCATCATAGGAAAATAGCATTCAATTCATAATACGAATAGTCATACAACTGTCACGTCATATTTGGTTATTTTCGTTGTTTGCGTTATTTTTTATCAAATTTGTTATAAAAGATGATATATTTTAATATTTTCAGATTGACCGTTTTCATAATAATTATCTTTCCATAGGTACACGTACTTAATACGTAATTTACAAGGGCAACCTATATAGAGCAATGCACATAACAACGTACATACAAATAGTTATCTATCACAAATTAATTTATATATATATATACAAGTTACCAACACCATATATCAATATTTAGTTTAAACATTTTGATTTAACCAATCTTTAATCTATGGAATTACTTAATGACAATTTATTATAGATATTACGTTTTTGCATACAGGAGTATCTATAAATTCGATTCTCATGGCAGTGCTTAAATATTGTGTAAAACTACGTATATGAAGATATGTACAGATAAAAATTGGAGTTTAATGGTATACAGCTTTACATAATCAAAAGATAAAAAATGACACGAAGCCAATAAAAACTCCAACATGTTTCATGTTTCAATGGAAGATTTACATTTATGTAAATTAACATTATTTAAATTTACTTCTAGTGCAAAACACTTGTTTGTTTCTCGTGACGCTTTTACGTACCCCAAATACATTTACACATACATAGGTAATTTTACTCATATACGTAAATCCGTGAGAAATGGGCCATTCACACAAAGTAAAACTATTATTTAAACGGTTATTTGGAAATACTAAAATATGTGCTAAGTGAGGGGTCAATTTGCTGACTTGATTATAAATGTAAAAAAATAAAACTTGAAAATTAATACCAGTTTTATTACCACCCACTATCAACTCAAAATGTAACTTCTGGATAAGGCAAGGTCAAAATTACGTTTAACGCACGTCTTTGTCCTCATATCGGTCAGAATTGCGACATTCATCTTTTATATTTTATTTGCTGAACCGACAAGCATATTAAGATGATACTTTTACAATCTAAATAAATTTAAACCAACAGCTTTTATATTAGGTCATACTGAACATGTATGAAAAAATATATAATCTGTTGATCTAAATTTATTTAGATTGATACTTTTAGTACCTGTTGATAAAGTTCAGGATGAAATAACAAGAAAAATATAGTTTGATATATTTGCAAAAACACTTCTTTTTTTGGGTTTCAAATGAAGTTAAATTTTTGGAAATAGCAAAATGTTAAAATTACAAGTTATGTAGTCTAACCTCACCTCGCAGTTATCTTTCTCCGGAAATTAACGAGCTTATCCGAATGATTGCATTCATCCAATCAAAACTAAGAACGAGTTAGGTCTTGATTCTATCATGGCGACCATTTTCTGTAACGATAGGGAATCATAGGTAAAATGATACACGAATATCTGAGAACTTACAGAACGTTATAAAACTCGGATAATGATAAACTGGTAAGTATCAACAAATAACTGCCCTCGAACATTGTAAGCAGAACAATTTGCAACATAAACAGCAACTTTTGGTTTATTGCAGACAGCTGGGTTAGTGCGTGGCCGAGATGGTTAGGTCGAGTTTGTTGTCTGTAGTCATCTGACCCGGCGTGTTTAGTCAGATTAAGGTCAGTATTTTCTTCGTTTCTTAATTAAAGATAATTTCTTTTCACCAACATGAAATGTAGAAGAGTGTTGGGTGCGTGCGAATGACCCCATAACGAGGAAATAGATACCCGATTCGCATGTCTACATGTGTTGATCTGTTCACCAGGTCAGGGCACGACCGTCGATTGACGGACGTACCTCCATTTAGTAACGTACTTTGATCGAGGTACGGCGTCCTTCGTTCGAAGGACACCTGCTAAAAACAGCTATTTTGCATTTTTTGGCATGAATGTCCTATTAAATGTTCATAGCTGGTTGAAAAGTGATCATATGTGACCACATGCGTCATTTAAACCCGGGAGTAGTCACTGTTCAATGTTAAAAGATAGAGAAAATTAGCATCAAATGTCAAAGGAATCGTCTGAAACGTTATTATGTAGCTTTTTGAGTGTAAGTTTCGAGTATAACACAAGTTGGGCATATATTTTGATAATGAATCCTGATAGAATAATGACATAGCTATTCATAAAACTAAACATAAATGTGTTTCTATGTACTAGTTTTCTTCACAATAGTGATATTTCGGGGTACCCTTCAACATTGAGAACACGTCCTTCAATCGGGGGACGCATCCTTCAATCGAGGGACGCTTTGTTTACTGTTGAGCAGTTGTCATTGGCAGTTAGATTAAACCAGCTGTTATACACTGATAAATAGCTAATTACTGGAAAATGAGCTTCTTGCAAATTTACACTGATTTTCAATAGCATGAAGTCGTTGATCAGCTGTGGATCTTTTTGCCTCATTTTAAAAGATATGTGCGATTTAAAATTTATTAAAAAAGCCAACTTCTCTTAATCAGTGTTAATTTGAATTGTTTATTGTAAATTCAAAAGTATATTCCAATGAAAACATTTCCACTAGAATTAATTATTTAAAAAATATTATTGATAAACTTGACAATATGTGCCTATCATGGAGGATTTAAGAATGTAATTTTCATTGATATCAATATCATAAACTGGACACAATAAGTTACGGATATTTGAATTTAATGGATGATATATTTCACTAATGAGTAATTTTATGAATATATCGTATTTCCCAATTTTATAACTTACAAATACAAATACAAATTTACTAATTATTTCTGTCCAGTATATTCAGAATCCATGGTGTTAGGAAATGTTGCATTTTGTTCAGATCTATATTTGAAAGAAAAAAACTTTTTCGAGACCGTGTGCCAGTGAGAAATTACATGGCGCATTGAGGTGTACTGAAACTAAAATCTTGACTTCAAAAGTCAAAACAAGAATTAAGAATAAATAACTAGAACTTGCTGGTAAAAGTAAATATGTATACAGCAAAACAAATAAATGATAAGCAAAAAATAAATAATTCATCTCAATGTAAACAGCACTGTTCTTACGAAGTTTGGCCTTTTTTTTATATTTTGGTTAATTCATTACTGAAGTTTTCTCAATCTGTTAAGAAATAAAAAGCTGATAAACATAGCATGAACAAGTATTCACAACACAGTATTCATTAAAAGTTTGCCTAACCCATTTCGTTCAGCTATTAATCAGTGTTAATCTGAAAAGAAAACACAAAATCATCAGCAGAGCAAGGCATCCCTCAATCAAGGGACGCAATCGTACGCCGATCAAAGGACGCGGACATGGCACGTGGGGGTGTTTTATTTCATGAAAATCACATGATTATAGTACATAGAAAGTGTATAAAAGTATGTTATAACTGTAGATCAACATTTAAGGTATCAACAGATTTATCTAAACAAGTTGCCCGGTCGATATATTTTGAACAACGCGTTTCCAAAGCCACACACCCTATGTCAAACAGCATGGTTTGTTGTTAATTTTCGCTCATTAGATTAGCTTGCGGTAAAGTTCGGAACCTCGTGTCAGTTTTTATTTGTGAATTTGTTACGAGAGAAACGATTGGTTGCATTGGACCAATCCCTGAATTTATAATATAAAGGAAATTCTCTGTTTTTCATTCCAACTGGAACGTCCGTCGAACGAAGGATGTCCTTTGATCAAGGGACTCTTTCTGTTGTCCTTCGATCGACGGTCGTCCCTCACCTGTTCACAGGGTAAAATTGGCAAAGCCAAGTTCACCGCAGATCCAAAGTGTGAAAATATTCATAAATAGATATGCTACTGGTAAAGGATAAACCATGTATTCTAATGTATTGTTGATGTTATTTGCCATTGATGTTGAAAAACAATGATAGATGTGCATGTATTGTATTTTTGTTGACTTCAAAGAAATCCATTCAAACACAGAATAATTTATTTTGGGGGACAAATACAGAAATAATGTTTTCCACTAATATGATACAGGAACAGTGATAGCATTGTTGCAACGACATGGGTTACCACAGTCTAAGTAAACCTAGCCTCAATATTACCCGTTTCACTCCGATATTGAGTCTAGTGAAAGGTCTAGTAGAGGGTCGCATCAGCCCACGTATTGAATTGACCAATCAGAACTCATCTTACCAAACCACAATAGTCTGCCTTCGCACATATAATGTTTGAGGGTCAAAGGTCACAGACAGGTCAGCTGAGGCGACCCTCTACTAAACCTTTCTAGACTCAATATCTGAGTGAAACGGGTAATATTGAGGCTAGGTTTACTTAGACTGGACTTGCCAAGAATACGCAACCCTAAGTAATAGGGATGTCAAAATACAGGCTCCTCACAATACCAAGGTCACTATGAATTATGCAAGATACATATTGCAAAACTGTAAAGGTGACACAGGACATAATGCAAAACTGAAAAAGGCGGCAAAGGACAAAGGAGAGATACAAATTCACTGAACTAAATTTAATGCAAATTAATAAGAGGAGGAAAGAACTGCCATCAACCCAACTGAATCGTGTATCGTATAGTGAACTGTACATAAGTGGATGGGTGTAAAGTGACATACCTATTAGATAAATAAGTAACATCTCTCTTTTGGTTATACTATTTCAACTTGTATTTTTGCAAAGGTACAATTTAGACAGACAAGTGTAGATGGTTGAACCATGTCATTATCATAACAGAATAGTGCAATTCCAGTCTGATTAAAGTCAACCTAGTATAAGGAATAGCATTTTCAAAATAACTATGTTACCGAGATACAAAATCCCCTCCACTATTCATTACACTAGGTCTAACCGCACCCACGTAGGTCACATGATTCTAAACAGTTTAGTGCAGCTGAAACCTAGTTGTTAGCGGACCAATTGCATCATTATGCTTATAAGACCGCTAGCAGGGATCTTGTCGAAAGACGGTTCTCAGGAGTTACTTGCCCCTACCATGCAGCCAATAGGGTTGCAGTCGGACCTAGTGAAGTGAAAAACCCACTTAAGTTCAATTCTCGATAGAAATGATATTTTGAAGTTTTTTATTTGAACCGGACAATGATGTGCCTCAGTCAGTTAAACATAATTTTGGAAACTTTTAGTGTTTGAAATTTTTTTCAACTGCCTGCCTGATGTAATTGAAATACTGTTGAAAGCGGCGTTAATTTTTCTTCCTTTCAACACAATAAGAACTGTCTTGTTTTGGTTAGTGTGTCCAATAAACACCTTTGAAAAACCTTTCATCAAAACTGTGTAATCAATGGCTGTGAAAACCCACCTGAGCTAGGACCATAAAATTTGCCCGAGTGAGACGTGGTAATCAGACTAGCTAGGTGACACCTCATTGTTTCAATTGAAATACCACCTTATATAGTTGTGAAATTACTGTTGATGTGGTTATCTTTAGTACACAATATGCTAAATATTGTTTCAAATGCCTTATTTAAACGAGTGTTCAACATTTTCGAAAATCATTATTATTTGTTCTTTTCTGTGATATTGTTGTGATATCTCTCATGCGACTGATTCTACTTATGACCTCATATTACTAAATTGAACATATTTGAGGAGTGACCTGTGCATTATATAAGATCTTTATCAGATATTCATATGTCCCAAAGTTGATAGAATTCATTTGTGATTATGAAAACTTTGAACCCCATTTCACCTCACCTTGTCATTAATATTGTCTTGATGAATATATTGAGATCATATGATGATTTCAATTATTTGTACATAACACATTAGAACTCAATGGTGTTAAACAGCATGACTACTTTCAAAATGTCAAATCAACTAACCAATTGTTAATGTAGGGGTAGCATAAGCAGAACATGAAAATTGCATGTCATAAAACAAATGAGCCATTTTCATTGTTCAAATTGGCACTGTTAAGCTCATTAATATCATGACATTTGACTTAATGGTGTGTTTATACAATTGTCTAATGCTGGAGGGTTCATCTTATCATCCTGTCTGCAGGCTTTGGTCTAGCCAGAACATTCTCATATCAACAATATCATTCTGCCATATCAGTCTGTAAACCTTGTCCTTTTGTTTTGTAAACTTGGTAAAATCATGGATGAATCTTGAATGAACTACAGCAAAAACATGCATGTATGAACATTAGAATGTATTTTCATATTCAATATTGTTTTGAAATGTTTACTCATATGCTATTATGCATGAGGTAGGTTTGAAGTATCAAATTCATCCTATTCTTAAGTTTTCATTTGTTTAACATATTTCTCAACTAAAATACCCTGGAATAACAGAAATTCAAAGGAACCTAAACTTTACCCCTTGTATGTAAGCAGGGTTTTACGGGACGCAACTGTCCTGAGTATTTGACGCAGAAAATGTCAGGAGGACCCCCAAAAACTTATCATGTGGGTCCTCTGTGACTCTGTATTATTCTGATACAAATATCTAATCTTTCAATGAAAACACTTTTCAGTATGATTTTCATGTCAATATGGTATTAAAACATCAACCAATAACCATCCCATTATAGGCAATTCTTTATCAACCTTTCCATTAAGTATGAAACTTCTATAATGTTTTAAGGACTCCTGAAATAGGAAAAGGACTCCTAAAAAAAATGCTCCGAGTCCCCAGGACTCGCAGTTTTGATTGACTATGTAAAACCCTGTGTAAGTGTGATGCATACATTTGCCTTTTCTGAATGGTTAAACATTAAAACATTCTGTATATATATTTATAAACCTCCAGTGACGTCACTCTATTGTTCTATTAGGTTCTTCTTTTACCGGATAAACCTCTTTGCCGGGCATTCTCCAAGAATGCCCAGGTCTTTCTCTAGGAAAGCCCTGGACTTACTCTAGAATTTATCGGAAATTTATTTTGATTGGGATTATACACGTTTTGAAATACTTTTGTTTCAAAGTCCTTCTCCGAATAAATACCATCACAAAATATCACATTTTTGACAAATCACAAATATAATGTTCGCATGCCTGGTTTCGAACTCTGCACCACTCGCTTACTAAACTGGCGCCTTTGACAACTCGGCTATAAAGGCCCACGAGAACAATGATGTATTTTCCACAGTGACAATCATGTGAACTTCACGAGGCAGATAGCGCATGAATTTCACGTTCACGGCTTGGGTAGCGAGCGCAAAGGACGTGCAGGGTGTGGATGTGCTCTCCGTTTGCTCATGGTGATTCCCTACCAGTAAAAATCAATGAATCCATTTTTATACTTATTATTGAAATAATTTTGTTACTACGGTTTATCTCGGTTCATAAGTTAGATCAAAACCTCGCCCTCGGTGTTGTTTGATAATGTAAGCCCTCAGCCTCGGGAAATTGGGGCGGGCCTGTCGGCCCTTTCCAATTTCCCTCTGCCGCGGGCTTACATTATCAACAACACCTCTGGCTTGGTTTTGATCCTACACATGTAAGATGTATATTATTAAGTTATTTATTACAATTGCTTACAACATTTAGGACAAGGAATCTAAATTTCCAAAAAATTACTATGTATCTCAGAGAGGCATTTTAGAAGTTGGAACGTCAACAAGGAAGAGGAATATATGAATAAAGAAGTTGTCGTCCATATATTCCTCTTAACATAGTTTGTTATATCGGGTTAATAATTAGGTTTTTCTAATAGCCCATTGACATTAAAAAATAGCTAGGTTAGTGCAAAATTATTGATATTTGCCATAAGTTTGTCATTCTCTAAACCCCCACTCATTGCCGGATTGTACCGAGGTCAACTCTCTAGGGAGATTCCAACACTAACTCCATACAAGAGTACCAGATGGTTATCACTTGCAGACAGCTTTCTAGATGAGCTCAGGATCCCAGAATATGGTTCCCGAAATATAGATCGGAACTAGAAATATGACTTGGGAACGAATGATTAATTAACGCGAGAGTGTCGGATTGTCCAGAGATTTGTAGTGTGGGATTGGGTCCAGGAACTCCGTAGCTAAGTCTATTCTAAATGTCTGAGGCTCATCAAACTTCAGTACCATTCCATCTTATATTTGCTTTAAAATTATTTAATCAATCCAAGCATGGAACTTATTTTGCAATTTCCGGTCAGACACTGTATTTTCTGTTGTTCACTCCACTCTTATTTGTGCATCTTTAATGTTGCACATATTATATTGTGAGAGTCTTTGATCAAAAGGATTGAAACAGAATATTGGATATTGTGAAAAAAATCATCAAATGTCATTTTCATCTAATGCTTATGTGTGCTATGATTTGTCCCTAACATGTCTGTGTTAACTGTTAGTATGTTTATACCTAATGATATGCTAAACAAAATATTGTTCACGCTTCTACAGGGTTCGAAATTAGCACTAGCCCGGTAGCCAATGGCTAGTGAAAAAGATGCTGGGCTAGTAAAGTGTAATCATTGGTAGTCCGAAGGACTAGTTGAATTTAAAGAAAATACGATTATATCAGTTCAGTGTATTAGGCTTGTCAGAATATGTTTGGGCTAGTGCTCACAGGAATGCACTAGTCCGAATGGCTAGTACCCAAATAGGACTAATTTCGACCCCTGTTCTACAAATTTTGTTTTTGTTTTTGTTAAGCTGTTGGGAATTGTAAAGGGTTATACCTAACAAGTGGCAATTCACATTCAGATGTTGAATTACATGTAAAGGAAGGGGATACTTCAGGGATGGCAATATGCAAATAATACTTTTGGCATAGCCAAACATATATCCCCCAGTTAATGTTTTGCAGTGTATGAAATAAGGCCCGTCCAAGCCCGGTACTAGTTACTTTTGGTCGGGACTGGTAACTTTTTGAGCTTTTCCTTATATTTTACCATTATAATTTACAAAATACCAATTTTGGGCTGGCAACATTTTTAGCTTATTTCAAACACTGTTTATGGCGACAGACTTTTCACAGTGGTATTTTGATGCTATATAAAATGCAAAGGCTCAAACAATATATAGCTTGATCTGAGCTGTAGAGATAGTAATGAGGTCTAAGCAAGAGTTATCATCTGTGATGTGTCGACCATCTGGCACCGGCTCATCACTTATTCATGTCACAGCAAGCTGTTTGGAGAAGATCTATGGGCAGAAATGCACAAATCCATTAACAAATTCATTTGGAAGTGATCCAATTTCAAACCCCATGGCTGTTGTTGTCATTTTAAGTAATTCAGCATTTTGATGTTGATATAGTCAAGCCAACTGGACCTGGGAATGATCAAGTGGTGAATTTGCGGATACATTAAAAATCTTTTTTGATGAATGACTAAAGATCATTGCTGCATGTTGTTGTAAATTTTAGTAATTCAGCATTTATACAGTGACTGTTGATGACCACATGATCTATGTATGGATAAATTATCAAATCAATGCAGTGATTGGGAAAGGCAAGGGCCACCGACCATTTTGCACGTTGGATGAAAAAATGGGCCATTAAATTTTTTTTATTTACTATTGATATAATGGGCAATGGTCCATTTGAAATTCAGAAAATAACCAAAACCTTGAAATAGCCCATTGTCAAAGATGTCTTTCCCTATCCCGGTAATGAATCGTTCTCTCAGTAAGGCCAGTAGTCCATGTCCACCATTCAGCAATACAAAATTACAAATAATACTGAATGAATAAGCTTCTTTATATTTATTTTTGATTAACGTTGAATATTTAATAGATAAAATTTTCCAATATGTTAATGTATGAACATTATCGTTTGTAAAATATTTCAAATTTTTCTGAATAGAAACCCTTTGCCCTGTTTGATCTAAATTGGAATCCCTTCTCAATATTTGTTATGCTAGCTTATCAAGCGAGTCAGATTGGCGAGATTAAGTAAGGAAAATGTAATTGAAGGCATTGGCGTGTTTACTGACTCCAGTGTAAACATTATGGGCCAAGTATTCCATGTTTGTAGGGGAATGCAAACAAATGTCAATTCATCCAAATATATTTAGCTAATCACTTTGGAATAGCAGGAAAGCAGAGGGAAATTGTGTGTTAATGATTTGATGTACAGGACAAGAGAAGAAATTACTCTTATTTCATCAATTTATTGAATTATTTCTATTTTCAAGGGATATGAATACTTGGTTTTCTATTTTGATGACAAAGTGTTACAAAATTTGAAGTAACTCATGAATAAAATATTTCGTATTCAAAATAACATCTTTTGGAGACACAGTGTTGTACAATTAGTTTATGGGGTCGGGATAGCGCAGTGGTTAGTGCGTTTGGCTTCAAATCAAGAGGTCCCGGGTTCGAATCCTGCCAGGGGCTCAGCAAGTTTGTCTGCAGTAGAGAACTGTTCTACACGCTGTAAGGTTTGGGTGCAGTGCTATACTGAATTTCAGCGCAGTACCACCCATGGTTCGCTGGTTCATGCCGATGCTTGCAGGTTTCATCGCAGTACATCGCCACAATTGTGTTGCAGGCTTTCTCCCTGCAATAATACTAGCAGCCGCGATATTATTGAAATACTCTTGAAAGCTGCGTTTATATCAAACCCAGATCACCTTACCTCACAACACGTGCCCACAACACAATTGGTTCGAACCCCTTTATATACTTTTTTATCCTGAATCTTCTTTCAACTTCTTTTCACAGACTGAGAATGCAACGAAGCGTAAATTTCAGGATATAATTTTGTGCTGGATAGAAATTATTTCAATATTGAGCTCAAGATCCTCTTATTCAGTCCATAAGGAAACATCTGGGAATAATTTTGTTCTGCAGGTTGAGAGTTAAGTTAGGTTATAAACTTATTTATGTTTTGAAACTGAGAACTCTGTTTATCTCCTGATAGTTAATGAACTTATTAGAGCCAAATGTCCATATTTCCACACAAAATGTTAAGAAGGTTATCTAAACACATGTGATAAGAGGAAATTCTAGCAGCATTAATCATGTAATAGAACGAAATCAACTCACTTAATCCCAAGCCTGACATTTATCTTTTGACAAGCAATTTGTAATCATTATGGAACATAGCTACTGACATTCATACTGTTTAGCATTGCAGCTGACTCTTTTTTATATTCTGTGCATGTTATAAAGCAATCTCTAGAGTGATGTCTGGTATGGGCTTGCCGTGTTTAAGTCGCCTGATCAAGCAGATATCGATTCCTCTCCTGGTGGAGATACATAATTACTGATGCATTTAGAGAGATTACCAACTGCATATTGCCTGGCTCAGTCATAGCACAACCTGCCACAACTCAGGCCACAGTTCAAATTCAAAATATTTTTTTGTCCTTTGATGTGACCTTAGAACACTAAAAAATTATTTTATAAAAGATGCGTGGAGCGGGGGATTAATATTCAGCTCGGTACGTCTGTCCCACTTTTTGTTATAGTAAGAAAGGAGCCTCAGATAAATGTCTTTCAAGCTTGTTGTTCCCTAGACTTGCTTTTCAAGAGGTTAAGTACAAAATATCATTAACTACAGTTTGGTTAAGTCTAATGAGCCCTATGAAGCATCTTCCTAAGTGATCACATTAAGGGGTTACTTTGGCCAGGTTTGTACAGTCAGGACTCTTTTTCAATGTTAAATGTATTCTTCTTCTCCAAACATTATTAGAGACTAAGAAAAAAGGTGGGCAAATTTCCAAACGAGGCAATGACCCTGTCTCAGAATAACACTGAGTGCAAACAGGTCGTTTGAATCACACGCTGCTACAAATGTAAGGGAAGAACTTCATACCTTCCTTGAGAGTCAGGTAGCTAACTGACAGCTTCTAGGAATTGTCAGCTCCTTTATCAGATATATACATACTTCTCACCAAACATTTAGCAACAAGGATACCTGTCAGTAAAATATGTTTATCTTTCTAGGAAGAGAAATTCATCCATACAGTAATGTTCCTAGAGGGGGTTCTGAGGAAATTTGCCCTCCCATTTTGCTTGGTGTCTTTTAACATTGGAAGGGGTCCACTCTGCTCAGAAAGGGACAAAATGACCTCCTTAACTGACCACCTAGGAACAACACTGTCCATGATTATGTCAGGAGAGAAATATCTAGACCTTTATTTAGATTTTGATCACATCATATTTGAACAGAACAACCCTAAAAACGTGCAAATTTGAAAACATAGATCTATGTGTTCAATATTAAGCAATTTGCTTAATATTTTGTGAGGAGTATAGTATATTGAAGAATACTCAAGTTCGGATCTTAATGATCTGATGATTGTTGCATTGATAACTCACAGGACCTTATATTTTTATGCAATTAAGAGAGGCAGGATAAATTCCCCAAAACATTGTCAATGCTGAAGATCAGAATTTATTTTCAAAATATTATCTTTTTTGCGTAGTTGAGTGTTTTTTGATAAATTTGTTCAAACAACAGAGATTTTAGTTATCCTCAGCAATTGATGTTTGATTGTAACACAGGACAAACTGAAGCAATTGTCTGTTGAAGAGAAACCAGTTACATACACTTGTTGTCGATCTCCTGAGAATTCTTCAGAGCTGATTTTTATGTCAGATATTGTTACGTTTCCATGGTAACTGGTAGAATATTGAGCATTGATGTGAGGAAAAGTGGCAAGTGTGCAGTTTATTGCTTCAACCGTTCTCATCAAAGGAAACACATTTCAATTGATTTAACTCTGGTATTAGTTCAGGAAGTTGGGATCCATTGATTTCTTTTATTGATTCACAAATAATTATTAGTCAGGAAGTCAGTATTTCTGTCAGAATAATACGTCTTCTGTGACAAAATGAAGCAATATTGTTCATTGAAAAGAAGTGACAATAAGTAAGTTTTGTGCAGTTGTCATTTTCAC
This sequence comes from Steromphala cineraria, assembly GCA_916613615.1. Taxonomy (NCBI): domain Eukaryota; kingdom Metazoa; phylum Mollusca; class Gastropoda; order Trochida; family Trochidae; genus Steromphala; species Steromphala cineraria. Next base: position 31,128,769 of record OU744729.1, on the reverse strand, counting down.
AATTGATATCTTCCTACAACAGATGTTTATGAAATTGTTATGAAGAGAAATTGTCTTTGTAGGTCATTTTATAATTCATGTTGTGAGGTTGCAACAGGTTTCTCAATTCATCAAGTGGCTGGAAGTATTTTTAATCTTAACAACACAAGCTGCCGATGTCAAATTAATTTGTTTTGTCAATATCAATGAGTTTTCACTTCGGGACACAAGCTGTTGATGTCAATTTAATTTCTTTTTCTTATGAATGATTAAACACACATAGGTGTATTAGGTGAGGTATATTTTGAACTGAAAACTGGTTCAAGTGGATTACTAAGAAAGTTTGTTTTGCCCTAAGTTCAGTTAATGTTTGTGGATTCTTTGTTAATCAAGGACGCAGAAAAGCATAACCTCTCAAGCATGGATGACTCATGAATGCGTTGAATGAACTGTCAGATACACTTATATATTGACTCAGCTTGTGTACTAAATGACTTTCCCCGAGTTTGTTCTATTGTATTTCCAGTTGCTATAACTTAAGAAATCATCTTTCATTCCTCTTTCTCTTTCTCTCTTCCAAGTAACTTACTGAAAGACAAATATCAAAGTTGGGTTTCATTTTCCTATTCTAATGAAGGACGGAGAATTTAAGAACACTTCTGACTTCTCAACTCGACCATAACTTTGTAATACTTTTGACACGTCAATTTGACTATGACTCTGTAACGTTTCTGACTTTCCCAAGGTGACCTTACTTTATTACGCTTCTGACTTCTCAGGATGACTAAAACTCTGTAACTTCTAAATTTTTCCAGGTTAACGACAACTCTGTAGCAAATCTGACTTATCCACAGGTTAACGATAACTCTGTAACATCTGACTTTTACCAGTTTAGCAATATTTCTGTAACAATTCTGACTTTTCCTATGGATGACTGTGATACAATTGCACTCCTGATTTCTTATGATCCTTGACTCGAGTTAGCAGACCCAGACCCATGAACACATCAAAGTCCCCTTGGACAGATGGACGGATAAGTTCCCTAATTTGCCACTGTCTGTTTAATGACTACTTTCTTGCTCTCCATCATAGTCCATCACAGGTCGCCTCTGTTCCTGGTAATTTGCCAATACATCTCCCCGCTTCCTGCTAACAAGCAATGGATTGATTCTGAATTGTCTCATGATTGGCTTGGCAGCAGTTTTAATCAAATTCTGGGGTGTCCCTGTAGATATTAAAAGCCAATACAACATTCTCGTTCCCTGTTGACCAAACAAGAGTCATTTTGGTCACTTTTGAATGCAAATGGATTGATATTTCATTGCTGTATAACACGATGGATATTTGTGTGGCCCCTTCAATTATTCAGATGATCAAGTTGTGAAGTTTTATACCTAAGTCCTTTAATATTGTACTTGACAAACTAATTCTTTGAAGGCATTTAGAAGTAGCATGTAAAGAAGCAAAGCAAGATGTTTTATAATAAAATTCTATTGATTTTCAACTCCTTATTGCAAGAGTAAGGTGAGAAAAACGGATATTTATGGATAATAACTTCTTTATTCTGAAAGCATGATATTTCGAATCAATACAGCATCTTGTATCGGTTTCTAGCATAATGGTATATATGTTTTGGTGTAGAAGCTTACATTGTTATCAAGCAAATGGTTAAATGATTTGATTTGGAGTTAGATAGGCAGACATGTCATATCTACATGACCTAATGTTTGTGACCTTGGTGTCTAACTGTCCCTTGGCAAGGCATCTCATCCACATTGCACTGAGTTCTTTCAGCTGTTAAAATGGGTACCTGATAACAGGATGCTCAGTGCTTAATGGCTGCTTTGAAAGTACAATTCCTTCAGGGTAATGATGTAGGTAGCACTTTGAGAAATTACTAGTACCTGACAATTGCGCCATATAAATGCCCTCATTATTATTATCATTAATCTATTTTTAAAAAATTAAGGATATTCTCATCAACATGCAGTAGAGACAACAGTTTTCAAAGTTTATTAATCAAGGATGCTAAGTCTGGTAAACAGGTAAATGCTGTTCCTATGTTCCCTAGATTAGAAGTTAGTCTGTCTAGATTGTACACTGAAGTCTCTCCCCTATTATTGATGAGCCCAATTGACAGACAGCGAGGTCTTGCATCAACATGGGCACTTACAGGTATTTTGAGATTCTATTGATTATTCTGTGGAAGTGCCTCAGGGTTAGCTGGTTTATTGCAAGGCTAGAGTCTTGAGACACTTCCATTTGAATCTGATGCCCGTGAAATATAAACTTTTTCTTGGGAATATCAAATTTGTTTTTGTTTGTAGATATGATTGTGTTTTTAATCAATTCCTATATTGATGCTTCATTTGAATCTGATCCCTTTGAAACTTTATTTTTTTCTGAAGGATATAAAATTTGTTGGATTCATTTGTAGATGTGATTGTTTTTTCCAATCCAATTTATTGAAATAAGATAGTTGCAAAGAAGCCAGAAGTCAGAATCTGAAACTGTTTGTCGGAAGAATATAAAATGTGTTCGTTTGGTTTGTAGATATGTTTAGATTAAATGCAATGTTTTACGTTAAACTTCAAGCAATTAGGAAAGCAAATAATTTTTTTATTTGGAATATTTATCTGAACTTAGTATTATTTTTGTGGTGTTGGTTCTAGCTAAAATATTTCTATAAATATGTCTGTACAGAAAAGATGTAGATGTTCGACTTTTTATTTGCTATTTCTTCCCAGTGAGCCGTTAAATAAGCTGATAAAAAAATGGAGTCAAAAGATAATGCCTGTCTATGGACAGGCCTATAGGTTGTCGTATTTGTATGTTGTACGGAATTTTGTAGATGGCATCACAAAGTTTTGACCAATTCCTACCATTATCAATATTTAATTTAAGTGATAAGTAAGTCTACCAGGGGTTAAAAAACATTCAGGGGTCAGACTGGACTCAGACCGAGTACTAGACTTCTTATCTTTACCCTAGATATGAAATATTTTTGGTAAGTTATGCATACACGTAAATGACGACTTATGCATAGTCAAAGGAAGTATGTTTTGACATTATTGTCTTCAAATGGCCATGTCATCTCACTTCACATACATACATACTTACATACATACATAAAGATAATTTAGTAACAATGACCTCCCATTTTCAAATCCTGAAGTCCAAATTAATGGACTCCAGTCCAGCTGATCCCGCCTTGGGTTTGAGTACACAAGTGCCTGTGAAAGCCCTAATCATAAGCAAAAGCCCTTATCATAAGCCGTGTTCATGCTCAAGGTTGTCCAATAGGTTCAAACTCAAAGAAAGGAAATAATACAACATTCGACTTGAGGCAGTAAATTCTTTCCTGACACTTCAATGTTTGTTGCTGAATAAACAAGGATATCATATGTTGAAACAGTTGGAGCCATATTTCCCAAGGCGTAAATACAAATAGCCAAATATGGATTGTGGTAATCTGTTGTGCCATTGAGGACATTTGAAATAACTGTTTAGAGTGTACATTCCACTTAGTTCCTGAGATAAAGTTGAATTTATATATGTACCAATCAAATTTGTTTGGAGATATTAAATGTTGTTTGAGTGTATCAAATCATCTGAAAAGTTTGAAGAAACTTCTGCATTAAAACAACGTTTTTAGTTTGTTGTGTGTTCTTTTGTTAAATGTCCCATACATTTGGTTGGGATTTTAGTTGATCAGCTGATTTTAGTTGTTTTGGGTCATTCCTGACTAGTTTTAGATGAAAATCATTGAACCTTAATTTCATGCTTTCAGCTGTTTTCAAAAATTTAATTCCACGCCCTGCCTGTCACATTGACAATGACAAATTATGAAAATTTTTACATTTTCAGCTTCAAATAGATGGTTGTCAGTATCATTGATATTATAACATTGATAAATCCATTATTCACAAATTTAACCAGATTCCTTAAAATGATTATTCAGATCTTGCATTCTATAAGATTTCAACATAACAACAGCAATTTCTCATGAATTATTGAGTCACAAAGATCTAATATTTATTTTCCCCCTTGTATGTGTCCTTTTTATGGAGGTGATTTTTATGATGATCTCAATGAAAAGTAATTACTGGTTCAAAGCCATTTTGTAGTGTTTGGCGAGAATGAGCATCAAGTTAATTGACGGCCACAAGTACAAAAGAAATGTCAGGGGCAGGGTCTCATCTATCTAATGATATTAAGCTTCATTAATTGAATTAATTACCTTGACCTCTTTATCATCATCAGAGACAAAAGTCAGTTATTCATATCAGCACACACAGTAGCCATTATGATGTTATTGTAGAGTCATTGAGAGCAAATGAAAATACTGAACAATCATTTACTCTTTAAATTTAGTAGTAAGCAGTGTTGTTCAGCTGATCAGTTCATTTTGGCTTCTGCTGAGACCCTTTGCAATGGTAGAAGTATCCTACTTCTTCAAATTCAAATGGACACCAAGCAAAAAAATTGGGAAAATTTCCCCAGGACCACCTTTTCTCTAGGAACAAAGAAAGTTCAGTGATTGGGAAAGGCCGGGGCCTTTGGCCATTTTGCACATTGGATGAAAAAATGGCCCATTAAAATTTTGAAGTTACTATTGATATGATGGGCAATGGTCCATTTGAAATTCAGAAATTGCTAAATACCATGAAATGGCCCATTGTCTAAGATGTCTTTACCAATCCCTGGAAGCTTGAAACAAACTTGCCCTTCAGTTTATTTAGTATAATTACTGATAGATAATATTGTTAATAAGAAAAATCAAGTGCATTTTCCTTGAAGTCTGCGACTGAAAAAGGGATGATATTCTAATATATTGATATTTGATTTATTCAAAGACATCCCTAAAAAACTTGAACTAACTTTGCTCTTAGGAAATTTTTGGCCTGATCGTTTCGTTTTGTGAAAAATGAATATGGAAAAAGTCATCTCACAAATGTGATATTCTTCCTTTCCAAGACAACTTACACATCATTATGACTTACTCTTCCCCTCTATTTCCATAATTATTGTGTGGCATATCCATACCCCCATGAAATCAATAACATAATATTCTTGCTCCACAAGTGAATATTTCTCTATCTTAAGATGAAATTGATAGTGAATGTGCATAACGGCACTGGTGATGCAAAGATTGCTGGCCGTACACTTGCATAAGGCGAAGGTGATTCCTCCATTGATTTCTATAACACGATCATCTAGATCAGAAACTTTTTCAACCATTTGTTTCTGCCTCAGCCGCTAAATGCTATTTGACGCAAAAATGTTGTTTTGATAACTGTATAAATCCGTCAGCTGGAACAAAAATATTAAAAGGGAAAATGGGAAACGAGTTATTTTTGCACCCTCAGCCAAGTCCGTGAAGAGCACTTGAAGAAGACTACATTATGAATTATTCAAACGCAAGGAACGGTGGTTGGTTATGTATTAATTATATTGATTTTCTTCCACTGTAGATCACAAGCAACAGCAGACTAACAATTGACGTACCAAGTGTTGGGATCTCCGTCTCCCTGAGATCAGTTGTCAGAAAAAAGTCTCCAGAGATCACAACTTGTTGTGAGGAAAATACTTTTCTCCACTGGCCTATGGGTTTGTGAAAGGCTCGCATCAGAAGCAGCAGAATTTCAGTGAGTTTTATCCTTTGATGTCTTGTTACAATCTTTTCTATTTAATTGAGATTGTCTGGGTTGTGATGTTGATGGCATTTGTGATTACTGCTCCACCGTAATGAGATTGGGCAATTTTCTCTTGTACAAGTGTAAGCAAATTGAAATATATGAGAAGTTTTGGAGTTTATGGATGGTTTTTGATTGTTATTTTACAAAGACATTTTTCAGGATTGAAAGATTGTTTTAAGAAGTGCAACTAATTCATTTTACCCAATCACACTTGTCAAATATGTCAAAATGAATATTACCAAAGAGAAAATTGTTTTATTTGAAATATGATTTAGAAAAAATACAGGTTACAAGGAAAAGCTAAATTATTATGTCAGGGCATTCATTAACCAATAATTATCTTAAATTTTTGTTTTAAAAGTATTATTTCCACATTTAGAATAAAAACTACTCGGCTGCATTGATTTTCATGAATACAAATAGTATGTGTGTGTAATATTCCATTGAATACAGTGTATTTAGAATTAAAATTTTAAAAAGTTGTTGATAAGTCAATCTAGTAAAACATGGTTTAATGTCACCCTGTATATCAAAGGGTTCGGAGAAACATAACTTTAATTATAATGTCAAATTGAGGCCATTTAAAAAATGAGAAGTGTAGGTTTATTGATTACATGTTAAGTAACAAAAGCATAAAAGATCTTTGAAGAAAATGTTTTAATTAAGATGAAAGTTCTCCACATAAAGCATTGTCTGGTAGAAGAGCTAAGTGAGATTGTGTTCCCTTGATGGGCTGCCCATAGTGGTGAAGTGTACAGTGTCTTCACTCGTGTAACAAATGGCCACTAAAGCTCTGGGATTGTGCTATTGATTGTATTAGTGCAGTCGATCCTAGCCAGTGTTATCCATAGTCCTTCTATCAGTGGCTACTGGACTCTGAGCACCGCTTCTTGTGCTGTAAGTAACCTTGAAATATTATGATTTCTAATGAAATTTTAGGTTTTAAATCTGTGTAACGTGATATGTGATACATTTACCCCTTGCTTCAAATACTCATAAAATTAGAAAGAACCAGTGTTTAAAATATAGCCCATCCGTCAGAACTTAAACTGTCTACTTTTAGCGAGACCTGGTTATTTTTTGGTCAGGACTTTTCAAAAATTTTCTTTATTTGCCCCTAAGGTATTGACCAATTTATTTTCGAACAGGCTAGGTTTCCAATTTATTTTATACACTGAAAGAACCCATTAAATATAAATTGTGAGACCTTGAAAGCAACGTTTTTTATGTGGTACAATTTGCTTATTCATTGGAGGACTCATTTAAATCTGCTTGGACTGGCTAGTCTCTAGTTTGGTAGTGAGTCTCTTGACTCAGAAAATTTAATCTGTAGATTGATAGCTCAAATGTGTAATAGAACAAGGAGTTGATCGTTAAAGGCACCACTCGAGCGTTTTTCATCCGCCATTTTGAAACGTTAGCATTGCGAGAAAACAAATGTGCTGTTTTACGTTAATTCATTAACAAAAAGAAATAAATACTTATTGATAGAAGAGAAGCATATTTACAAAGAATTCATAATAAAAATTATCAGTCACGACAACATTTTGTCGTAATAATTCATTCAACGATCGTAGCTTTGATGATTGGCTTCATTTCACAATGTTTTTATTTTTTGAGCGACACACTTTATTCTTTGTCAAATTGTTAAATCTTGAACAACTGAAATGCTATCCTCACAAACATATTAAAAATTAAGTGTGAAATTATCATATAAAAATCACATATTATTGTAAACAGGAAAGTCCTGAATTTCGTTTCCACAAAAAATACCCCGCTCGAATGGTCCCTTTAAAGGGGCAGTAGCACGTTTTAGGGAGGAATATAAGGTGATGTCAGGAAAATGAAAATAAATGGTTTCAAATGAAAGACAATGTATTTAAACTAATGGAGCAGTAATAATTCAAATATATAACGTAAGGCTCAGCCATGCGATTCCTTTTTCTTACAAAAATGAATTAAAGGTGTTCACACAAAAATGGCCGCCAATTGATTTTATGTGAATCCTAATACTTTGTCCTCTGACTATGGCTGATTGGCTTGTGTAATGTGATTTTTGACACTGTCAATATAATACATTAGGCATTTACTTACAATTATAAGTGCAATTTTTAAAATATAAAATTATCAAAAAACGTGCTACTGCCCCTTTAGCATGTAGTCACAAAGTAAGCAGCTTAGCTGTTATGGTGCAAATAACCATCATTCTGCACTTTTGCTTGATTAAACGAGCAATTAAGATACCAAATGACTCTTTACTCTTGAATGATTAGAAAATATAACTTTCTTTGGCTCGTTAATTGCTTAAAAACTCACTTGTTTCATACAAATTTTATCAAATTGGACATAGTCTCTATGTCTCTATGTATTTAATGTGAAAACTGATATGAAGGTGTTTGTTGGAAGAACGTTTGATGGGAACAGTTCTTTCCCATAAAAATGATATGTTATGCATTCTTTGATCGTTAAACTTCTTAATCAGTCATTGTTATCTGAAAGTTCTTTCTCATTGTAAATCCTCAGTAAAATGTGAATTTCATCTGATATTGCCAATGTTTCAACTTTCCATCAAACTCTGTAATTTGGTATATAAAGCAGGAAATGGCAGCATAAGTTTTGTGTCCATTACAATCCTATTTTTAGTCTTTTATGTATGGTCTGAGAATGTGATGGTGCCATGTTTCTTAGATAAAAGTTTCTCCAGTCTGCTCACTGCATGGAAATGGTTTCCGATATAAGTTTGATACACGGTCTAGCTTCCTTTGAGTGGCTTTGTACTTTGTTCTGACGTAGAAGTCTGGAAACTGTAGCAATTAGTATAGATCAGTTGTTGTCCAGTTCTTTCTTTTCTCCTGTTTTGGATCTAAGTTTCAGTCTAGCTTCTGTGTCTAGCTTGATTTACCTTCCTGAAATTCTTTAATTTAGTTTAAATTGTTTATGTTAAATTTTGAATTACTAGAACTTTATTCCGTTTTTGGAATACTAAGAACAATTTTTTTTTTTTTGAAAAAAAGAGTAAATTATGCTGTTTTCTAAATGTTAGCTTACCATGCCTCAAAGGGGTGTTCGAATAGGGTCTGTTTACAAACTCTTTTTTTTGTGCAACAGTGTTTTGACTATTGACTTTTATCTATTTTTATATGTGATAATGTCACTCTGTTGTCATTACCAATTTAATAGCTCAAGTCAGGAAAAGATGATATCCCAAAAATTTTCAAAAAGTACCATAGATTAAAAGATATGAAAAGGCATTTATATTTGGCATTCCTGGGTAAAGGTTTTGTTTAAAAACACTGACCCCTCCCTGCTGTCAATTAAGATTTATGACGATTCATGTGTCATTGTTAAATAACAACGCTAAACATAAGAGTGTGTCCTTGTTTTTGCCTTTGAGTGATCCATCAATCCATCTAATGGCGTACATCCATCCATTGGCCTTACCCACATTTATAAACCCATCCTGTCCATCCATGAATGTAGGCTATAGCCTGATATGCACCTAATGTCACATTGACTAGAGTCACTAAGTAAGTTGGAGAGAGTTTCCTCAGGAGATGATGCATTGCAGTGTGTAAGGTAATCCAGTGTCAGGTTTACTCTAAGCTGAATCAGCACTGAAGACTTCGCTAAGCTCATGACAGAGTATGATTAATGTCATCAAAGCTATTTCTTTCCTTTGAGCTACTTATTTGTCATTATGACACTAAGAAACAGAAACACATTAATACCTTGTATAGAAAATTATATTCATTCTTTCAGGATGTATTGTATACAATAGTAAATATATAATTTGAATATGTTTTCAGACTGCAATTTGTATAGCTGAACTCCTTGTGTTTGTAGTAACCTTGTGGCGATATTGATGAATCAAATGGCTTTGCATTGGTACCGATATAAACGATAGGACATAAGCAGATGACCAGTTTTCTACAATTCAATTTGGATTTACTTCTTGTAATTCGGAATGATTTTTATGTTCGTTCAATTTAATTTGTTACATTCATAAAAATGTTGAAAAAACTTCCACAAATCATCACAAGTGCAATTAAGTTCTCAAGCAGGTTGCACCTAATGCAAAAAAGAGTAAATGTGATAACTTCAAAAACTAGTGGTATATCAAACATACAAGATAGCACAGCCATGTTTGTTTTCTCTCCAAGGCCAGGAGTTGCATGAAAATATCATAAATCAATGAATCACTTTTAGAGTTTATATTTTGTACCGGGGTATGTCTTAAAGATATCTAATAAAAGGATCAAATTATCCAAAATGACATACACGAATTGTTGGTGCAACTAATTTTTGGGAAGTGCAACCAAAAGTAACCTATCAGCTTGCACCTGGTGCAATGTGAATGTGTGCAGGCCACACTCAATCGAACCCTTGAACTAATTTTGATGCGTGGTTGATTTATTTTATGCTCACACCCCAGAATTTCTCATGAATTATCAACTTATAATCTATGAAGGACAAAACAAGCTTAAATTCGTTAAAGAATTGTTACAAACTATAGTAAACAATTTGTAGATTGATCGTGACATCTTATCATATTCATGGAAATCCATAGTTTATTTGTGTAATAAAATGAGATCCCTTTTCTGAAGAAAATTTACTGAAGAGTCAATAAGCTTAAAATGTTTATTTGCGGCATGTCACCTGTTGTCTATTTTCTGTCACTAGGCTATGAGGCGAGGAATGCCCCCTGGGCCTCGCCCCCGAATGATGGGACCCCGATCTCTCCCCAGAGGCCCACCCCACATGATGGGTCCGAGAGGGCCCGGACCAGGAGGTCCAAGAGGAATGGGTCCAAGATCCATGGGGCCTCGTGGCTTTGGTCCTTGCCCGCCCGGTATGGGCCTTAGACCCCCACATATGGGTCCCCGCCCAATGAATTCCTCATTGAGCAAACTCTCAGCTCAAGAATCTGCAGGTAAAGTCAATGTCTGGTGCTTATTCTTATATTCACTGATATGGAAAATCAAATTTATCAATCAGATCTTTGTTTGCTTTTGTCGAAAATCATTTCATCTCGGATCTTCAAATCTAACAATATTTGTAATGTGAAACTGGCAATTTGTGCATGTTATTTCGAGAAAATATTATCGACATCATGTATTGAACATTCATGTTTACATCATCATTTCTCTTTGTACAGATTCATATCATGGTAAATGTTTGTTCAGTACGACCCAGTTTGGTGACAGAATTCCTACACAGGTCATCTTACAACTGTTACGATTATTGTGAACCAAAAATAATATTCTTCTGCTAAAAACTTGGAATTTTTTAAAATTCCAAGTTCAGTCAATTTATCAAAATCTACTGAAAAATAATACAAATTTGGGTTGGACATGGCCTTGTAAGAATCATATTCCCTGTAGTCTTATATTTGCACCAGTTATGCTGCTATGTCGCACTTTCTTATAATGCATTTCACTTAGTTCTACACAATTAATGGTGTCTTGTAACAATTCTAATACCTTAGGATTTATAAATACTATTTATCAAATGTCATATTCTATTATCAGATTAGCAAAAACTCTCATAAGTTGCTTGATACAATTTAATTAAGTAACGTTTAGGATAAAACAAATCTCAATTTCTCGTATCTTGATGATAATGAAAATCTAATTATTTTAAAATTAAAAATAAATTGATTAACTTCCAATATTGGAAAAGGTGTGGTGTAATTTGCTTTCATAAGGGTCAAGGTTGCAGTTTATTTGTTTACAATGGAACTAATACCTTTGATATTTTCATTTTTGTTTCTATCTTATTTTCCACAGTTTTATATGTTAATATTTAATGAAATAATTTTGAAACATTCATATTTGATAATTCAAAAAATATTTTAAGAAAAATTATAATAATTATATTAAATGAACAATTGCAAGAATGAATATTCGTAATTTAAAAGAAAATTTAAAGCTTTTAACAGTTAAAATCTCACATATCTACCCCAACTAACTTTCAACGGAAGCGATGGTAAGGCAATTTCTTTCCCTGTTGAGCTCTTTACTCTGTATTCATATCTAGACATATAGCCCGCCGTGGATGTAATAGGCCTTCTTTGTAATGTGAAACAATGCTGAGCCCCAGTTTTGTACCAAGGCTTTATCTCTCCCTTTGTATGTTAAAGGTATTGAACTGGATGTCGAACCCAGGTAAAGTATAGTACTTGTATGGTGCAAACTGTGTGTGCCATTTATATTATAGCTGTGCATTTATTACTAAGGACCAATTCATGTTTCTAAAACAGTAAAGTGCTTATTCAGTGGAATTTTGGCCTTGTTTTCCTCTATTACTAATATCTAGTAAGGCTGTTTCCCTTGCTTTACTTCAAATATAAATTTTGATTTATCTTGGAATAAATAAGGAGATTCTCTGAGATTGAATGTAGGGTCAGCTAAATATCACAAGAATTAACTAGAATATTTCAACAAAATATTATCACACATTTATGATGACTGTTAGACTGTTGTACGTGTGAAATTACGGCAGCATTTTACCCCCTCAAAGCATATTGGTAGCGTTCAATGATGGATGCATGGGTTGAGGATGTGTAATGTCACTTGATCAGTGCATGCTGTGTTGACTTAAGATTAGATCAACAAGTTACTTACCAAACTGGGTCGTTCCTTTCACTTTCAGCTTAGAAACATTTAAATGGACATTTTTGTACCCGGTCTGTCAACCTCGGAGTGACGTACCACCAAAACACACTATAGACAACTTCTTTTTCAATGGTAAATATAGAAACCGATTGGTTGTCAGTTTCTTTAGTGATATATATAAGAAAATTAAAATTTCAATGAAAAAAAAATTATGATTTTATTTCTTTTTAGAAAATTTCAGTTCGTAACAAGGAGAATTTTTTTTACATCTGTTGTTTTCATAAAATTTAACAAAACTTAATCTTTTTTTATTTTCCAAATTTGTGTCTTATGAATTCTATTTACCTTGAAAATGTCCCATTTAAGTGTTTCTGTCATTCATTTCATATAGATTATACGTTTGCTCAAGATATTGCCAGTTTCACAAATCAGACTTGAAAACAATTTATGTGTGTGCATTTCTGATATTCATGTCAATCATTTGAAGGAATGTTTTTAGACATATCAACATTAAATATCTCCAAATAACAAAATTCTTAAGACAATGTTTGTGTATATATATTTGGCAATTAAATTTTTCTGATTATTTTCCCCTGAAATAAAAATCTATTTTTTAAGGTTAGACATTATTGATTCGTAAAATTTACATTTTATTGAAATACTGTATCTATTATTAAAGACAAATTGTTAAATTTCATCACAAGGGTGATACCTTTAGGGAATAATTTTTTTATCAAATTGTTATTTATAGTTTGTTTCACTATGCTGTAAACAAATCTACATGCCATCCATTCTTTCAGAAATTGTCAAAATTGCATTTTAACGAGGTAAGAAAATGGGATGACATTCACATAAGGGGAAAATCGATTGATTTTATGTCGTGTGCCCAGTAGACTAAAGAACACATAAATTAGGCTCTTATTTCAATGAAATCAATATAAACTGCTCAAAAAGTAAATTTTTCCACGAGTTACAGGTTGAGTTCTGGTTTTATTTTTGTCTCAAATTACATTTAAATTATTCTGATATTCTTACTTGAAATGTTTCATAATGTTTGCTGATACTGCATGATAACTACAAAGTTTTGTTGATGACCGTTTGTGTTAGTTTGGGTTGGGTGTAGTTTTCCGCAAATCATAAGATTTGAATTCCATGACCTGCTTTGAGTACAATCTTAATTTGTAATTCATAAAGTTTCTCAAAGAACTTATCTCATTAGTATACAAACATTTGACATTTAAAAACAATCTACATATACATGTCATATAGTCTGCATGTATTAACCAATTTCTTCCATTAATGTTTTGTAAAGGTACAGCTATCTGCCAGTTACAGTATTTCAGTCGTTGCCCAATTTCTCCATTGCTCTTTAGCGTATTTTACAGTATAACAATAAGTTATAAGTTAAAATATACTTTGTCAAGAGGTGATATGTTTATGTATTTAACAGGTTGTCATCTATTAGTAGTTAAAAACTGTGGGGCTTACATTTGATATTTAAATTCTATGATTTAAACTCACCATCTCCATACTGAACAGGCTTGCAATTTCTAATTGCTATCAAGCACATATATATTTGGTAAGAAATTTCTGTAAGGAGACTACAATATTATTCATTCATAAATTTGCTAGCTTTGATATACTTCTTGGAAAAGAACCATTTTATAACTGCACTGCATGTGTAAGGCTTACTTTATGTATAAATATGCTATCTAGGAAGACTAATTAACTATCCGATAACTTCATGACAAAATGTGAAAATACTCAATCCTTTAGACCACTGATATCTTGTAAGTTCTAGAAGTTAGTAGTGATAGGCAGATATGTAGTTATGCTAGCCAATATGAACATGTTGAGGTGAAGGGTAAGGTAATATTTCAGGCTAGGGCTTGCCTACTAATAACAGTATTACACTTGATAAATGACAGTGTTACATTTGGGAGATTTACAACTCTCATGATGTCATATCAGACATGATTATGTACCTAGTGAGGTCTCCTACTATAACAAAACGTATCGTGAAGGCTGACAACGTTACGTATGTATCTCTGCTTGTCTCTCCTCTATACCAGGTTGAGCGTTTACTCGCCCTTCAGCTGATCTCCGGTCCTAACTCAGGTTTTGGCCTTGTTTATCTTGTTTATGTTGGAGACAGACTGTTAACCTTCTCTTTCATACGTTTGTCCAAATCATACGTTCGTTCGTGCCTACGTATGCTGCTCGCTGCTCGCTGTCCTGCGACTAATGTACGTGTGGCTGTTCAAAAGCCTCGTCACGGCACAGCTTTTTGTGTGTCCCACCTCGCTCCAGCAATGCCTTTACTTGATGTTAATAAGACAAGCCTGTGATTGGACAGGAAGGAATAATTAATTTCCTACAATTTAAGAGTCTGTGCCAGATAGTTAGTAGTGAAAACTGTTACATAAAGAAATTGCTACCACTACATAAAGATAAATCTCATATTAAATTCTTCGTTATGATTTTATGATCAGAACTTGAAATACAGTAGATTCACCAGGAAAAACACAACAAGGAAGTGAAATGAATGCAGTGAGTCGAACCATGTGGGCTGGCTCAGATCACATGACCTCCACACCTTACTATTCATCCTTGACCTTTAATACGGCCTGACTTTTACTGGTGGAAATATCAAGACCTAAATATAACCCTCAATGTTGATTATCAGATGGCCCCAGTGATCCTAGTATTTTTATCCACAGCTATGTTCTGATCAAGTTAGCTGTTCTTGAACTTGTGTGGTTTTCTTGTACTGAGCTGTAGCCATGCTTGAAAAACAAATACTGATATCAACTATTTCGGGACAAGCTAACCTGTAATCTTTGTTACTATTTGTGTTGAGCATTTGATACTCGACAAAATACCCCTCGCAAAGTAGAATCCAGAAATAATTAATCTATACCCTGCTGAAGGCAACTGAGGTTGCAATCTTTCGACTTTGAACAAGGGTTACAAATGTGCAATATAATGAATTCAATATACCTGTAGTATCTTTCAGACACATGACAAGAAAGTGCTAAGATGGCTAATAATCTACTTGATGTTTGAGAATATTAAAATGAAAATATTGTTAAATTGCAAGTGTTGCTGGAGTGAGCACGGGAGCCTCTTTCTGCCAAGTCCTGTTATGTGACATCTGTAGTCCAATAGAACTGATTGCATTTATCATTGTGTGGTTATACGAGGCAAGCGTTTTATTATCAAACATCTCTCTTGAATGTCTTTAAAACATCTCTTGTCAAATATCCATTGGATTTTATTTTGTTATGTCCAATCTTTATAAAATTAGATTATGATTCTGGCATGAAACCTTGTAAATGATGATCTCAGTGTATGGAATCCCTTCAAACAACTAATGAACAATTGCTCCTAAAAGGGTCTTGAAAATATATTTGACCAAACAATATGTATTTTTCACCTTGAAGTAAATTTTATTCATAACAAAGCCACAGAGCATTGCAAAATATTCAGTAAATCACACAAATGATCATATGAATATAACATGAGCAAGATAACAAGTAGATTTTATAAGAGTCGGTTTTGACTCATAAATAAGCCTGCTTGGTTAAATGTTAACACTTCAAACATATTGCTCTCGGTATTTCAATGATGCTGTTTTTGATTGGTAATTGGACAAGAATTCATACGTAATAATGTCTGATTGTCATGTAGGTTTCAAACTAGAACATGATCTGGTTTTAATGAGATTGCTGTCAAGCTTCCTGTTTTCTAGTCCCCAACACTGCCCTCATTTACACATTGTAGCCCTTATTGCTTGTTTCACTTTTTTGTTGTCATTATTAATTCATGTAACTTCAGTTGTACTCAGACTGGTTGATACTAACATTTTGTTCGCATGATAGTTTTTTAGATTACTAAAAGAAATGTTAAAATTTCAAGGAGTGTTGTGATTTATCGTTGCTTATTGTGAATTATGTAATACTCATAGAAACATATACCCCAAGATCTACAATCAAATAAATATTAATTAGAAAAGTTTTCACATAAAAACACTTCATAATTAAAGCTCAACGTTAAAAAATGATCTCTATTCCAGGTGTGGTATTTTTGCTTTGTGGCATAAATAGTTTAACACGAAAGCTTTGTGTATTCCAGACTGCTAGTGTATTTATATCTCACCTAGCACTGATTGGTGTGTTTAGAGACAAATATTTAATGCATGGACATAGAATGCAGATGAATTCATATCTTCCTGTTATCAATGTTGTTTGTTGACATTAGATATGGTATTATGGGCAGTCTATTAGTTAAGTTGCTGCAATTTGAATACAAAGTGAATATCTACTTAATACTCTATCTTTAACTTTATTGTTCATTAAAAGCCTAATATTGTTACGAATGAAACATTCAGCATTTATCCTTGAATGATAGAAGGAGATGTGATAAATGAGCCTATGAAATTATATCTACTACAATACAACCTGTTACTTGATGAATTGGAAAATCAATATTCATGCAACTATGTTAATCGAGTGCTGCGTCTGTTATTCGTCATACAAGTCTCCTTTCAGCTCACATAGAGGTGACGTGGAGATATACTCTTTTTGTGTTTGTTTTATTATTTTCTTACAAATTAACTGTTTGCATGTCCAATAATCACATTTTGATTCATGCCCCTACATATGCATAATCCTTTCTAAAAATTAGGAAAGACTATTTGTTAGCAAATATATTTATCATAGATAGTCGCAGTGTCTTCTTCATCAATGCCCTGTCACTGGTTGACATACATTATCCTAATGCAATGTTTTACGTAATGCAATACTTTGCAAAGATACCTTAACCCTTTACCTGTTGATACAGAAATATGAAAAGCCAGTCACATCCAAAAGCTTTTATTCTCTAATCATTCACTAGCTTTGTAAAGATTTAGCCAATTGATTCATTATGTAAAGAGTATAATAACTTTGTGCAAATGATTTTCACTTAATCACATAACCATTTTTGCACTTAG
This sequence comes from Steromphala cineraria, assembly GCA_916613615.1. Classification (NCBI taxonomy): domain Eukaryota; kingdom Metazoa; phylum Mollusca; class Gastropoda; order Trochida; family Trochidae; genus Steromphala; species Steromphala cineraria. The sequence continues at coordinate 31,111,484 of OU744729.1, read as the reverse complement.
AAGAACCGTGATAATTGTCCCAATCTAGCTTTTCACCAATATTAGTGGCCTGTGCTTGAGCCAATTGATTCATTATGTAAAAAGAATATAATAACTTAACTGCAAAAGATTTTTAACTTCATCGCAATCCTGATAACCATTTTCCCACATGGAAGAACCATGACAATTGACGCATTCTTGCTTTTCACCAATATAAGTGGCCTGAGCTTTAGGCAGTAAAGTAATGCTGTTCACTTGAAATGCAGTGTATTATCTCTATTCACCGCAGTTTGGTCCTTTCACAATAAATTCCTGCTTTGCCTCTATAATTTTCTTCCTCTAATGTAAAATCATCCATGTGGATGTTTTGTTTTCAATTTGTATAAATGGGTACTTTGTGCATGAATAATTGTTTTGTTAATCAGTTCATTATCAGTTATTATTTGTTCTTTAGATTCATCAATTATTTATAATCTGATAAGGAATAATTGTTTTTATTGATTTTTAGTTGTTTTATTGTAGAATTAGGATTTATTTTGTCACAGATAATCCTTCATATAGGTAAAGTCCTTCAAATAAGATATTCCCTTTTTTGCAAATAATATTTTTGAATGTTTTCTGAAAAGGGATCAAGAATTGTAACTTGCATGGAATTTGTCGATTTATTCTTTGTTGTAACTAACATTATTCTCTTGCTTAATATTTTCTTAAAAAATACAGTTCCAGTGATGTAATATTTCAAATCTTTCAAATTATGATGCTTTAACATAATGAAGTTTTTAATCAAAAATACTTTAAACTCTTAATTTGACCTTGGTACAACATTTACCAAGTAGTATTCATTTATGGCTAAGGTCTGTTTAGAGATTGACACTTCTTTTGATAGTTCCATTTTAAGTTTTGTAACAGATTTTCTCAATTATTTCCTTCTTTATAAACAAAATATTTCTATCCTCGAATTAATCATATCAAGTACCACAAAATCATACCTTAAAAATGCTCAACATTTTAAATTTTTCTCTCACATGAAGATAGTTGTGGCATTTCTGTTTATTTTTCACTCATTAAGGTATATAAAAAACTGTAATTGACATAATAAGCACCCATATTAAACACTCCCCTGATCTAATCTTGCTTTCATAAGAAGACTGTAACTTAACTATAAAGCAAGTGAAATTATCGTCATTTCAGTTAATGCTGTTGATGATTTTCTATCTGAAATCATTGATGACAAATCAATTTAAAGTCAACTCCATGAACAAGGGTATTCATAGCAGTACAACTTTTGAATTGTTAGGCGCTTATTACGTCAGTTATGATACATTTATCTGGTTGTGGGTTTATAGTTAGACTTGACACTTTTATTAACAAAATGAGTAGTTTTATGCCTATTTTAGAAACTCATTTCATTTAAATAAGAAACAATCTCATTGATTGATTTTGTACATCTCAATTGTTATGCATGGTGCAGAAATATATTCTTTTTTAACATGTTTGTTTGAGTTTACCATTATTTATGCATGTTTGGCATTGGTTTGTTTACTCACCCACAAGCTAGTAAAACATTTACACTGCACACGATTAAACATATTCATTTACCTATGTCTAAACTAGTATGATTTCATTTTATTGAACGCAATTGTTGTTTATTTTATGTCAAAAAGATGTTGAGTGAATAAAATTATGATTATCAAGGTCAAGAATTTTTTTTGGAAAAATATTGAAATTGAAAGCTTTTGTTTTTTGCATGATTTTTCCTTTTAACTTTGTACATAATTAGTTGCGTGATGGTACGTTAACAGATTCAAAGCCTCTAAACTCCTACTAACACATACATAGATTCTCCATGTATGCACTTCTTTCTTAAAATTACTTTCACATCAGTTATGACAAGGCATGATCCCACAACATATTCATAAGTTATTCAATTGTCAAGCTGACAACTGGGTTTTTGCGTAACAGTACATGCTTTATGAAATAATATTATGACTTATTAGCATATTAGGTACATTATTCATATAAACGTCATACGACCTAGCTGTATGATGAAATAAGTTAAAGGGTACTGTGGCTTTTCAGTATAATGATGTAACATAAATATATGCTTTGTCAGCCATTCTTTGCTAAAAGAACTGTTTCTTTAAATTTCTCATGAATGGCCTGGAACTCCTTCATCATTCCTCCTTTTAAAATATTCAGTTTTTCATAATCAATTGAAATAATCACTCTGATCTTTAATCTCACCTACTTAATAGATTTGCTAGCTTATTTTCTTAAAAACCAATTATGAATAAATCTTTCACTTTTATTGCTTATTATGGTGTGTGTAGTTAGTTGAATTATGATTTTAACATCACATTGTAATGGATATCCAGTATATAATAGCTTAGTTTCCATGATGGAACCCTTATGCTTAGCTTCTGTTTGCATTCATACTTCGTCTTCCATTACCTGACCTTTGACCTTTAACAATTCAGATCAGTAAATGTTCTGTGGTGAGATGTTGTTCATGTTGTTATTGGTGCACTCATGATTAAATAAAAATTCTGTTTGATAAAGGTTAAATTGCGATAAGCCTACTTTAATGCAGTTCATTTTCACTTAATTACTGATATTAAACCCATTTAAATTTAGTTATTCAGTAAAAGGTATTGTTCGTTGAATTTTAATTCAAATTAACTTCATTAGCACAACAGTGTGTTTTGAGATGTTATTTTTATTGAATCTTTGAAGTTTGTCAACTCTTTTACATTTTCCTCTAAATTAGATTCCCCCTTGCACAACTGTTGTTTGCAAATATATTGACACTAACACATTCTTATATTTATATTTAAATCTTAAAACCAAGGCATGTTTATCATGAAATATAAAGTCATAAATATATGTGTTTAGCTATTGAATTTGCATATCTTAAGATAACAAGATAAAAAGGGATTGATGTGTTATATTACAATTATCCAAATGGTTACTGCATGAAGACAGAAAACTCAAGATGTATTCAATGAGGAGAGCATGTCCAATTATTTTCCAGGGTTTACTCACCCAGTTTTGCCAACTTTCAGGTCATGTCAGATCAGAACAACACTGATGTGAGTTAGCTTGGCCATACCTACCTACAAGTTATACTTGTTACAAATAAACCTTTTGTAGTTGGACGGCCTCTCATTAAAGTTCACATATTGATTATAATTTTGACAACATTTTGAAATTATTGTGATTTCTAAAATTATTAAAAGTTTTGACATATAGCGTTTTTTGTAATTTGTAAAAATGTGATACTTTGCCATTTTGAGGAGTTCAAAAAAACAAAATTGTTTTGTATTTTATTTCACGCAACTTTCATGAGAGGTCCATCACAGTGTCCATTTGTTTGTCTGCCTTTGCATCCCTCGTTTGTCATAAGGTGAAACTGAAAGTAGTGAATGACCTTGAGACACTGCATGACCTTGACCTTGAGAGTGTTGCCAACATTTGATCTGAGTAGTATCTCTTCTACTTCCTTGCCTCTCTGTCTTCTGTAAGGGATTTATCTCATTCAAGAGAAGCACTTTCCAAATCTGTTGGTTCAGTGTGCACTTGTTATGACTTTACACAGTTGGTTTTTATGGAACAAAGTCTCTTTTTAAAACATTCCTCATTTTACCGAGATTTTGTTTCTAAATGATGGAGTTAACCTTCTTTCTGTTCCATGGTATGTTTTGGGATGCATGTTCATGACCATTCCAGAACCTGTAGTTCAGTTTATTGAAATAATATTTACAAATTTTTACCCCACAAAACTTCCAATGGGTTCAAGACTCCAAATTTGCCCTTGTTAAACATTTTTCATGAATGTGCACAACAGGACAGCTTTAACAAAATCTTTTCCCCTCAAAACTGAACTGTATTCAAAGACCTGAACTTAATTCACAATCATGGAAATTAACCAAAGTTGATCAGTGATCCAAACTTTCTGACAAAATTGAGAAAAAAACAAGAAAGCAAAGGTTAGCATCCTTGTCTCTCAAAACTTATACTTAAGACCTGAACTTAATTCACAATAATGGAAATTCAACAAAGTTGATCAGTGATCCAAACTTTCTGACAAAATTGAGTTCTGTAAATAACAAGAAACCCTAATATCCTTGTAGAAAGTCCATTGTATCTATTCATGCATCCCTGGACATGTCCCTTGATCCTCTCTGCTGACTGACTAACCCTTGTATCTGCATGGTTTGCTTCTCTGCTACTCTACTGTGTGTGTAGGCTGGGTTGTACTCTGACCATCTCCCGGTGGGTAGTGCGTGTTGGACTGCTTAGTTAGATGTCGCTACTAAACGGGGCCGGGGAGGACCAACAGAGTTATCTCCCTGTATTGGAGCCTCTGTCTGGCTGGTATGGTTGCGTCTTCACAGGTAGAGGTTGGTTCTCGGCTGCCGACTTACTCTCTGGTTCGTGTTTCAGATAGTGAATCTGCCCTGATGAAAGAAGAAGACTTCACAGAGGATGTCACCCTTCAACCTGAAACCAAACCAATCAACTCCAGCAAGGAAAATAATGTGAGTTTAATCAGGTTGTATTGTTCTGAAATGTGTCTCCGAGTCAAACTGGTAACTCATCAATCATTAATATTGATACATGCCTCTATCATCTAAGATTTTGATTTTAAGATCTCTAGATCTAGGAGCAAGATAGATGCAAAATAACAACTTTTAAAAATACATCGGGGGAGGGTTGTTAGGTGACAACATAGACGGTAGATTCCTTTTATGTTCATCAGGTAGGCGGATTAGAGGGAAAATGGCTTTGTGGTATGCTCTTACCTTGATTTTAGCCCCAAAAAGCTTTCCATTCTGTAATAACATAGCTCAAGCTCTCGTGTCCCCCCTTTCCTTAGCCTAAGCTTAGTTCTATACTGTTTCTAAAATCTACGCTGTTTTCTCAGATTAGGAGCAATTGTTAACAAAACCCCACCCCTCTGTTTAGAAGGCGCAAGAGACTGCCCCACAAGTAGCAGACAAGACCAAGCCAGCAACACCTAAGGTTTCTGTTGATGAGAAAGTTCCAGAGAGCAAGGAGAAAACTGTGACAACTCCCAAAGGAAAGAAGATTCCCCCCACAACCCGAACTCTGAGACCACGTAGCGGGCCACTCACTCGATCTGCTGAGAAAGCAGCCCCTGCCATAGCTGTGGCACCTAAAGTGAGTTCTTTACAAAACCAAGCTATTGAATCGTCCGCTTTCTGTTCCTCAAAGTATCTTTCGTAGACCAATCATATCTCAAAGGTTTTGATTGATCTAGCATTAAGATTGCTTTCTGGAACACAAGACTGATTATGACTACATGATGACTAGTTCTTTATCAGAATCAATTCATTCTCAAGATTAAAAACCGTATTAAAAATTTCATCATATTTTAATCAAAATGATTGTTTGACTGAAAATTTATAAAGAAATTACCTGTATTTGTGAAAGGTTATTAAATCTAGATGACAAATGTGGTTTCCAGTTCCAAAGAAAAGTTGGATAAGGTAAGTTAAAATAGTTATGATAATTTAAGATCAAAAGGGAACCTTAGAATCTAATCTCCAACCACTGCGAAATCAGACATAGTTGATGTCTTCTTCAAAGAGAATAATCCTTCTTCTTCAAGGAGAATTCTGACATTTGATCATTGATACTTGGATCTTTGAACTTTTTTTCTTTCTGAGACAAAATTGAATACTTGATTGAACAAACACCTTTGTTTGATTTTAATCTTTAAATCGGAAGTGACTTGAATATATCAAAGACTCTAGGTACAAAACAAGGAATAATTCTCAACTTTGGGTTAGCAATATTTAAAAGTTAAAACCCGTGGAAACTCCCATTTGATTTTTTCCTATCTAAAACCAAAAAAATTTGGATTCAAATTAAATTTTTTCAAATCTGAAGTCTATGACTCAAAATCCAAGAAAAATTTAGGTACAAAACCAAGAGAAATTCTCGACTTGGGTTTACAATATTTTATTTTCCTTTCCTCTCTTTCAGCGTAAGTGAACCTGTGAAATGTAATGTTGCCGTTCCCACCTTAATTTCTATCAGTTTATGTAGTCTGTCTCTGTGTGTGTTCAGACAGTATAGTTGGGGTATTTATATCAATTTTACCCACCACTCGATCATCTACCGTTCCATCGGAACCATAGTAACAAGTTCAGTACTGTTTGACTTACTCATCATCGCACTGCTGCATTAATACCTCATCATCCATCTGACCTATAATCAGCAAAAGCTATGATACTTCTACCTTCTATTATGTTCAGATAGCATTATTTGCTGCCATTATGACTCCAGTTCACTGTTGATATATATTGATGCAAACTCCTCATACAATGTACAGCTTGGGAAAATTACTCTTCAAAGTTCCTTGTTAAATATTTACGCAACCTTTTCAATTTTACAATTTTAGCTGCCATGAAGCAAAAGACTTCAGGAATCACATTGTTCCTGATTAAAATTTCTAAAATACATATATTTTCATGAACTTGATCATGGTAAATGGATTGAAGTATCGCCCAAGTTTTACGTTGTATGGAGGGTGATATGTTTGGCTTATCTTGGTATGCCTGGGTTTGCTATGTCGTATTGTCGGATAATGCCCATTCTAACGTGCACTCTAACTTTAGCTAGTTCTTTCCCATTCTTACTAGCCTAGCAACACAGAAACCCACACAGGTTGTCCCTCGCACACAAAAACATTTACCTTGATGATGCATTCTGGGTGGGCTTTGCATGAGTCGCGGACATACACGTGACCAGTTTGTTTTAAATGCGTGTTGATTGCATCAATGGCCGAATGTCCAGTACATATCTACATAGCAAGATTCTAGCAAGGATTTGGTGCATGACCCGTTGTCATGTTGTTCATGGTTTAGGACAATAATATATGTATCTCCGCTTGCTCTTGTTTTAACATCAACATTTAATTGATCTCTCCCCATTCATAGAAGTTTTTTTCTCAAATATTTTAATATCAATTTAATAATAATATTGAATTTTAAAAATACATTTTAATAGATATGCTGCCGAGCAATATACCTTGAATTTTTTTTAAAGTTTTATTTCTTGTTATTGAATTTCCTGTTGTATTTTTCATATCAAATCAAAACTTTATCGCTAAAATTATTCTTGTATGAGATGTAATGTGACTTATATTACCTACTGCATGAAGAATAAGGAACTTAACCTGAAAATTTCCATATCAAGTTAACTATGTTTAAAAAAGAATTTCATTTACATACCATAAGTCTCAAATTGATTCCATTTTGATAGATGTTAACTATCTAATTTTGAATAACATTCTCAAACTTTGATAACAAATTCCTTTGAAGAATGGAAACTGAGATAAACTGTGTGTATGTATAATGCAGTGGTTCTCAATGCGTGATTTCAAACATTTTCATTTTCGTTTTTTCTTATTTTGTTCGTTCCTATCGTATTTCTCTTATTCTCTGTTGATTTGTATTTGCTTTAGAAAATGACCTCTGTACATTATACTCACTTGACCGTTTCTAAAGGTATGTTCGTTATTGGTCCTTTAGATCTACATACTGATTCACATCTTGTATGCTTGGCTTTCCACATGGTATGAAATTAATTATATGTATACTAACAAACAAATAACCCTATCAAGGCTCAAGTTAGGAAATAAACTTTTCCAAAATTATGAAATATTGACAAAAGATTTCAGTGGGTGGTTCTGGTAAGATTTTTCTCTCTGCCCTCCAAATAAACGGGAGCCAGTTCCGGCCTATTTGCATGCCTTCTGTTTTATTGTAGTTTTTAACAGTGTATTGGTCATTTGCATGATTTGTTTAAACAATATTGAAATGTTTCTGTATTATAACAAATATTAAAATGAACATCTTCTTTCTTTGTCTTAACAAACAACAAAATGATCATCCCTTCTCTGAAAGTTAATCCTAAGACATGTAAATGGACCCTGAGTCAATATGAAAACATCCCAATGTTTGATTTGATATTTCACAAGCATTTGTAAGTTGTTAGATTGCAATTACAACAAAGTTTAGAAATTAACAAGAACATTAGTGACATTCCTTAAATGACACATAAGTTTCTTTGTTTTATTCCCTTTATTTGCTAATATTTGTTGAAACCCTCTATTTGAATATTGGTGTGTGGTTTTTGGTGTGTATGAGTTCCAAATCTCCAATGCTTTAGCATGTAAAACTAAAATCTGTTAATTTTTCATGCTCTTGATGTTAGGGGACACCTACACTGGTTTATACTTACAGGACTTCTTGTACAAATATACTGGACAAATAGATTAGGAATCATGGCGCATTTCAATTATACATTATTAACTGGGTGCTCACGATTATGCTTTTCAAAATAGACCTTATTATTATCATAAATGTTCATTTTCGAATATCTTCAACCTTTCTCTATGAACTCCTTTCCAAAAGTTATGAAGTTTTTTCTTAGTGGTGCTCAATTGTACAACTGGGTTGTCTCCCTTAGGCTAATGGCTAATGGCACTTACCATGCATCCTGACTTCTTATTCAGCTATATAAGCATCTAAACATAATACATAAGCATAAGTCTGTTCCTTGAATTCAAAGCAACAAATCTATTTGATTAAGAAGTTATCTTTTTTATGAATACCCTTTTGATATTTTAAGGTTATTTTGGGTAAATTTCTAGGAACTTGTGTTTTGTTTCTCTGTCACAATGTTTTTAATATGATACACTATTCTGCTCCATGATGCTAATGTATATTGTCCTGTATCCTGTTGCATTATTTCTAAATTTGTAGTTAAAGCCTTATTAAACACTAGAATGGCAATAAATGTTCTAACTTTTTGTCTGTATCATATATCATATATACAGCGGTCGCAAAGTTTTAAAAACAAACAAAAACCAATATCTAAAAAATTAAATAATGATGCTTATTGTACTAAAATATGTATTGAAGAAGTCCTGATCACAAACATATCTATTAGATCAACATGCACCCTCCCTAACCATAGCTTGTATTTTGTTATACTTCATTATACTTGTATATATTAATGTTATTTTCAGGTTCTGATTTATTGAAAATTGTGTTTTTTATGCAGTTATGGTCATATCATGGTGTACATATATCTTACCTTTGAGATAGATGTTAGAAATAGTGCAGCTATTATTTTATATATATCTATAATATTATGTTTCTTTAAACAAAATTTAGGCAATTATTTGTTTGAAAATGAAATGAAAAGTTACCAAAACCTCATCAAACTTAACAAATCGCCTGGAAAAATTCATAATGTGTTAAATGTAATTCAATTGTCTTTCAGTTTAATGTATGTAAGAATGTTATTTGAATATTACTTCTGACCATGTACTCCCACCATATACAATCTTATTCTCTTCAGTGGTGTTTGAACTTAATTGTTTTGTATTAATTATTTCATCTTGTGAGGATGAAATATCTTATTACGAGAGTAGTTTATAGCCTTCTATTTCATTAACAAGTTTGGATGCTTTGTCTAAAAAAATATTACACATGGCATGTAAGATTCCCTATGGTATACATTAGTTATGATCATTAATCAATATATTGTAAATCTTTTCCAGTTTTACAAACAAAGTGGTCTGTTTTTTTTGGTATAAAAATATAAATGTTTAAAAGGTTCATATTGTTTTCTGCAAGTTTGTTCTATAGACGATGTTTGTAGTTCTTTCACTCTTTTCAAAGTCTGCTCAAGGTAACAGTAGAAATGTGGTTTGTATTTCATGTTAAACCTGGAACAAAACTGACACAAATAGCAATAGATCTTGGTCTTTGCCTTCCCCTTACTTTGGCCGTCTTGCTTCAAATAAACACTTTTGAATCACGTTTCAATGACTTTTCACCCCATGCTTAACCCAAATTTTCCAATATTTCACAAGTATGACACAATAATATTTGTCTTTGACCATTCCCGGATGCTTTTACTTGTTGACATGTCTTGCAATATGGCTGCTAAGGTTTTTCGTCACAAATACATTTAAGAAGTAAAATGTCATACACAATAAATTCTTTCTGAAGAGATAAAATTGTAAATATTACCTGACTTGCAAGTTGTTTTTTTCCCCAATAAAGTCAGTATTTTAATAATAAAGTCATAATTAGGTTAAAAGTCTTACGTGTCAATACCAGTTTGCAAATCTTTGTTTCAGATCACTAAGGCAGTAATTCTGAGTATATTTTCGTCTATAAACGTCTATGGGATACCAAAAAGAACCTTAAGTTTACCTTTGGACAAAGTGGTGTAAAAACGTTTTTACCTCCTCGACCAATTTCAAAATTTTCAAAATATTCTTGTTAATTGATTCTGCAATAAAATTCTAAATAATGTCAACCACAGTGTGTCAGTTTTGTTCCTAAATAGCTTTAAGACCACAGATACTACTGTATTGGTTAGTTTACGAAGCAGCTGTTGGCTTGGGATTTGCATGTAACTAGTTTAAGCTTGCTGTAACACGGTGGCCCTTCACTTAACAATACCTCCGCACATTTGTATTACTGTTGACAAGTCCATAGTGATGACACTGTGTTTTCTTCTCGTTAAAACCAGTTTGCGGTTCAGATCTTCAAGGGCAATGTATTTAAATGCTTGTCTTACTCAGTTGGAAATTTGATGGACTAGGAGTTAGGGAGATAATTTACGTTAACTAATTTAATTTATCGATTCCACACAGTTTTTATGCACATTAACCCCTATGTAACTTTTTGGTAAATATGCCCAAAAGAAGTAATAACGTTAACAAGTTCTCCTTTCTATAAAATGAATACTTTTCTTTCAATCATGTCAACATAGCTAAATTAAACGATCACTAGCATGAACAAAGCTTATAAGACTATTCACCATCACACCTACCTTAATAATGTAAACCCTTGCATTTGTGTAGAGAACTCTTTTTAATATACAAGTTTCATATAAATTGGTCCAGACTCAGTCAAATTTCTGACTGAGTGGGCATACAGCGGTAAAGTTTGGTTCCTGTTTGCATTCATTCTTTCTTTCATGTGTAACTTTGTTCATATATATAATGGCTTCCATAGTCTTCCCTTTTATTCACAGTGAAGGTCATGTGTCTAACTTTATGTGCTCATTGTAAAAATCAAATTGTTGTCCTAGTAATGCTTTTTCTACAAATATTGATCACCAATTAAACAAATTAAATACTGAAATAATTTAAGAATTTAATTCTCTTAATATCTAGATTTCATAATGTTTCAATTTAATTTCTTGAGACAATATTCATGGATATTTTCTTCTCTTGCAGGAAGTTCCAGTCGCTCCTGGTAAGGAAACCAACAAGAAGAATGATGCTACAAATTCAAAGTGAGTAGACACAATATATGTTCTTGCGTTAATGCTTGGGTTTGCCTACTTGAAAATGACTCCAATGACACTAATACCTGTTAAAATTTTCATTGAATCAATTCTTACTTTGATAAGAGGAAAGCCAATTTACTAAGATTATAAAGTTTAGTTACTTGGTAGCAGTTTAGCTCCAAAACATACTGAAGCAGAAACAATAACTTCAATGACCTTTACCTGTTAATTGCAAGGCAAAATCATTGACTTGATGTGGATCAAAAGTGACGAAAGTAAGGTTTTATGAGAAATTTTGAGATTAATGATGCCATAGTATCAAAGTGTTCCTTTAATGAAAGAAAAACTGAGGTTGCAAATGTCCTTTCCAAAAGATAAAATTTTCTGGAAACAGTTCTCCTCCCATCTTTGAAAAATGAAATAAATGAATTCACTGATCCTTAGACAATTTCTAGATCAATGATATGTCATAAATACTTCGACGTTCACGCCACTCTTCTGTTGACAGGCCTGCAGGACAGGATGACGACCAGAAGGGAAGCATCAGCTTCATGTTCACCAAGACGGTCCCGGCCAAGATCGAGGCGTCTGCTGCCTTCCCTCAAGAAGCAGAAGAGGAAACCATGGAGGAAGTGGAGGAGAATAAGACCAAATCAACTGCAGAAGGTGGTCCTGACCCCAAGAAGGAAATCTCTGAGTCCTTTGTGAAGGTTCTCAGCAAGGATGAGAAGGAACTGGATTGGCCTCAAGAGATGATCCAGTACACCAAGTGTGAACCAAGCATAAGCTTCAGCTGTAACCCTCTCAACTTTGATTTTAGTCAGCTATTGTTGAAGCCAAAGAATAAATCTGTACCAGAGCCAATTCCTGAAGTTAAGAATGAGGCTGAGAAAGAAGGATTGGTTGCAGAAAACAAGACAGTTGAAAAGGCTGAAACACTTGTTGAGAAAACTGAAACTCCTGAAGTTCCAAAGGAGGAAACAGTAGCTAAAGAAGATGTGGTGAAGGAAGAAGAAAACAAAGAGAAAGAAACAGTGGAGAACAAAGTTGTTGAATTTACTGCCGAAGGTGAGAAGGTCGAAAAACACTCAAAACGTAAAAAGCGTAAACATAAGAAGAAAAAGAAGCGAAATCATCAGGTGACTGAAGGAGGGGAGAAGGTGGAAGGTGCTGGGGAAGAGAAGGAAACTGTAAAGAAGAAGAAAAAGAAGAAGAAGAAGAAACATAAGCATAAGACGCAGGAAGGGGAGGAAAATGGGGAGAAGAAAATTAAAAAGAAGAAAAGGAAGTCCAAAAAGAGGCATTCAAAAGTTTCTGGAGAAAATAAAGAGGTTGTCGAAGGAACTGAAAATACTGAACATGCAGCCTCTGAGAATGAAAAGGAAGGAAAGAAAGCTTCTCATAAGAAGTCGAGAAAAAGAAAAAGGAAGCATCGTCATAGTGAAAAAAGTGAACATGATGCAGAGGCAAGTAAACCTGAAGGAACCCAAGAAGCAGCTGCACCTGCAACAGCTCAGTCTGAAGCCCCTCCGAAAAAGAAGAAGAAGAAATCAAAGAAGAACAAGTTGGTGTTAGAATACAAGGATACTGCTTCCTCTGACTCGGAGGAAGAAAACAACCCTGAGGCAAACCAAGCAAAACCTGAACAGAAGGAGGGGCTTGTGAAAGAAAATGAAGTTGAGGACAAAGCTCCTAAGAAGGCATTGACACCCAGAAAAATAGCAAACAATGCAACCAAACCGACGGCAGATGCTAAGACTGTGTTAACTGAAGGTGAAATGAAGTCTCCTAAGAACAAGATTCAAGGTAAAGCCACACCGCAAAAGTCTCCTCAGGATTGCAAAGCAAAAAAGATCAAGACTCCAGATGCGCAAGAAGGAAAAACTGGTTCTGCAAGAAAGAGAAACACAAGTGAGTCTGGTACAGAGGGTCTTACGCCTGCAAAATTGCAAAAAGGAGATCAAAATAATTCTGCTACAAAAAGTGAAGATACATGGAGTAAAATGGAAGACATATATGAAAGTAAGCTACCAGAAGACACTAGCAAGTCAAGGTGGGATACAAGTGAAAGTGAAGCTGAAGAATCAGGAAAAGAAGACAACAAAGCTGATAACGGTAACAAAGAAGGAGGCAAGGAAAATGCAAAAAGCCCAGATCATCCAAAAAGAGGAAGAGAAAAAGGCGAACACAAAGCAACATCCAAGAAGAGAAGGTCCTACAGCTCTTCATCAGAGTCAGACCGGTACAGCAGTCGATCAAGAAGTCGATCCAGGGATAGTCGCTCACGGTCAAGGTCATACTCTAGGTCTAGATCACGGTCAAGGTCTCACTCTAGGTCATACAGGTCCCACACACACTCTTATTACTCTGATGACTCAAGATACAGTAGGTCAAGGTCATCTTCTCGGTCTAGACGAAGTTACAGCCGTGGTCACTCCAGACGTCGGTCAAGGAGATCCTATTCTAGGTCATACAGTAGATCTAGCAGGTCCAGCTACTCCAGATCAAGAAGCTCCTCAAGGTCATATAGAAGGTCAAGGTCGTATTCACGATCAAGGTCAAGGTCAAGGCATGGCTCAGGATCAAGAGGTCGTTCCTACAGGTCTCCAATCTCTAAAAAACCAACAAAACAGCCGTCTCCTAAGAAAGAAGTTAAAAAGGATATTCCTGCTAAAGAAGAAACACCTGTGAAGGATAAAGAAAATTTGGATATTCCTTTGCCCATAAAAACTGATGATGATGTTGAGAAGGAAGAAGACAAGACTGAAGGAAAGAGCCAGGGAAGTCTTGGTAGTATCCCTCTGCCACCTCCTGGGGAATCTGAAGGACAGGCTGAAACTGCAACATCGGAAGAAAGTGAAACAGCATCTGCTCCACCTCCTCCCCCACCAGATGAACATCACATGATGGACTACAATCCAGGAATGGGACATGGGATGCATCATGACATGGGAATGGGACAGGATATGGGACACTATCCAAACATGCCACCTCCCCCACCACCCCATGGATATGGACCTGGGCCAGGACATGGACCTCCACCAAGAGGAATGTTCTTTCCGGGACCAAGGCCGAGAGGTATGGGTCCAGGAATGGGTCCTGGTCCAATGGGAAGAGGTCCAGGAATGGGACCCCCTAACATGGGGCGCCCAATGGGACCAGGCCACAGACCAGGTATGGGTCCACCTGGCATGGGACCCCCTGGCAGACCAGGAATGGGACCAGGGATGGGTCCAGGGATGGGACCAGGACCTGGAATGGGTCCAGGGCCTGGCATGAGAGGCCCTCCAGGACACAGAATGAGACCCCCCATGAGAGGCCCTCCAATGAGGGGTCCTAACCCAGGACAGTTTGGTCCACCACCAGGAATGCCACCTCACGGAATGAGAGGTCCACCTCCACGAGGAGGTCCACATCCAGGCATGTATCCTCACAGGATGATGGGGCCGCATGATCCAAGGTTCAGGGGATCCCCTCCACCACTACCTCCACCAAAATCTCCTTCACCACAACCGCCACCTCCACCAAAGAAGGAAGAGGAGAAAAAGGAAGAACCTAAACCTATGGAACCACTCATTCCACCTGAGCAGGCTGAACAGTATAGAAAGTTACAACTTCAAGCTGTCAAACATGCAAAACGTCAACAAAGAAGGCAGAAACAAGCAGAAAATGGAGAACCCATTGAATCAAGTTCAGATGAAGATGAGCAAATGGAAACTGAAGAAAATGCAGCAGCAGAAGCCGCGGAAGAGGCACTCTTGGCCTCTGAAGAACCACAAACAATCTTGGTACCCACTGCACAGTCACCTCTTATGCAGCAACCTACACTGATCCTTCAGCAACCAGTACCAAGCCCTGTCCAGCTTACCCCTACTCCTCACTTAATGTCTGCACAGCCTCAGCTCATTATGCCACACTCTGCAGTCCTTGCCAGCCAGATGGGCATGCCTATCCAAGCAGGAGCTCCAGTGATAGCCATGCCTCACATGGCTGCAGGCACTACTCTATCAGGAGCAATGCCTACACCCATCCCCATCCCCATCCAGACTCACGCAGGCATCCAACTGGCTGCTGGCCACTCCCTCCAGAGTCAACTCATGGCTGCACAGAATCCAGGTCTGCACTTCCCAGCTGGCATGGCAGGACTGCAGGGTCTGCAGGGTCTGCATGGTCTCCAGACTGTTCATGGTCTACAGCAGCTGCACGGAATGCAAAGTCTACAGCAGCTGCAGCAGCTGCAGCAGCTCCAAGGCTTACAAGGTCTGCAGGGGATTCATGGCATACCCGGGATGCAACAAGTTCCTCAACAGTTTCTTCTCCCTCAACATCAAGGGCCTGTGATTCTGATCCCCAGGATACCACGGCAGACATTGTGATGACACTGACATCTAACGCAGATGCAGATGCAGATACATACTGTAAAGTGCAATCATTGATCTGTCCTCTTGTTTATAGTGACTGCTACCAAAACTTGATTCTGTGATAAGATTTGGAGGGATTTTAGCAGAAAGTGACAGATGTGATTGTGATAACGGAGATGATTTTTATGTATCATTTAGAATGAAATTCACATTAGAGTATCATGCATATTTCATTTAAAGAGAGATGTTTTATGTATTACCATTGCACAGTTCAGCCGGGATAACAAAGCGTGATATGAACAGTTGGTAATGAGACATTCATTATTGATTTGACTAAAGCAAAAGGAGAGACAATCAACTCTTACTTCAGTGGAATCGTGGATAAATTTCTTGACAACATTCTTACTGAAGAGATTTCTTCATATTGAGCTTTACAAGGGATACATTCATTCATAGATGGTTATATAAAAGAATGTCTTGCTGCATAATTGTATTTTACGTTGGAATATCTCTATAGAAGTTTATTGCTCAGTGCCTACTAGTGCCAACCGGCAAAGACTTGGCCATATTGTCTATAGGCCATGGTAGAAGTTTCTAGTCAGAGCTGTGTGAAATATTTATAGCTTTAACTAGAATTGGTAATAGATGAATTATTATTTATGAATCAGATACTCTTGATTAAAGCTATTGAATATAGTAAATTATTAATTCATGAATTTAATTATATACTTGATTATTGCCATTTTATTTGCAGAATTCTGCAGAGACATAATGATATTGTGCCACGTCAAGGGGAAAGTGCTCAAATCATTTATCTTACAAATACTTATGTGAGATCAGTGATATGACAAGCACTCTGGACATGTTTTTGTATTGCCAGTGATAATGTAGAGATTTTCCCAATTTGTACTTTTGTACCAATCAAGTAATTGCAAAGCTCATAGTACAAAGTTGGGTGTTTTATGCAGCATGTTAAGTTGAAGATAGTTAATCCTAACTAGTTGTCCATGTAGTTAACAGGTAACTCATGCCCCAATACTGTGATGCAAGTAAATAGTTGTTTACCAAGTATGTATTCTTGTGATGTCGGCATCAGGCCCCTTTCAACAGTTTATAGATTAATCTAGACAACAGACCTGTTGTTTAAAAGGTTGACTGATTAATGTGTTAAGATTAAGAAGTAATATTGGTCCAGTTGTGGAGACAACTTATATCTTATTTTAATCTTCGTCCATCATATACTGGTTCTAGCATAAAGTGCTCTCTTATGGTGTTTATCGGTTTTATGTTTTATTATCTCTTACGAATTGTAAATGAATTTTGAATTAACGCGACAATATGATTGAAACTCTGTATTTTAGGAAGTGCCTTAAATGGTAATATACGTAGCTTTGTTTTGATATAATCGATTATCAGGATTTTGATTATTTCCAGTCAAACTGGAGTTTGTCTCGCAACAATCAGTACTTACTGTTGATTCTTTAGGATTCATTCATTTCATTCATTCACACAGATCAGATGCTTAAATATGCCATTGTTGTTATTTATGATTGTTTTATTATTCTGTATATAAATGAATTGTCTTTGCATTCTTGGTATCAACTATAAGAAGGGACACTTTTAAGTGAGCAAATTTACAAAAAAAAATTTGCAATGAGAATAGGGTTTTAATTTTAACAGTCTTCTTAGGGCAAATTAGTTTGAAATAGCGTTACAAATATGCACGCAATGCAGTATCTGTTGACACCAAGAATGTGAAGATGTGATTGTTTGGTTGAGAGCTAAGCGTTTCTGTAGCCACGAAGCAGTATGCAATTGTTTATTACTTCTTGCTCATCTGTAGTTAGTAGAATGTCCTGGGTCTCTTCACGAAGCTGTCTTAGCTCGGGTGATTTAAGTCCTTGTCCGATCACCTCAGCTAAGCAGCTTTGTGCAGTTTATCCTAAGTGCTTGCCTCAAGGTGAAATGTTGATTACAATTAAATGTCCATTCTGTTTGGAATGTGTGATAAATATGCAGCATTGTAATATAGTTGTTGCCTATTCGGAAAGTAAAAATGTCAAGCAATGATTTTTCTTGGTTTTGTTTGTCATGAGAACAAAGTAATTGGAAAACAAGAAGTTGAATTCAAAAAAAAAGTTGGAGGATTCGAGGAACCCATCACCTGACATGTTCCAAAATAATGGAGTTTGAACTGAACCTGAATGGAAACAATTGCACTGAAGTTGAAGGAGTTGGACAAAGCCATCAATAACAACTACATGTACAATTCTCAACATCACATTCTACAACTTAACAACTTTCAATAATTACCAACGTGTAATAAAGTCCACCTGTTTCACCGACCAAAGTTGTTCGATAATTGATAAAGAAGTCTCTCAAATGTGTGAAGTGGACAAGTGGTTGAAAATCTTTTATTTCACAAGAAATAAAACTTGGATTGATGAAAGTGCCATAAAATTAAATATCTTCAACAAACAAGGAGGTTGATATTGACATTGGTGCAAAACAACTACTTTAGTACCTAGCTCAACAAAACTTGGTAAATAGATCAATCAATAGGTGTAGATTTGCCTTTAAAAATTTCACCACATTAGGGTTAAAATCTTTGGCAGTTTCCATGGAAATGTATCTGAGAATTTGTACCCAAGAGCAAAACTGCAAGACGTGGCTCAACTCAATATTGTATACTGGTCAATCATAATGGGTATATTATCTTTTGAAAATTACCTTAAGCAATGATTTGTACTGGTAGTAAATGATAATTTACAATACCAGAAATGGGAATTTAATATGGTTAATAAAGTTCATTAAGCTTGATAAAAAATGTCAAAAAATAGAGCCATTGGCTCTGTAGCTCATCAGGCTTCATCATCAATTATGCTGTAGATTGTGGCCAATGATACCCCCTTTGTAGAGGCCACAGGGGCACCAATCATAAAATTAAGTATATATAGGCGACAAGTTTCAGTTTTCTAGGCCTTATACTTCAGGAGAAGAAGATGAAAATAGATTTGAAGGACGTTCCTGTTGCCTTTATTAGGGGTCACAGGGCAACCAAAGCTACAATTTTTAATCCTCACTAGCCAAGGAGTCTGTACACAAAGTTTCAGCTTTCTAGGCCTTATGGTTCTGGAGAAGACGATGAAAATAGGATTTTAGGGCGTGGCCGCTGTGGCCCTTATTAGGGGTCACAGGGCCATCAAAGCTACAATTTATAATCTTCACTAGCCAAGGAGTCTGTACAAAAAGTTTCAGCTTTCTAGGCCTCATGGTTCTGGAGAAGAAGATGAAAATAGGTTTTTAGGGTGTGGCCCCTGTGGCCCTTATTAGGGGTCACAGGGCCACAAAAGCTACAATTTATAATCCTCACTCTTCAAAGAGGCTATACACAAAGTTTCAGCTTTCTAGGCCTTATGGTTCTGGAGAAGAAGATGAAGATAGGTTTTTAGGGTGTGGCCCCTGTGGCCCTTATAAGGGGTCACAGGGCCACCAAAGCTACAATTTATAATCCTCACTAGCTAAGGAGTCTGTACACAAAGTTTCAGCTTTCTAGGCCTTATGCTTTTGGAGAAGAAGATGAAAATAGGCTTTTAGGGCGTGGCCCCTGTGGCCCTTATTAGGGATCACAGGGCTACCAAAGCTACAATTTATAATCCTCACTAGCCAAGGAGTCTGTACACAAAGTTTCAGCTTTCTAGGCCTTATGGTTCTGGAGAAGAAGATGAAGATAGGTTTTTAGGGTGTGGCCCCTGTGGCCCTTATAAGGGGTCACAGGGCCACCAAAGCTACAATTTATAATCCTCACTAGCCAAGGAGTCTGTACACAAAGTTTCAGCTTTCTAGGCCTTATGGTTCTGGAGAAGAAGATGAAGATAGGTTTTTAGGGTGTGGCCCCTGTGGCCCTTATAAGGGGTCACAGGGCCACCAAAGCTACAATTTATAATCCTCACTAGCTAAGGAATCTGTACACAAAGTTTCAGCTTTCTAGGCCTTATGCTTTTGGAGAAGAAGATGAAAATAGGCTTTTAGGGCGTGGCCCCTGTGGCCCTTATTAGGGATCACAGGGCTACCAAAGCTACAATTTATAATCCTCACTAGCCAAGGAGTCTGTACACAAAGTTTCAGCTTTCTAGGCCTTATGGTTCTGGAGAAGAAGATGAAGATAGGTTTTTAGGGTGTGGCCCCTGTGGCCCTTATTAGGGGTCACAGGGCTACCAAAGCTACAATTTATAATCCTCACTAGCCAAGGAGTCTGTACACAAGGTTTCAGCTTTCTAGGCCTTATGGTTCTGGAGAAGAAGATGAAAATAGGTTTTTAGGGTGTGGCCCCTGTGGCCCTTATTAGGGGTCACAGGGCCACCAAAGCTACAATTTATAATCCTCACTAGCTAAGGAGTCTGTACACAAAGTTTCAGCTTTCTAGGCCTTATGGTTCTGGAGAAGAAGTCGAAATTCCACAAAGTTTACGGACGGATGGACGGACAGACGGACGCCGGACACCATGCCATGCCATAAGCCTGTAAGGCCCGATGAGCTAAAAAGTAGGAAGATATTAACCCTCGCGCAGTATCGTGGGGCCTTTGAGGCCCGGTTACATGTTTGACATTACCCAGAATCAACACATTTGAACTAAGCGACTTCTTACTTCATGTATTCCTCCATTAGTATGTTTTCTAAGGCTACATCTGACGTCATAACTGTAGACAAGATACTACTTATTTTATTGATGTTTTAAGAAAATACATACGTTTGCTGTAAGCTCGGGCCTCAAAAGGCCCAGGGTAAATAAAACCCTTGTTTCGGTACAAAATATACAGAATCGCAATAAAAAAATAAAAAAATAATATCCCTTTAGATTACTTCCTGATGTAGATAAACAAACATCCGAATAAAATTACATAGCAAAAATAATATACTCTCCAAAAACTGAAACGCATATGTAATTTTTCAGAGAATCTTTTTCTTCGCCTTAAAAAACAACACAGCTACATGATTTCAATGATATCAAAGCAAAAATTGTCAACTGTAAAAGAGTAAGCCAAAACAAGAACACTAGTTTTACATGTAGGTTGGTTTCCGTATTTTGTTAATCACAAGATGGCGTTCAGGTCAGTCTTATGAATTCCTGGCATTTGCAAAAATTCTTGCTTGACTTTCCCTTGTAAATGAATGGACACATTGATGGAGTCCCCATGCAGTTCTACCCCACTCTTTCTGCAATGCAATGACCAGTTGTTGGTGTATCTCGGGCGCATTGTGATGTTGACGTACACGTTTATTTAATTCATACAATTGATGTTTTATTTGGTTTTAAATATAGTTTTTGACTATAACATTAGGCGTTAACAACTTCTTTACTCTAAAAGGCAGTGTAATGTGCCATCTGACGTTCTGCAAGTGAATTCAAGTTATCACGATTGAAGCACTATCTTTGTCGGTCAATAATCTGATGCAAGTGACGTTCATGGACATTATCGAAATTGTGATTTTCCCTCAACTTCTTCAATACCATAAATTAACTACATCTTTGTGTGCTTAAAGGGAATCAACAACCTAGCTTGTGAAACCAAATTGACCATCGTTAACGAGAGCGTCCATACGGGTAAGGGGGTCACGTGACAAAAACTTGGAACTAGCTGTCAGCTGTAAGCAGTTGGTAAACAAACGATTTCGTCCCTACCGAGCATTTACAACTCTTTCAGGTCCCTGCTAATAAAACTCTGGAAGTTAAAAATTTGGGTTGCAGACCCCCTTGAATAGTGTATCCAACCCAATAACACTGTCCCAACCTCTTGACTTGTGGCATAAACTATTGGCAACATGTTCCTTTTTCTTACTGTAAACTATCCAAAGTAACGTTATTTTTTGTTACTGACGAATTTGGTAAACCAAACTCTCCTGAACTTTTAAGGTTCAAGATCATGATCGTAAACGCCAGTTCATATGATTGAGTTCTTTGAAGCCACCAAAAACAGGGGCGATAACTGGCCTTCATGGTCAAATATCCCATTCATGCAAACGCTTTCCTAAAGTTTCAATTTTGTGGAGGTGATGTTGTGAATAATCTGTATCCCTGTGGCAAGAGAATGAAGAATTTCTTTTAACCCGGATGTAGAGATTTTGGGTTTCGTTGGCAACTCTTAATTTAATGCACACGTGCATCTTACGCTCGTTTGGCCGGAATTGACCTGTAGGAACGAACCAATAATGCGCATTATGGCGATAATGACTATTATAATGTCAGACTACTGTGAATCATGAATCTTCGGTTTTAATTTCTGACACTATGTTGGTGCATAATGATAACCTTTGTTCCATGTAAAACTGAATAACGAAATTTGAAACAATAGGTATCAAATGATCTAGCGTTTACTCTTACATGTGAATTCTGCTTTCTTTACACTTACTCTAAATAATGTTTTACCAAAAAAAGACTGCAAATGAGTCTCAAATAAACATATCACCGATCAGTTGGTAGGGTTGTAACACATAGGGGACATATTTTACATAACATCATAAATAATATTGACCCTTTTTCCCTCGCAGCGTTCCTGAATTGCATGTGCATGTGTCTGGGCCTCTGAGGCCCACATAGCCGCAAAGGTGGTGTCATTAACAATACTGCGTGAGGGTTAAACTTTGAAAATACTTTCATCATTTCTCAATTTATCTAAAAAATAAAGTGTCATTCTTTGAGTATGTGAATGTGGCCACAACTGGCATCTCTTGTCTTCAATGTGGACTAATGTTACCGATGTGGTGTAAATTTTGATATCCTATCTTAGCAGTATCCAGGGGAAAAGGTCCGATTTGAAGATACCCTGGAACAGTTCAAAAACACAAGGGACATAACTCTGTAAGAAACAATTGCATTCTTGTGTAAAGTTTTATCAACATTTTGGATCTGTTAATTAAATGAACATCAGTGATGCATCAATATCGCATGGTTGAATTAAACAAATTCAAAATAAAATTATTGCATTTTCTTAGATGAAGTTGGTCTTGCACAAGAAAGAAAACAACTCATAAAAAGTTCTACCTTTATTAAAAATGTATATATATAAATAAAGCATAATGGAAACTATGTGGGTATATGATGAATGGTTTCAATATTATGTATCTACTAAGATCTGAGATTTATAAAAGAATAAATAACACACTACAAACTAATCTGAACTTTTAAAATACAATTTCATTCACTCTTAAATTAAAGAAAATTCAAATACTTGGCCAAAAAATGCCATGTTAAATCTTCATTCAATTAAATCATGCATAATAAGAAATCTTAACAGAGTTCAATGCAGCATTCAGATATTTTTATTCAATTCCTTTTACAGCTGGAATACCATAAATATTCAAACATTTACACACAGCATTCTTTAAAATGAGGTCTCGTGTTTTTACGTGAAAACTAAATGATGTTTATTATTATCAATTATACTGAAGTTGAACTAGGAGGGCAAAGCCAACCATTACACACTACCATACTCAACATCACATTCTATAACTTGATTTATAAAATAATGGCTACATTCAAACCAACTTTAAAGGGGCAATAGCACGTTTTTAGGGGGAATATAAGGTGATGTCAGGAAAATGAAAATTAATGGTTCCAATTGAAAGACAATGTATTTAAACTAAATAGAGCAGTAATAATTCAAATATATAGCGTAAAGTTTAGCCATGCGATTGATTTTTCTCACACAAAATGAATTAAAGGTGTTCACACAAAATTTTATGTGAATCTTTATATTTTGTCCTCTGACTAATGACAATTGGTTTGTGTGATTTTTGTAACTGTCAAAATTATACATTTAGCATTAATTTACAATTATCAGTGAAAAATTAAAATAAATTATTGAAAAACGTGCTACTGCCCCTTTAAAGAGATGTACAACTGTGAACTTAAAAACTGTAAGAGAAGAAAATGAACATGACTTGCTTAAATGTGAGAAATATGTTAAAATAATTTTGAAAAGATGAACATGAAATAGTGGACTAAAATAAATTTTGATATGAAATGTTAAGTATGATAAATAGATAAATTGATCTGTCCTAAAAAGCCAATTTCTTCTTCTTTTTCTTTGTTTTATCCTGTTTTTTAGCATCTTCCTGCTCAAGTCTTCTTTCTAAAGCCTGTCGTCTCAGCAATTCCGTGTCCTGTGGAGTTTACAGAAATAAAGTTATAAGATGTATTGCATTTGAGTAAACAAGACAAAAAGTGCCTTTGGAACACTGTGAGTCTGTGAAAAACCAAGTGTTACAAGGAGTGTCTGCCATGTACAAAACAACTTAGCACTTACCGGTAGGTTAACCTTTAACAATGCACTAAGGCTACCTTAGCATTCTAGAGGTTACCTTAGTGTTTTGTGCAACGTTACCTCAGACCTTGCTTATTTTTGGTCTGAAATTAATCTTCAATTTTACCATTTGAATTTACTGTATGCCCGTTTTGGCTGGCTACTCGTAAGCTCATAAATTTCATATACTGGCATTAACCTCTTTTAGACACAGACTTTTTTTCTCTTCATAAGTTGTTGAAATGCAAGGGATCAGGGGCGGATCAAGGATTTTCTTTTGGAGTGCGTCAATTGGGTGTCGCAATCGCAACTTTTGAAATGATTTTTTTTTTATCTATATTTGGAACTCTCCCTCTTTCCCCTCTGATAAGGGTTAAAGGCTGACTTCAACATAAGATTACACACCTTTGTAGGAGTTGGTTCTGAGCTTCTTGAACCAGTAGACCCTGGACTTTTTGCCGGACTCTTTTCCTGGGTCTTGACGGGGCTGGTCTTTGTGGGAGAGCTACCCTTGGTGATGGATGCTGGAACCCGATTGGCCCAGGAAGGGAGACTTGGTCCCACCCCCGCTGCTAGACTCTCGTCATCCTCCAAACTGTCCGGCCCATCATCAGGCTCTTCAAAAAGATGATTCATATTGATAGGGTGCAACAGTTTGCAACTTAAAGGGACAGTAGCATGGTTTGCGGTTAAAAAGGCTTATCTCATGAAAAATAAAGTTTTTACCAAATACAATGCAATTAAGATGTGCAGAGTTTCGTTTTCAGCGAATGAATAAAATGTGTAAACAAAAATGGTCGCCAACAGTTTCCGCCTGATAAATTATTTCTCACCTATAGATAAGAGTGTTAGGAAACATGTTACTTTAGTTGAACCTCAGTGTTTAGCTTTGTTTTTGTCATCAGAAAGTTAGATGCGAAAGCATACACACAAGTACAATATTTGACATGCTATACCAATATGAATGGTCTAATATGCAATAAAATACAATAAAAAATAATTCTATTATGACAGTTCCAAAAACATATCACATGTCATAACGATACACTGATGTTAGGTGGTCGACAAATGGATAATTGTTTGAGGACTAGTGACAAAAATATGTTTCAAATTGACAATATAAATTTTATGAAATTTTATTCATAAAAGTCATGCGCCAACGCTAAGGAAACATTTAATTTTTTATTTAGCTTTGTTGGAAAATTGGAGATTAAGCTTGATGTTACCTCCAGATCTGTTGAGCCAAGCATTCTTCGTCATGATGAGGCGGTAGAGTTCCTGTCCCTCAGGGCTAAATGCAG
This sequence comes from Steromphala cineraria, assembly GCA_916613615.1. Taxonomy (NCBI): domain Eukaryota; kingdom Metazoa; phylum Mollusca; class Gastropoda; order Trochida; family Trochidae; genus Steromphala; species Steromphala cineraria. The sequence goes on along the minus strand of OU744729.1, from coordinate 31,086,194 downwards.
CAGAGCCTAACTTCTTTACCGTCGATTCAAAACCCTGAGAAAAAATATGACATCATTGGCTCTGAGATCTGTCATGTATTCCATATCTTATATCTCTAAGAAGAAAAATTTCAGGTACTTAAGCATTGTTGATATCAGTGTATGAAATAAGGCATGTAGGACAACTTAGTACTTTTGGTCAGTGCTGCCATTCTCTTTAATTTTACAATTTAAGTCTTCAAAATATAACTGTTTGATTGGCTTCTTTTCAAGCTTCTTTATTACACAACCAATGTTGTGGCTGATATGGTGCAACCTGTTTAAAACCTTAAGTCCTTACTTGTCATGGTATATTTAGACACATTTATATTATCACATAAACATAAAACATAAACATATTCTGGGAGTTGATATCTTTTGCCATTGCAAACTTTCTCTCAAGCAAAAACATGTACCTGTAACTGTACGTAATTATAAACAGGAGTAAAGAAAACAACACAATAATTACGCAACCTGTTTCATAATCTTTTTAGGATTTCTAAGATCTCTATAAACAGAATGATTATCTTTCTAAACATTTTTGTTTCCAAAAGTTGTGAATTTTCAAATATTTATATGTGCAGTGTTCCAAGGCTGGGGTTTTGGGGAATCAGCTCTAAGCTTGGTTTCTGCTTAAATTTTGAGAAGTAGGAAACCTTTTTCAATTAAAATGGTCCTTTCTCTTCAGAACTGGCTAAAATTACCATTTAAGTGAACACCACTGATTTTTGTACATGTTTTAATTTGAGATTGGGTATGATAAATCTGAACATTTACCTTAGATGAAATCATATTATTTTTGAAGACAGTCTGGTCAAATGGGGTTGTTTCTATGTGTTCTGAAACCAAAAAAACATCATTTGTTAATAATAACAAGATTTATTACCTACGAGGGCAGTCATATCAGGGTACATACTTTTCATATGATGCCCTTTGGCAACATATTACTTTTTCATTGTGGCGTCATGTTATAAACAATGTTTTGACGTGATGGTTCACTAATGATGTCTTATATATGGGCCGCCGACAACTATTCTGCCTATGCTGACAAGGAGATTTAGTGTATTTTCTTTCAGGACTACAGTAATAAACAGTATATTATATTCTTGCCAATGGCATACTATGTTTAAAACACTTGTGCCTAAATATCTATATATCCCTCGCTCTTGCTTGGGAAATACTGATATTTAGCCACTTAAACACCTGTTGAAAACATAGTATGTCATGGACACTCTTCTAATACTCTATATCATCAACAGTTTTGCAAGTAAAGTTAAATTTTTGAAATGGTCTCAAAATATATCAATCAATTATCAGCGTTACATCTTGGTTTTTATCATTTTAAGTATTTTCTTTCTCTCAAGCTCACTTCTTGATGTTTTCACTCCCTGAGATTTGTAGTCGTCAATTTCTTTGTCTTTGGTCATGATGATATTGACGAGTTCCTGTTGTTGTCTTGTTAGTTCAGCTACCATCGCCATCAGAGGCACGGTCACATGATCACATGTCTGTGTGTGATATGAAAATTATAGAAAAATGGAAAATTATAGAAAAATCAAAATGCTATTCAAACAAGATACTTGAAAATGGATAATGACAATACAGGATAAACCATTTGCATAAAAAAATGTCAACATGGTTGAAGTTTGTATAAAAAGGTAGAGCTTTGTAATTTGTAACTCTTTGCTTGTTCAATTATATTAGAAATAACTTTTACTTTGTCTTACACATTGCAACTCACACAATTTCATACATTTACTTCAATTTTTATAACTTAACAATTTAAGCATAGCTTCCAAATCACAAGAAGTTACAATAAAATTTATGAATACTTTGTATTAGGACTAGTCTTAGTAAACCTAGCCCCAATAATTCTCACTACACTCCCGTATTGAGTCTAGCTAGATACAGTATCAAATCATGTGAGCTGACATATCGACGACCTTTAACCAAACAACTACGAGATTGCCAAATGGATTTATTCAATCATAAAGGGGCTTCTAAAAGTAAATTTGAAATTAGAATGTTATGTGCAAATGTAGACTGTTATGGCTTGGTAAGATAAGCCCTGATTGGTCAATTTGATAGGTTGGCTGACGTGACCCGTTACTGCATCTAGCTTGACTCAATATGGGAGTATTGCAAGTATACCGGTACTGGAGGCTAGGTTTACTTAGACTGTTATAGGACAGATTATTCTCACATTTGTTTTGAACTAACATTATTTTACATAATACAAACACAAACCATTTTATTATCCGAAGGGGAGCACATAAAATGCCACACAAATGGCATTCCCGCCAGTTGTGAGTTGATTTTCAGGAGAACTTCTTCCGTATCCCCCGCACCTTTGAATCCCACAGACAGTCGCGTTCCTTTCCCTGGTTTTACCAGGCATCCTCGAATATGGTCTAGGATCCTCACTATAGGAGCTTCAATACTAGGGTTCAGTTTCTAAAAAAAGATTTTTGAAAATAAACAACCTTCAAAGAAATTGGTTGAACATTGAATGGTTGATAAACAACAATTCTATTACAAGTTTATATATCATAAACAATTTTAACTTCTGTAACCTATAATGATTTGGTCTACTTTAGATTTGTTTTTAAAAACATTCATATTCTTATGAATGTGACTGACATTTATTTTTATCAACAACCTATTTTACAATAATCTGATAAACGATAACAAAAAAAGATTTATCTTTAGTTCAATAATTAAAATTATCTTATTGTATTCATTTTCAAACTTGTGAATATTCAAAGCAAACTAATCTGCAAAAAAACACGATCATTCTATTCCACATGAAATATATTCGTGACACTGACACTAGAGAGAATGACTGTGGATGCGGAAATATGACTGTTTTACCTTTATTCGTTTCTTCAATGCATTCTCTTCGATTTGTTCGTGCCAGTACGATGTAAGATCCGTCAAAAGAACTTCGTAATTGTTTACTGAAAATTTTGATTTAATTAGATACTTTTCTCCGTCGATGTCAAGTGATTGCCATGGACAAGCACCCAAATCTGGTTTCCATCGCCGTCTCCACTCCAACTCCGACGCCATGATTGCATTCAGAACGACACTGGCAGTTCATCTTGACTCGAATAGGCTTACTACAATTCAAACACTTCGTCGACGATCTATTCCGATTGATGATTTGAAGTGGAGGTAACTCTTGTGAACAAGTGCCCGAAAAGCACCACAAGTGAAAGCTCTTTTATAATTAATGATAATATTACTAATCTATTACAGATTGTCAATAAGTATCAATCTGCGAAAAGTGTTTTTTAAGTTTTAACTTTATGATTAGGGTATTGTCATTGTAAGTGGACTCATATTTAGTTGTTAGTTTGACTTACAATTTTAATATTGACACTAATTTTGCAACTATTAATCTATCCTCAATATATTTATATAATCTATAATACTAGATAAAGTTATGCTTGCAGTGAATATCTGGTAAACCTCTGTTTCCATGTCTTGGTTACACTGTGTAGTGTAGCACGGCATAGATCTAGCCTAGCATGAATGCGGGAATTGAAATATTTGATTCCCAAAACATTATCAAGAACTAACGCTTTATGAGGCTTGTTATCCATTCTAAATGTTTTATATGACATATTTCCAAACTTATTTATCATATTTAATCGTCGAAGTTCAAAGCAATCTTTGTCAAATATACTTTCGCGAAAGCACGTTGTTTTACAGTACTTGGAATCTCAATCGTAATTTCTTGACGACAAATAACTATCAATATTCTTTCACGTTCATTTTCATAATTTTTGCAAATTTTTCTTCGAAATTTATTTACGTAAATATTTCAATTAACTGCATGTTTCTTTTTTGAAAATGTAATATATCGAAAATATTTAACAAATATTTGAATATTTAGACATTTAATATTGTATCGACAATATGTTGTCATGAATTTATTACAACCACGTTTCACACATCGTTTTCTAATAGACTTGCTGATTGGTTGACCTACTTTTCTGGGCCAATGAAAAGGCTTGTAACAAATATCTCTCTACTCGTACACACATGCAGCAAAAGATGTCGACTGATTATTCACGTTCGTTTTTCATGAGAATGATATCATGTAATCTGATTAAAACAAACAACAAACAATGTAAGTTAGCACTTGCAATTTCTTTATGATTCTTTTTAATAATATACGTCTGGAAAAGTGTCAATTGATGTTTAACAAGACCTGACCAACATAGTCAAAAGTATCGATGTCAATTTTCAATGCAACTCGCATAAATGATTTTCTTGGTTGGGGTCCCTCGCGGGTTAAAGCCCACCCCCCTATTTTCAAGATATCTGTTTGCCGGGCCCCCTGGTCTTATACCCGCGAGGATACGGTATATATATATCCCAGTTGGGATATATAACACAGGCCTATACAAAGTAACTATGTGACCTATAACTGAAACCCATCATTTTACATCATCAGATATGTCTCCACGTACCCAGGCAGTGATATCCACCAAGCGAAATGCCTTGTTTCACTGAAAGCTGGCTACTTAATGCCCTATTTATTTCCTTTTTGTTTTTAGCCAAACTTATATAATTACGAACTCTTATCTAGATCTAGAGATTCAGAGTTAACGCACTATACCGGGCACTAGTCATTTCAAATATAGCGTCTTACCAACCCTAACACTAGACGAACAAACTCTGAAAGTTCAAAAATATAATACAATAGCACTCCCATTGATTTAAACTTAAACCACACTGTCATGAATTCTCATCTGTATAATGTGTTGCTATTACTGAACATGCATCATTGTTATATACCTTGTGATACAGCCACCATTATCCGTAAAATTTATTCGTAACTCTGTATTAATTTTCATCATGATTCTTACTGTTATTTTCTTTTTCTAGGCAGTTTTCTGTGTCCCGAACCATGGCTACTTACACTGCATTTGTCTATGGAACATTGAAAACAGGACAACCAAATCATCGGGAAATGACAAATCCATTAAATGGAGTTGCAAAATACATTGGTAAAGGATATACGCTGGATCAATTTCCTTTGGTGATTGCATCAGAATACAACATTCCATTTCTGTTGTATAAGAAAGGAACTGGAAAGGTACACATATTTAACAATCTCATTAAATATGATCTAGCCAATTCTTGATAATCCTGAGTCAACTTTCCGATAATATCTCCAAGTAACGTGAAGATAATATCGGAAGGTTGAGGCTGGATTATCGAGAATGCATCTAGCCATTTTATAAAATTCTGTTATTTCTATAAAACTAGCTTTAGTTGTTCTATTTTAGATTTGGTATATAATCAAAGTAAGATAATTTAAGATCTTATTGTAATGAGATTGATGTATTTCATGTTTTTAGATAACTTTGCAATTGGGCACCAAAATGGGGGGGAATGTATTTTCCTAACTTTGTGACATTTCCTTTGTTTCAAACTTTTCATGAAAGCTCAGAAAACATTATTTTTTATTTAAACCTTATCAACCCAATAAGACTCATGCTTAAAATATTCAAACGGTTGCTGTTTAGAATTCCTAATTAACCCTTACGATGCGGGTCTTTTCGTGACAAAGATAAACTGGCGCGTAAGCCCTCTTGGCTAACTCCGTAACTTTCAGGATAAGGCTATAATTGACTGCAAGCAGTCTTGGCTGCTCCCGGATATAAAATATCAAACCTTTTCTCAAAAATGATTGAGGGTACCCACGTTGCGGCATTCATATCTCACGAACCATTAGAGATAATTCTATAATTTTTACATTATCGTGTAGAAGAAAGAATTGTTTTTATTTCCATTTATCATATGTATATGCGCGCACAAAAACACAGAAAAGGCAAACGTTGCGACAAGTGTCGCAAATTTTATTTTTTACCTCAAAATGATTGAGGGTACCCACCTTGCGGCATTTATGTCTCACGAACCATTAGAGATAATTTTATAATTTTTACATCATCTTATAGAGGAGAGAATTGTCTTTATTTCCATGTATCATATGTATATCCGCGCATAAAAATAAAGAAGCGGCCAATCAGGATATAACGGTGGCTGGCACCGGACAAAACAATTCCGCCACGTGGGCTTGTAGAGCAAAAATATATACCCGCATCGTAAGGGTTAATAACCACATAAATTGTATTATTTCATTGGTTTTGTTAATGATGTTATTGGAGCAACATTTTATGATATTTATGCAATTCCTGTGTAAGTAAAAAATTTGAGAGGGGAAATGGGTTTTCTAGGTGTTTTGCTTTAAAGTAAATGAAATGAAATCAGTCTACCGTTATTGTTGCACATTTTCAACTAGGAAACCAATGGAACTGAATCGAAAATTGACTGGTTGACTCCTATAAGTTAATCAATAGAGATATTTATAAGTAATCACCTAAACAAAAGTATATATTTTCAGCAAATCCAAGGAGATATTTTCGAAATCGATGAGAAGATGCTTGCAACCTTGGATGATTTTGAGGACCATCCTAAGTTCTACGAGAGGGATATGGTTAATGTAAAATTGACTGAGAACGACCAACAACAAAAACAAGATATTGAAAAACAGTGCTGGTGCTATTTCCTGAAGAAATACAAGCCTAAAATGTTGGAACTTCCCTTCCTTGAAAGTTACGACAGCAAGGGAGACCATGGTCTTGTTTACGTTGAAAGGTACGCTAGAAACAAGCTGGATTACAGTGCAAGAGCAGACGTACAAAACTAACACATTCCCATGTTTTTGTTTTTATATGCTTTTCATGTTTTTTGGTGTAATATGCTTTTTCAAAGAACCAAACTACTACACTGTTTTACGAGGGAATTAATTTTGTTTGAGCAGAATCATTTCTGGTGGTGGTTCACTTCTATTATCCCTTATTGTTCAAGAGTTTTTACACTATTTGTTACATATTTTGTTTGTATACTTTGAATTTTTTTTTTTTTTTTGAATGTGCTAATATTGGTTAGTTAAACAACTTAAAGGTTATTTCTGGAATAGTAATTTGATTATGTTCAGATTAAAATTTTTCATTTTGAGGTATTGTCTGGTGAGATTTTAAGTCCATGGTGGACGGCACTTTATTTGAGTTTTTGTACCAAGTAACTCTCTTCTCCGACAGTGTTAAAATTTCATGTAATGAACTGCCGCAGTATAAGATAACTCCTGCACAATAAGATGATGTCGATGATAGAGTTGTGACGATACAGACTTGTCACAATACAATATATATGTTGATATTAAAAAACTTGTTACAATACAATATATATGTTGATATTAAAAAACTTGTCACTATACAATATATATGTTGAGATTTATAAAATTGTCACAATTGTGGGGGGCCAAATATGACACAAGGCGGTGTTGACAGTTGATAGTTTTATTTCATCCTGTCATTGTGGATGAATCCGAATGAAGCAAATCGAGACCCCCAGGTGACACTACAGCAACTATAGTCTCTTTACACCATCATCTTTTTTACGTCATATGTAGTTTAGTTTTAGAATAATTTGAATTGAAGATTCCAGAGCACTATTCCTCCTTCTTTCTCTCTAGGCTCTCAGTGCCGGAATGAACAATGTGGCACCCACGAGGTCTTATCTCTAAATTCTTTTACTAAGCAATTATTTCCAAAGAGAAGCATGTTCAATTCCATTTTAAAGAATCAAAAGGGTTGAATGGAACGTAAACAAAAGATAATAAGGTTTAGATGTCAGATTGAAAGATAAGACTGACGGAGTTCTACGGAAATTGCCGAGGTTCACAGCCCTCTTCACACTCCCCTGCTGAAATAGTTGGCACTGTCAACTATAACCAATCGGATTATATAATAATCACAACATGCAATAAAATATCTACCGCATACAACTTTGCTATAACTACTATATACACAAGACCTGTCTTACATAGACTTCTGTTTGAAAAAAAACACCAGCAAACAATCAACAAATAATCTCAAACAAAACCTTCAAATAATAACATGATAAAACATAACCTGAAGTTCAATAACAAAATAAACATAAGTAACTCAAAAACACTGAGAGGTAGAATAATTGGCTGGATAATATTATTTCTGTACGGAATTTGTCAAGAGTTGCATGAGCAGGAGATGAGACTGAGTGATATTTGCTAGTACAGCAACGTCTACCGATGACGAAACTTCATTCTGGACTGCTGATCTCGGCAGATTGAATTGATTGGAGTGAGTCCAAGCGCTTGACCGTTCACTCCTTCTTCGTTGGACCTCCTGTCCGACTGCCTCCTCCTCTTCCTCCCCTGCTAGAGGCAAAGTGCTCTCCACAGCCTCCATGTCCACCTCATCCTTACTAGTGCCAAGCTTTCACCATCAGTCGTAGAACTTGCATTGTCATCAACAGCTTCCCCCTGCATCAACCCGTCTCCATCCTCCCCTGCTGGAAGATGATCACTGTTCTGCGTTTCCAAATCTGCGTCCTGGACATAGAACAGACAAGATTCAGGTAATCCTTCATTTTGGGAAGCATTCTCTTCTCTTCCTACAACTTCTTCCTCCATCCTATCAACTTCAATTCTTGAGGCTGGATTGATGTCCATCACAAGAGTCTTGGAGTCAAGGATTTCTCGCCTGTGCATTGATCTCTCTTTATCTCCATTGAGTGATTTCACAATGTAGACTGAGGGCTCGATTTTGCTGATGACTTTATAAGGCTCTGGGTTCCAGATGTCTTGTAACTTGTGCCTTCCTTTGAAGTGATTTTTGATGAAGACTCAAGCACCGACTGGAATATTGAGATCAATAGAATTTTTGTTAAGGTTCTTAAGTCTTTTCAGGGCTTCCTCCTCGGTGCGGTCACAGGCTTGTTTGAATGCTGTTGTCAGACAGTTGTGATGTTCAGTTATCCATTCTTCCTGTCAAGTCTGGTCCTTTGTTGGAAAAGCTTGTGTATATTTCGTGAAGATATCTGTTAACAAAAGGACATTTTCATACCCATGGGATCCTCTTTCCAAAAGTGTAAAATCCATGGCAAGAATTTCTAAAGGTTTCCTTGCAATGATTGAGCCAAAGGTCGGCTTGACATTGGGGCCATGCTTTCCCAGCATACATCTCTCACATTTCTGACAGTATGTGTCAATGTCCCTTACCATATATGGCCAGTAGCACCGAGATCTCAAGATGGAATGAGTTCTGTCTGCACACTGATGTCCGCTTTCATCATGGCCTGCTTTCAAGATCCTTCCTCTCAACATCCTGCTATATCAGTGTATATGTCTCCGCTAATGCTACAACCTATCCCCTGATATCCTTCTATGGTCTTTTGTCGTATCGCTATATATAGCAAGCCAATCAAATGATGCCCTTTCAGCGATAGCGGCAAACTAGTTTCTTGGCTTCGTTTCGCGTGCTCACCTCGTGATTCAAATTAACCAATGGGAGTGCTATTAGATAATAAATCTGATTCTCACTGCAGTCTCCCGCTAAGCTCCAAATCACGCGCTCTTAGATTTCCACGTGCGACATCACTAGACAACAGTGTATGGAGTTTGAAATAGTTTGACTGACAACAGACAGGCTATAAATAGTGTTGAGCAACCACCCGTCAGCAATACGACAAGACCATAGGAGGATATCAGGGGATAGGTTGTAGCATTAGCGGAGACATATACGCTGATGAAGCAGGATGTCCTCTCAATTTCTTTGGAACGACCACTTGATATCTGACTTTACCATTTTCACGAGTGCATCTGTACAAAACTTGATGGTCCTTTCGTTACAGATTTCCAACATTTCAGTAGCTTCCGGGTGTCCGTACTCTCTCTTCTCATAGCTCAAGAAGTAGGTCGATTTCCCTTACTGAAGTAGAATAGGAATCTGGAAATTCCTTCATCTTCTGCCTGTAATTTCTTCATCTCTGCACTCGTAATAGATGGAATTTCTGTTGAAGGAGACTGTTCCTACTTTGAAGATGGAATAGATAAATCCCTCAAATTGATAGCCCTGACGTCATCATGAATTTGAGCTCTTAAAGGTGAAGGAAGATGACTTGAAACACTTGGAGCTTGTTTCGGCTGGCTGACACTAATGCTTTCAAGACGTGCTGTTTCTTCTCCATGCTGCTCCTTTCTGCTCAAAGAATCTGCATTTCTGTTAACCTTGCCGGATGGGTGTTTAATTGTCAAGTTGAACTGAGCTAGTTCTCCAACCCAGCGTGTCTCTGTTGCTCCTAATTTGGTTGTAGTTAACTTAAGGTGATTAAGTGGATCAGTAACAGTAACTTCTTCATACAGCGCCAAGATATTTGATAAGGTTTCTTGTACTTTAATATTTTCTTTATGGGCTTTCTCATTAAATTCCATTTAAGTGCATTAGATCCAAGGACTCCAGGTATGTGTTGTTTCCTTTCCCTGAGGTCTTCATCCACTGGATCCTCGACAACCAAAAAGCAAACTGTCCCAAAATTTCTTCTAAATAGTTTTACATCTAAGAGGAGGAGACCCAAGTAGGGTATCCTGTGTCCGCTTGCAGCTGTCAACTTGATGAAATGTCCCAGGTTGATTAACTCCTTGGTCTTCAACATCTCCCCATAGAATGATTCTGTAATAGTGGAGACTTGAGCACCCGTGTCAACCAGACATTCCATCTGCACCCCGTCAACAGTCACAGTCACCACAGGACACTTAATACCTACTATCCTATGTAAGGGTGGACCGCCTGATCTCCCTCTGGACCGTGTCGCTGTTTGCAGCCTCGGCAAACTGGCTCTTCAGGGCACTTGTCTTCTGGGCCATAAGGGAGGGTTCAATCTCAACAATCTTATCATAAAGATTGATAAGATCTAACGAGACCGTGACCAGGTCTTGACCAGGCTTCTGTCGATAGGAGTAAAACGTCTGTTGAGCTGACGCAAGGTCATGGCCACCTCCAAAGACTTTTCTGAGAACCTTGATTATGTCCAAGGGATTCTTTGTACCATCTCCTCTGGCCAAGATTTCTTGTCTTGCTCTCCCTCGCAGGTTTTGGATGAGAAGGAGAGCATGGTCGTCCTTATTCATTTTCCTGGCGTCTACTGTGCATTTTATATCCAGAAGCCATTCCTCCAAGGTAATGTCTCCCACCTTCGACGGCTTGTCTCGGAAGACAGGAATCTGCCTCCCTGTGGCGAGGACAATAGGCTTGGCCGTCTTGCTCTCCAGGAGTGTCCGCTGTTCTTTGAGCTGCAGTCTCATCCTGCCCAGTTCCTCCTCCAGACGAGCAACGTCCTCCGCACCTACACCCTGTTCAGCCATCGTCATACAATTTAAATAATCTTATAATACAAATATTTTAACACTACTGACATACCTCAACAGCCAATACCATGAAATATATTCAAATCAACACCTATTTGACATAACATTAGCTAACACAGATATCCAGTGTTCTATTGTTCATCATTTGTTCATTCCTTCAGGTGGACGCCGCAGTCACTTCTTGATCCTCCCTCCCACCCTGGGGGTCTTCTGATCCCTCAAACCTGTGTCTATCCCACTTCTGACACCAAAAGTTGTTGGGGGCCAAATATGACACTAGGCGGTGTTGACAGTTGATAGTTTTATTTTATCCTGTCATTGTGGACGAATCCGAATGGAGCAAATCGAGACCCCCAGGTGACGCTACAGCAACTATAGTCTCTTTACATCATCATCTTCTTTACGTCATATGTAGTTTAGTTTTAGAATAATTTGAATTGAAGATTCCAGAGCACTATTCCTCCTTCTTTCTCTCTAGGCTCTCAGTGCCGGAATGAACAACGTGGCACCCACGAGGTCTAATCTCTAAATTCTTTTACTAAGCAATTATTTCCAAAGAGAAGCATGTTCAATTCCATTTTAAAGAATCAAAAGGGTTGAATGGAACGTAAACAAAATATAATTAGATTTAGATGTCAGATTGAAAGATAAGACTGACAGAATTCTACAGAAATTGCAGAGGTTCACAGCCGTCTTCACACAATACATGTATGTTGATATTAAAAAACTTGTCACAATACAATATATATGTTGATATTAAAAAACTTGTCACAATACAATATATATGTTCATATTAAAAAACTTGTCACAATACAATATATATGTTGATATTAAAAAACTTGTCACAATACAATTTATATGTTGAGATTAAAGAATGATACAGTTTGAAATGGTACATGTCACAATACACTAGATCCAGGGATCCAGAAAAAAACCAAATACCTTTGAAAATCCTGTTTTTGGGTTAAATATCAAACAATAAGTATGGGCACTGTATGATAATAGTTTGGACTTGTCATTTTGAAGGAAAGGGTTAGTATCATGAATTTAACTCAAACTTACAGTCTATGTTGCTGTATAGAAATAATGTTTTTCATGTGAGTTAACAATTTATAAGAACGTTTTAAAAACAAAATTCAGCTAATATTGTGTACCGGGGAGACATCTTCTTTTTTTTTTTGAATAGAAACACTTTGTAGTTCATTATGCCTTGCTTACACTTTCAATTAGATTAAATCAATTTAAGGTATGTTTAACTAATTTGTAACATGTGTTATGATATTTCAGAGAATTTTAGGAAAATTATTTTATAGATGTAACCATCAGAAGTCTTGGAATAATAGATATAGTCTATCATTCTCGTTTTGTTATTTCAGTGAGGAATTGTCAGATCCAGAATGTTTATAAAGTAAAGAACTATATTCCAGAAGGAAAAAGCCAAAGACAAATTTACAGTCACAGATGGATCTAAAGAATAACTTAAATTTTTACACTCCTTATATTTCTTATTCAATTTTCATTTTCTAATAAAAAAAGTTGTTGACAAAAGATGAAACTTTAGTGATATGGTGATATGTTGCATGTAATTTATATTGAGAAAAAACATTGTTGACCAATATGTAGTAACCAGGCTTCTGTACCCAACTTAACAGTAGTTTACCATTAGCATCATCCTGCTACATCAGCATATATGTCTCTGCGTTATGCTCAAACCTATCCCCTGATATCCTTTGATCATATTCAGTCGTATTGCTATATATAGCAAGCCAATCAAATGATGCCCTTTCAACGATAGTGGCAGACTGGTTCCTGGGTTTTGTTCTGCATGCTCATCGCATGATTCAAATTAACCAATGGGAGTGCTAGTAGATAAAAAATCTCATGTCCTAATGCAGGCTCCCGCTAAGCTCCAAACCACGTTCTATAAGATTTCCACGAGAGGTATCGCAAAACAACAGTGTATGGAGTTTCAAATAGTTTGGCTGAAAATAGAGAGGCTATAAATACCCACCCGTCCGTGTTACTGGCCTCATGGCTGAATATGATCAACGGATATCAAGTGATAGGTTCGAGCATAACGCGTACACATACGCTGATGTAGCAGGATGCATTAGCAGTGAAGTACAGCATCAATGAGCAAGATATATAACTGAATGGGTGACCATCTTAACCCCTGGGTGAAACACAAGTGTGAAGAGTTGGTTGCTGAAAGATATTTAGACATTATAGGGGCAGTAGCACGTTTTTTGATAATTTTATATTTTAAAATTTTCAGTGATAATTGTAAGTTAATGTTAAATGTATTATTTTGACAGTGTCAAAAATGTCATTACACAAGTCAATCATCCATAATCGGAGGACAAAGTATGAAGATTCACATAAAATACAAAGGCCGCCATTTTTGTGTGAACACCTTTAATTCATTTTCTGTAAGAAAAAGGAATCGCATGGCTAAACTTTACGTTAAATATTTGAATTATTACTGCTCCATTTAGTTTAAATACATTGTCTTTCAATTGGAACCATTAATTTTCATTTTCCTGACATCACCTTATATTCCCCCTAAAAACGTGCTACTGCCCCTTTAACTGAGACAGATGAATGATCTAAACTGTCATCACTGTTTCCAATTTGTACACTAGATGGCCTGTTTGAGGCAAAGAAATATTAAAGATAATCAAGTACATTATTGATTTGTTCCATTGAAAAATCCTAGGCGTTTGTAAAAGCAATCAAATGCTAATGTTCATGTTTTCAATATATTCACCATAAGCTTGCTTTTAGGCAGGGGTATATCCAAGTCTTAAAGTACCTGATTCATATCACCATGAATGCAAAATATATGTATTACTGGTAAATGTTTTTATACTAGTTAGTGTCATACTTTCATAATCAAGGGTAATATTCTTTCGAAGGTAATGTGTTTTCCTTTCAAAGTTTTTATATATTTAGAGTTTTAGTTCTAAATATTTGTTGACATTATTTGTATAATATTATTAAGAGTTTCTTGCAAATTGATTCATTGAATTGTTAGAAAGAAGTTGGTAGAATATTCTTTACCATGTGGATATCAAAACAACATATTGCTTAGAAAGGTTTTTAAACCTTCCATTGCATTGTATTTTCAGAGAGAAGATACCTACCATAATATCATTATCAAATTCAGTTATATTTTATTCCCAGATGCAATGTGACTTATCTGAAAAAGTTACAACTGCAGGGCCTTATAATTTATGTATGTGGAGCACAGTGGTGTAGTGGTTAGCATGCTGGTCTCTCACGCCAGAGACCCGGGTTCGAATCCCGGAGGACGTGGAAAAGGCGCAATATAAGTACACACATTATCATCATTATTATTATGGTATTTATCTTCAGAATGCTTGTAAACAATATTGGACACTGGTGCATAATCTCAAGTATAAATTGAAGAAGGTTCTAGCCACTCCAATATCATTGAAATAAGCTAAAAAAGTAACTCATATCCTGTGTTAGGAATGCAGCAATGTTCTAGCATAAGGCTAAAACAAATATTCCGTATTTGCTTCTGGTGTTCGCCCACATGATTTTCAAATCCACACATGAAGCCTTTTTTCTCTAGATGTTGACAAGGAAAAAGAATGGAATTTATTCCCTTAGCATAGAAAACCTTGAATCGTGGATTTTTAAATAACACCTCTTTTCTGGTCATGTATAGGCCTTCAAAGATGTTTTTTCCCAATGATAAAATGATATAAGTTTAAAAAAAAATTCTATTCATATTGAAAATCTATCATGTTCATATATGAACAAATGTTGTAATCTCCAATCTGCATCATTTCAATCCGTTGTGTAAAGAACAGTAACATTTTTTTTCAATGTTTGGTCTTAAATTTAATCTGATTTGCATAATCCTCTGATTGGCATTCGACCACAGAGGTTTAAACATTGTAATATATATGGCTATATATCATGGTATGTTCCTAAATATATGTTTATCTGTGTATCATGTTCCACATGGATGGTTTTATTGAACAGGGAGAAATGCAGTGAGCGTGACAGTATATTCCTGATGGACATGTAGAACTATCATATTTAGAGGCATTTTTAATCAAACAAGTAGAGACCCCAATAACATGTCATTGATGTTTCTGATACATGTAATGAATAATGCATGAATGATAACATGACGAAAGTCATACATACCTGGTGCCTTATTAGCAATTTATATTTAGGCCTGTTTTATTTATATGTGAACATATATACTTGTTATGTCTTATCTTTTATTTGATGATAACTTCATGTTATGTTCTTTTAAAAAAGGAAATATTCATTGAAGTGAAATTTTGATGTTCTAGGGCAATAATAAAGAACTTTCCATCTGTTTTTATGGTAACATTTCACTATCACTCCTTCTCATGCTGTACAAAACCAATGGGTGCTTTTTCACTACAGGGTTCTTGCATTGTTTGCTTGTTTGGGGCTCATAAGGCCAAGGTAAAAAAGTAATTTGTTTCTGGTTTCCGCCCGCGTCAATTTCAAACCCCAGCATCAAGCCTTTTTTAAGATGTTGACAAGGGAAAAATGGAAATTTAGTCCCCGTGGCCTAGAAAAAAACCATTGAAAACAAGGCTCTTAAAATGTTACTCGTTTCTGTTCGTGAGTGCCTTCAAAGATGCTGTGAAAAATTTATCCAAAGGTTATATATATTTTTTTTATCATGTTCAATAAAAAAAAAACTGGGAAATAAACTGAAAATCTGCTTCATCGCATCATTTTGCCTGATTGTAAAGACCAGAATTTGTTTTTTTGTGGGCCTAATACCAAAATTGATGTTTACTTCACCAAATAGATTATATTGTCCAATATTGTCCAGGATGGTTGTATTCAAGCAATGTCTTATAGGGTCGGTTATATATCCTCAACATTTCACTGTCTACATTATTATTTCATGTATGGCCACAAAGAAGAATATTTTGCAGATAAAATTTTCCTGTTGCATGATTTTCATTAGGATTTACATATGATTGATTAATGACAAGACTAATTTTAAAATCATTTTAATGCTGTAGCTTGGGTTTTTAGTGGCAAAAAATTAATGGCATCACTTCTCATTGTTGTTTTTATTTACCAAGAGTACGCCCTTCTTCATCTAATTGTCAAATCTAAATTGACAAAAATGTTACCCTCAGTGACAAAGTTCAACTGGGTTGTAATGTGATCATGTACTTGAAACATATTTATGTAAACGGAAATGTCCCAATTCTGTTTCCATAGAAAAATACATGATAGGACTCCCCCTTTAAATAGATGTTGTGTTGTTGGTTTCATTATCTAACCACAGGCTAGTATACAGAATGATTGACAACATGAATCTGTGCCAGATTGAAATAGTGTCAATTTCAACATGTCAATTTGAATTGTATATCATGATGAATATATTTATGGTCAGAAGCTTTTATCCAACTTTTATACTTATACCTATATTGTTAAACTTGTTAAAATTTCGGGTTGACTTGTCACTGAATGTTTTTAATATATTTCTATTATGTTTATTAAACAGTTTATCATATTTATTTGTTTGTGATTTTTGTCCAAGGGAAGATGCATTTTCTTCATTGATTATAAAACAAAATAACATGGATCCTTATTTCTCAAGTCTAAAATTAATAATCTCCTCCGGCCAAAGTGTAAACAAGATTTCAGATTTTCTCTTGAGAAGAGGACAATTGGTTTTGAACTGAAGGGCCTAATGGTCTTGTGGCATGGCATGATGTCCGGCATCCATCTGCCTGTAAACTTTGCATTTTTGACTTCTTCTCCACAACATTGTGTACAGACTACTTGACTAGTGACCAATGTAATTCATAGCTTGGAAAACTGAAAACTTGTAACTTGACTCTTTGTCTAATCGGGATTAAGTAAATGGATTTGTTGACCCTGTGGTCCAGTAAGGGTTTGGTGAACCTTTGGATACTCTAACCGAAATCATAATTTGTAGATTTTGTAGACTTCTTACTCATTTGTGGTTCACTCTGCTACACATTTTAAATTTTCTTTAAATGTTTGACCAATTCCCAATTCTTAATAGATAACCAGTATCTGGAATCACCCTATGGTGATCGTATGGGCACAGCCTAAAACCTTTTTTATCTTCTTCTTCAGAAGCAGGATGCATAAAATGCTGAAATGTGTAGGAACTCCTTAGATTATGGGGATTCTAGAACCTGTGACCCATACTAAGGGGGAACCATGTTTGCCAAGACCTAGAACAATATTGAATATGAAGAAAAAAAGAACTACAGAGCCAATGTCTTCTTTAGCTCATCTAGCCTGTAATGCCCGATGGGCTTATCGCATGGCATGGTGTCCGGCGTCTGTCCGTCTGTCTGTCCATCGTCCGTCCGTAAACTTTGTTGAATTTCTTCTCCAGAAACTTTGTGTACAGACTCCTCGACTAGTGAAGATTATAAATTGTAGTTTGGTTGCCCTGTGGCCCCTTATAAGGACCCCTGAGGCCACACCCTTAAACCTATTTTCATCTTTTTCCTGAAGCCTGATGAGCTACAGAGCCAATGGCTCTATTTTTTCAGGGTTAAGCATCATATGGCTTCAAAAGGCCACGGAGTAGTCATTTGCCAATTTTGATTACAAAAAGTAAGTTGTTTACTCTGAAGAACCTTGGAATAGCCAACAGCCGTGTCACTCCCAAAGTCTTCAGAAAAAACGCCGAAATGACCGGGAAAATGGATCTGTTTTATGTGAGGAGTTCAGGAGGTTTCTGTTCTGGAGAAGATGATATAAGGTTTTGAGGTCTTCTGATTCTTTTGCGGTTTGACAAATTTGACATGTCACTCCATAAAATCATCGGGTCTTGCCACTCGAATATAGTTTTGTTTTCGACATTCCCGTTATTTCCTAACACAGAAACGTGTTCTCGTCATAAAACAATATTAGAATAATTGTTAATCATTACAGATATAAAAAATTTACGTGATGTACCGAATTTCACCATGATTTGAATTTTGATAAGCAATTATGTGATGCAACTTTTTAATCTTGATGTTAAACCCATAACATATTCATGAGTTCGTTTTCTAACAAAAACGTTTTTAAAACTTATTTTATTTACTTGTATGAATGAGCATTTTCAATGGCGTCATCCTTGTAAATACTTACATAATTGTAGATGTCCAATTTTGTTTTAGAAAACCTAAACCTATACAATGTATATTGAAGAGTACGCGATTGTTTTATTTTATATCGTTGTCATCGATTTATCAACATTGAACGGGAATACTTCCTTCTATTGATACGTATTAACTTTTAATTAAAAAATCAGCACAGAACTAAAACATCTGAGCAATATTTTCCAATTCATATAAATCAGAACCGAAAAATTAAACAAATCGCTGCTTATAACACCAGTTCTTTAAAGAAAAGGCTGCAGTTGTAAAGCAACAAATATGCACATGGTCCAAAGCACATATAAACATATTAAAAATATGACTAAGTAACAAGTAGATCAAGTGCAACTTTCTTTGTAGGCAAGCTTTTTTTCAGATATATCACAAAAGTAAGGCATATGCATTATTCAAGTGTTCGTTATTATAGGCCAATGGATGACTATAAAAAAGTTGTCATTTTATTTACGTTGATTTAGACATTAAACGGTACATACGAGGGGTCTGACTCAAATCATTTGCATTCTGACCTAAAGATGAATGAGAGTTCACAGGTTCCTTGAAATATAGAACAAAATCTAATCACGTGCTCTTGTTAATTGTCCAAAGACACGTACACGATACAGAATTAAATTAATTTCTAGTGATCAACAGAGAACCTCTTTTGCAAAACACTTTTAATGTGCTTAACCTTACATTAGAGAACTCTTTTAATTGAATTAAAACTGCTCAACGGGTTCTCCTGAAATGTCGCCGTTGTTACTTACATACATTGTTATAAATATATACCGATGTGAAGAATATTGAACAATCCCAGAAGAGAATACAACAGAGGTTCCGCACTACACGAGGGTCTATATCATGCGGCGTCCATTACTGCATATAAAACGTTCATTTGAAAGTGGCTTTATATAATAGCATTATAATCCTATATTATATACCGGATATACATTTCTAGCTTAAGCACTAGAAGATCCTGATTGAGTTTTGTCTGACAACTTGGATTTTTGCAAATAATTAAATTCCCTAAAATGATATCATAATTTCTTCACATCTCACGGTGACAATCCATGCCCTGTATCTCTCAGATGAACATGCATTGATATATATTTTATTGGACTGATGCAGCAATAAGATGATTTCACCAAACCCTTTGCATTTGGATCACCCAGTGCGTTGTGGATATGTTAAAAGACTGACTTGAAATTTTAAAGGGGCAGTAGCACGTTTTTAGGGGGAATATAAGGTAACGTTCAAATGAAAATAAATGGTTCTAATCAAAAGACAATGTATCTAAATGAAGCAGTAATAAATCAAAATTATTATGTAAAGTTAAGTCATGCGATTCCTTTTCTTACATAAAATGAATTAAAGGTGTTCACACAAAAATGGCTGCCAATGGAATTTATGTGAATCTTCATACTTTGTCCTGTCACTATGGATGATTGGCTTGTGTAATGAGATTTTTGACACTATCAAAGTGATACATTTAGCATTAGGGTCCAATTATCAGTGAAAAATTTAAAATATAAAATTGTCAAAAAACGTGCTACTGCCCCTTTAAGAACTAGAGTAAAAGTAACACATCTTGACATCAGTTGTGGCTGAAACAAATGAATACGATTATCTTTTTTCTTAAAAGTTAAAGACTAACATGTCAAATATTTTTAAATATATTTTATTTCAAAAATACCTGTTACACAGAACTGATCATGTATGAACCAATTTGCTATGAAAAGAGAAGATATTTCCTGGATTTATTTCGGTTACGTCAGACGATGACAGTTAATGCATTCTCATATTCACATTCTATACATACAAAGAAAGGATTGACATTACGACGAAACACATCGACTTTATTCATAGTTACACATGTTTTAACAGAGAAATTAAGAAAATCATGGTTAAGTGTAATTGTTACTTCTCTACATTCATTTGGCTTTTATCAAAAATAGCTTGTCTTTTACATACCAAATATTAAGAAATTGCGGTATCTGTCGCATAGTATTTTGATCAGATGTACTCTATCCTAAGTGTCCAATCTCATTTGAATAAGATCACAATTTTCTTCACTACGTTATAAAGACTAGATTAGCGTTTGCGGGATACCGCAAAAGCAGAGCAGCCCCGGAACTTTGGGTTTCGCCTTACCCTGTTCCGCCTTTTACAGGCCTAACCAAATTGGGAATTTTCTCGTGACCTTGACCTTTGACACTCAAGGTCACACAATCAGTGAACACATTTCATTGAGTATAACATAATTGTAATGAAATAAAGTGTTAAAAATTAAATTAATCCATTTCTCCATATATGTTGACCTTGCTGTGACCTTGACCTTCGACAGTTAGACTAACTTAGTACCCAAAACGTTTTGAAAATGTTGTACTTCTCAAGAGATAATATATACAAAATCTAAACTTCATAGCACAAAAACTTTTCAAGTTATTGTGTTTACAAGGAATTGCAATAACTCATATATCATGACCTTGACCTTTGACCTTCAAGGTCACACACTAATTGAACACTTTTTATTGAGTATAACAATTATGTATTGATTAAAAGTGATCATAGTTAAAATTAAGCATTTTCGCTTAACCATGCTTAAGTCATGACCTTGCTGTGACCTTGACCTTAGACAGATTGTAGCCGAAACCTTTTCAATTTTTTTTACTTTTCCAAGGATGATATATACCAAGTAAGGGCTTCATAGCACAAAAACTTTTCAAGTTACCGTGTTTACAAAGAATTTTGTGGTGATTTTATAACTCGTGACCTTGACCTTTGAACTTGAAAGTGAACATGTCATAATGATTCCCTGGAAGTATTAACATTTAGACATGTTCATGAGTTCTGTAAAGCTAAATGGGATAAAGTTATACCCCAATTTAGTGCATTTTGTAATAACTCAAATCTCATGACCTTGACCTTTGACCTTCAAGGTCACACAATCATTGAACACTTTTTATTGAGTATAACAATCATGTATTGATTAAAAGTGTTCATAGTTAAAATAAAGCATTTTCGCTAAAACATGCTTACGTCATGACCTTGCTGTGACCTTGACCTTTGACGGATTGTAGCCAAAACCTTTTCAAAATGTTTTACTTTTCCAAGGATGATATATACCAAGTTAGAGCTTCATAGCACAAAAACTACAAGGAATTCTTAGAGTGAATACATAGCTCGTGACCTTGACCTTTGACCTTGAAAGTGAACGTGTCAAAATCGTTCCCCCGAGGTATGAGTAGTAATGTATGAATAAGAGTTCTGGAAAGCTTAGGGAAAAAAAGTTATAGCTAGTAGTACGAGTGCGGCGGCGGCGGCGGCGGCGGCGGCGGGGGCGGGGGCGGCGATGGAAACTTCACAAAAACTGATAGCAGCCCCGTCCTTAGACGGGGCTGCTAATTATAGCGTATCATAGTGTAGTAAATAGATCATATTTAATAAGATTGTCTAAGTGCCTATCTCTATATGTTGAATCAATACAATATCACGAGGCGTTTTCTTTGCTTATCAGTTTGACAAGGATTGGCCAAACTATTATTTCACAAACTTCTCTCTATATACCACATCCAAACTTTCATTTCACAAACTTCTCTCTATATACCACATCCAAACTATTCTTTCATAAACCTCTCTCTATATACCACATCCAAACTATCATTTCACAAACTTCTCTCTATATAGCACATCCAAACTATCATTTCACAAACTTCTCTCTATATACCACATCCAAACTATTCTTTCATAAACCTCTCTCTATATATCACATCCAAACTATCATTTCATAAACTTCTCTCTATATACCACATCCAAACTATCATTTCACAAACTTCTCTCTATATACCACATCCGAACTATCATTTCATAAACCTCTCTCTATATACCACATCCAAACTATTCCTTCACAAACTACTCTATATATACCTCATCCAAACTATCATTTCACTACATTTAAACTACTGTTTATTCACCATACACCACCCTTTTCTATACCATACACCATCATCTCTATACCACACCCCATACTTTCTATTCCATACACCATCCTCTCTATACCACACCCCATACTTTCTATTCCATACACCATCCTCTCTATACCACACCCCATACTTTCTATTCCATACACCATCCTCTCTATACCACACCCCATACTTTCTATTCCATACACCATCCTCTCTATACCACACCCCATACTTTCTATTCCATACACCATCCTCTCTATACCACACCCCATACTTTCTATTCCATACACCATCCTCTCTATACCACACCCCATACTTTCTATTCCATACACCATCCTCTCTATACCACACCCCATACTTTCTATTCCATACACCATCCTCTCTATACCACACCCCATACTTTCTATTCCATACACCATCCTCTCTATACCACACCCCATACTTTCTATTCCATACACCATCCTCTCTATACCACACCCCATACTTTCTATTCCATACACCATCCTCTCTATACCACACCCCATACTTTCTATTCCATACACCATCCTCTCTATACCACACACCATCTTCTCTATACCACATCCAAACTATTATTTCACAAACTACTCTTTATTTACCACACACCATCCTCTCCATACCACATCCAATCTAGTATTCCGCAAACTACTCTTTATTTACCACACACCATCCTCTCTATACCACATCCAAACTATTATTTCACAAACTACTCTACATTTACCACACACCATCCTCTCTATACCACACACCATCCTCTATATACCACACACCTTCCTCTATATACCACACATCGCAGCGTACAGAAGCGTCTGTGACCGACATATTTGCCTTAGATGCAAACTAATCTAGCAAATTCTACAGCATCTACATTTGATGCCAATAAGGGCAATAGATGATTTGTTACGACTTTCTGCATGTTCTTATAATCGATTCAAAATCGTAAGATTTTGATGTCTTCTTACAAGTGTATCTGTTTATCGGTATGACAAAAATTAAAATGTCTGAATACGGAAACAAACACGAGGTGTTAAAATTGCAGTTGATATAAGTATACACAAGTAGTAGTAGTAGTAGTAGTAGTAGTAGTATTAGAAGTAGTAGTAGTAGTAGCAGTAGTAGTAGTGGTGGTTGTTGTAGTAGTAGTAGTAATGGTAGCAGTAGTAGTAGTAATGGTAGCAGTAGTACTAGTAGTAGTAGGATTTGTAGTAGTAGTAGTAGTACTTGTAGTTGTAGTAGTAGTAGTAGTAGTAGTAGTAGTAGAAGTAGTAGTAGTAGTAGTAGTAGTAGTAGTAGTAGTAGTAGTAGTAGTAGTAGTTGAAATAGGTGCAGCAGCAGTAGTTGTAGAAGAAGAGAATATAATGGTAGTCACCAAAGATGAAGTTGTTTTTATATGTGCTATTTGTTAGGATCGTGTTACAATAATCAAATCAACTAAACTAATCAGAATCAAATACATTCATGTATATGGATGAATGCACTAAAATTTAAAAAATTCACATAGATAAGCCAAAGCTGTTTCTCTAATCACAATATGCCATTCCTCATAATGAGGTTGAATATTCATTCCAGCATTCGGCTATATGGGTCAAAAATCCTAATCAATTGCTCGGCGTCGTTCAAATATCAACGCGTCTCCACTCTAGTCTTCGTAGATCTCCGTCTCTCGGCAGTCCAAAACTCAACTAGACTCGGTCGTCTGCTAGATTGACAATCCCTTCTTGTCGGACTCTGCAGTCATTTTAAACATGGCTTCCCACTTGATGTTTGTGTATGGCACGCTGAAGACATCACAGCCAAACCATTACCTCATGGACAACCCGACAAATGGAACGGCCAGGTTTATTGGACGAGGGCACACGACGAAGAAATTCCCGCTTGTTGTCGCGTCCCCATACAATATCCCCTTCGTGCTGTATAAAGAGGGCACGGGAAAGGTTTGTATATACATCGCCTCCCCATTTCATATCTCCTTCGTTCTGTAAAGAGGACACGGGAGGGTTTGTTCACGGTGAACTCTGACCTCCCGCTGTATACATAGGAAAGATAATTCAATGTGAACCTGTCTGCTAGACTTGTGTTCAGTCATTGATCGATTATTTCATTCAGTTTAAATGAGACTAATACCCCCATTTCACTGAGCTACGAGCCCTTGCGGACTGAAAATAGGCCAAATGTCGTCATTGACTCGTAATTAAGTGTCTCTGAGTCCTCTTTAGTCGCCTCTGAGCGTAGTTGAATCTCTATGAGTCTGGGCGAGTCGGGAGGTCAAATTTTGTCGGGAGTGGGTTTTTTGAACATGTTCAAAAACCCACTACCGACTTTTTAAGTCCGGCGAGGTTCGTACTTTTCAACCGGAAATTCCAGAAATTCCATTGACGTCGTATTGAGTCGTATATTGCTCGTATCTGAGTCTTATTGAGTCGTATGGAATCATATTGAATCGTGAAGAAGTCGTACATAGTTGGATTGAAACGTGGTTGTCGGGTGTGAGTCGGGAATGGTTCTTTCCCTAATTTACATGCCGACTCACTTCCAACTAGTGCAAACACATGTACGACTAACCAATACTCAAAGACGATCAGTGACGACCAGTTCCTGACTAACCATAACAAAAAGGTCGGCGGTTGTTGGCCTTTTATATGCCCGATTCCGGTCTAAAATTGCCGATTTTATCGTACGTGGATCGTCTGTGACTCGTACGTGAGACGTTTCTGTGTCGTGAGGAGTCTTCATTGTCGTGAAAGAGTCGTAAATAAGTCGTCCAGGTCGTGAGTGGGTCGACAGTGAGTCGTTAGAGAGTCGGAAATGAGTCTTTGTCAGAGTCGTGGTGGTGACTTGGTGTAGTGAAAGACTCGGCAGTGAGTCGTGAGTCGTATTGAATCGTATTGAGTCGTATCTGAGTTTGGATGAGTCCTAAGTTCCTCAGTTTATTGTCGGGGGTGACTCCTAGGTCTGTCAGGAGTTCCTCCTCACTGTGTCGTATGTCAGTCGTGTATGTCGTAGGTAACTCTTAAGAGTGTCGTAAGTAACTCGTAGAAATATAAAATTTCATAATTTGTCCTCTAGTTGCTCCCGACTCATGCCAACAAAGTCGTAGTGGAAAAGTCGGGAATAGTCGGGAAGAGTCTTGAGTCGTAGCTCAGTGAAATTGGGGTCTACGAGCAATAGGTTATCATTCTATTGTCTTCAAATCAAGACCCCTCTCGATAATCCAGAGTAAAAGTTCCGATAAATGTTAGTTCCGAAATGATGTTAGTGTAAAAAAAACATTCTAAATGTTAGACTTCTTTTTTTGCCCGAAGAAGAATCGCGATACGATCGACGCTCTGCTCTCTGTAGGGGAGAGCGGGGTCAATTGTAACATGTTTTACTTTAGTTGTCCTAATTTGCTGCTTGTATCTCTTGTGATGAATAAAGCGATACTACAATGTAAATTGACATCTCGGCTTTTAATCCGATTGTCATTTGGGGTTATTTTACTTGCAGTTATTAAGTTATGATCTTTTGAATAAGGGTACCCAAAGTGTTACAATTGACCCCAGCGTTGGGGTAACAGTAATAGCTAGTTTAATTGTTTGTCGTAATTATCAATTTCAGCAATTTTATTTATCAAATTAATGTTATTTTTTAATTTTGGTAAACTTTATAGATTTTCCATTTTTGCATTTTACTCTTGTTTGGTAATAATCATTCTGTGGATATACAAGTATTTGCTACTAAAGTAAAGCAGAATATACCATTTGTAATGATTTCAATAGTGATATTCTCATCTAGGGCGGAACTAACTACCATCTCACCCGCAAGCTCAATAACAGAACAGACTTAAATATGTATTACTATTTATAACATGAAATTGTCACTCTCTTGTATACGGGCTGGAGGCTTTGAATACATTAATCTTTGTCTTTCAGTCTGTCTGTCCGTCCGTCTGACTTTGAATAACTTTCAGTGTCTTAATATGATTATAATATTATAGCATTAATAAGGTTATTTCAGTTTTTACTTTTTAGAACGCATGTAAGTCATACATTAACTGGTTTGTGGCCAGATATAGGGCCATCAAAAGTGGCATTCAACAAAGGCTTTCATTACCAAACATATTTGAGTAGCGACCTTTGACCGCATGACAAGGATTCCATTAATTCGTGGGATGTCATCTTTTTACTTATTTGCATGTGTTGGTCCTTTTATATGGCGGCATCCCATTATGACTACTCTCAATATGACTACTGCCTTATTTGATATAATGGACCGAACCACATTTGATGATGAAACAGGTTTATTGTTAAAATATCATGATATCAGCCAAAATGTCAGGGGTTGTAAAAAAGGATATTACTGAATGATTAAATCAGGTTCAATGTCATGGATGGATAAAAAGTAGTAACTGTGATAAATTGGGTTTCATAGTTAAGTGTCATATTTTACATAGTCATTCTATCTAAAGCAGAACACTGAAAAACGCATCCACGGATTGATGATGATTATTGATTTATTCGTTGTGTTGTCGTTTTGATAGAAAAAAAGGTTACAAATACAAAGTTGTACATAAAGGTGACTACAGTATCAATTCTTACTGCTAGTGGAAATGAAATAATTCAATAGTTATTTCTTTATTACATCAAAATATAAGTTTTAGTCGTCCAGGGTCGACACCGTTGACATAATGCAAAATCGATCAGCTTTAAAATGATGCTTTCTTGCAACTTTCGATATTTCTCGATTAGATGACACTATTGGTAAAGGTTAGTGGCATAAATGACCCCAACAACCCACTGAGTGGCTCTTTAAATAGTATATATCTACCTATGCTTGAAAACGGTTTAAGAATCTATACCGAAACGTCGCCACTGTCCAATAAAGAAGTTGTTCATCCATAGAATTACTCTTGTCTTCCTTATACCATAAACTTCTTGAATGCCACTCTAACAGTTTATATATCCCCCGTTTCAAATATTCTCTAAAAATCATTTTGTTGTTACAGGAAATCCAAGGTGAACTCTGGGAAGTAGATGACGCCATGTTGGCGGTTCTTGACGAGCTGGAGAGTCATCCGGACTTCTACGAAAGGGACGTCACACAGACCGTCTTGACAGAAGACTCGAAGGGACAGACACAGTGCACGCAAAAAGAGTGCTGGCTTTACTTCTTGAAAAAGTATAAACCTGAACTTTTAGAACTTCCGTTTTTGGATAATTATGACAAAAGAGGAGACGCCCTTGCTTACAAGGAAAAGCGGAAACAGGACAGTGGAACTGCGCGTAAAGCTGTTATGATGCAACACACGGTGCAAACAAATGAATAAATCTCTCATAAATATTGTAAGTTGATTATTTTATTCATGCATAGTATTCACATATGTCATCCTACAATTGACAACAAAATGCGGCTACCGGTAGCAGATGACACGCTCACGCTCGTATTTTGTATAGTTGGATTATAACAAGTTTCATTTGCATTAGTTTTACAGTTCTCATCACGATTAGGTACTGATGTTAATTTTTAAAAATAATTTTAAAAGAAAGATCGACAGATGCGGGCAACACGATTTGACGACCAAAGCAAAACTATCGTCATCGTTAAAAAACAGAGGTTCCAAGCTACCACCCTGCTGAACTCCAATTGGTCCGGTAAACGTTTTCCACAAAAAAAAATGATGTTATTACAATTGATCAATGATCACATAATTTTTAATTTTTTATAGATTATAATAGAATGTCATCCTACAACTGATATTTATACTCAAACTTTTTACAGCATAATAAGCAGGAATTCCTGAAATTACTAGTTGGAAAGTGTGAAAGACACAAATCAGTTATGATGAGGGTTCTTGTACCCGTTCTTACACTTTTTAACCCTAAAAAATGGTGAAAAGAGACAATTGAAATAGAGCCCATGGCTCTGTAGCTCATTAGACTTCATATCAAGTTTGCTTTAGGGTGTGGCCACAGGGTCACCAACTGTATAATTCAGAATTCCCATTACCGAACTAAGGAATCTGCTAGTCAAGGAGTCTGCATACAAGGTTTCAGTGTCCGGGCCTTATGCTTCTAGAGAAGAGGGTGAAAATAGAGTTTAAGGTCATATCCCCTATAGCCCTTATCAAAGGGTGACAGGTCACCAAAGCTATAAACTATAATCCTCACTAGACAAGGAGTACAAGGAGTACAAGTTTACGGACGG
Source organism: Steromphala cineraria (assembly GCA_916613615.1). Lineage (NCBI taxonomy): Eukaryota > Metazoa > Mollusca > Gastropoda > Trochida > Trochidae > Steromphala > Steromphala cineraria. The sequence goes on along the minus strand of OU744729.1, from coordinate 31,057,587 downwards.
TTGTACGGACGGACGCCGGACACCATGTCATGACAAAAGTCCATTGGGCCTTAAAGGCCGGATGAAAAACTAAAAAAGAGAAAATACTGTTTTTCAGAACTGTTACTAAAAATAAAGCCCATATAAGGGGTCACAGGGTCACCAAAGCTAAAGTTTGATTTCAGCTTTCTGGGCCTTATGCTCCGGATCCTGGAGAAGTGGAAAGTCCACAAAGTTTACGAATGGATGGACGGACGGACGCAGGACATCATGCCATGCCATAAGCCTGTCGGGCCCTTCAGGCCAAGTGATCCAAATCCACAATTGTGGATTGTGGAAAACGTTGTTAAATAAAACACATTTTTGTCCCATGTGTATTCCTTCAGGTAATTCTACGATATCTAAAATGATAAAATGGTAAGTAGCTTTTACAGATTATTATTATGAAATGATGCCCTTGAGTTGGGTTTTCCCAATAATCTACTTAGTAACGAAAACATGTCGAAAACTGCCAATCCAAAATCTGACAAACTTTCATGGAAGAGGATTGACGTATATTGTCATATTTCAAAAGAAAGTACTCATTAATGTAAACTATGAGATGATAAATCATCCCGAAACCCCAAATGCCCCACAATTAATGCGTTGAGACATGTATTTACAGTGGCAATTTTCATTGTCATCACGTAGAGCTTACATCGCCTTGTTAAGTGTGATTTGAATAACACAAACAAATACTGTGAGTTTACTAGTTATCTGATCAGTAGGCCCAATCAGGAAGATGGCTACGTACAAAGTTTTCATCTATGGCACCGTGAAGCGTCACCAACCGAACCACAGTGTTTTGACGTCGAACCGAGGCGAAGCCGAGTTCATTGGAAAGGGTCACACCGCAAACAACTACCCATTGGTGATCGCTTCGATTTATAACATCCCCTTTGTGCTTGACAAGGAAGGATCAGGAAAGGTAAATTGATATTGTGAAAATATGCAAATTATTAGGACGATTAAGGAACGTAATTGTATATTCTGGATATCGATCTTTGACAGTTCATACAGAGCCATTCTGTCAGTTGATGAGGTCACATAATATGCTAAACTTTACCAAAAGTGTCATTTGATTGAGGGGTACGGAGTTTTGCTGTAAATTATAATGTAAAATCTAACTTACGTTTTAAATTGACAAAAGGAAGATACGAAATCGCGATTATGACCGAAAAGCGAACTAAAAATCGTTTCTAATGAAGTCAGAATAACAGCAAAGAGTTGATTACGTTTGGTCGATGATATAACTAGTATCCCTTCAATTTGAACGTATGATTATGATTTCGACTTACTTTTCAAAAAAACGCGTCTTACGAACGCAATCACATGCACGTGAATCCCGCCATCCATGTGTTGCACAAAATAAAGTTTTAAACAATCACAGGTATTGGGTATTTAAGGGTCGGTTCCGACTTCATTACCACTTGTTTCACTTCTCGTTGACAATGGCACGAAGGAGAATTTCAAAAGCATTGATATGGCAGATCATTGGGCTTCATCGGGCAGGACTTTCTTACAAGGAAATTGCCAGAAGAAATCACTTCAACTACACCATCATAAGCCGTCTGGTCAGGAAGCATGCACAAACAAATGATGTGAGGGACCTTCCACGATAAGGAAGACCAAAAGCTACCACGCCCCCAGGAGGATAGAGCTCTGTTAGACGCCTGCCGTTTGCTTCAAGCCCCCATCTGAAACGGGCATGGTTACCTCATCGCTGCTTGAGCAACCAAACTCTGAGAAATCACCTCAAAGCTGCCGGATTAAGGGCCAGAAGGATCATCAGACGTCCAATGCTCACAAATCACCACAGACGTGAGCGTAGGTTATGGTGTGTGGACAGGCAGAGGTGGAACCTGAGATCATGGAGGAAAGTACACTGCACCAACGGAAGTCGTTTCCTCCTGTATGCTGTTGATGGCCGAGCCCGCGTATGAAGGACCAGGAATACACGTCTTGTCCCCAGGAATAGTTTGCCTAGGGAACGATATGTTATGGATAAAACATAATCCACGGGCAATATCAATAATAAAGGAAGTAGGCAAACATCCTTTATTGTTGATAATGCCCACGGACTATGTGTTATCTATTTTATAAACCGCCAACTATAATAACATTGATATGACCGATAACGTGAAATGACTTGAAATAACTGAGGCGGCCGTAAAATATCCAAAAACCCAAACTAAGACCTTTGCTAGAAGAGGACCTAACAAAAGAAATGTGTCGGCGGTTGTCAGCTCAGTGGTTAGAGCGTTGGGTTCAGCGTTTAGCAGCCTAAACTCTGCGGGTTCGAGACGGCACATCTCCATAACATTTGCAGTATCAAAATTACATTTGCGATATTTTTCCGAAAGTGACACTTTGACTTTTAACCAAAATCATTAATTACATCGTTCCGAAATAATTATTTGAAGAGGGATATATTATAATAATATCCTGCCTTGCAGGGCGATTATGTTGATAATAACCTGCATCCGAGGGACATTACTCGAATAATTCCCTTGTTGTACGAGTCAGAAGGAAATTGAAACATATAAAGACCTCAAAGAACAATGGAGTGACGTCACTAAAGGTTTATAAGGCGGGGGATCCGTGATGGTTTGGGGAGGCTTCTCATACGACCGTAGACTCGATTTGGTGAATATACAGGGTTCACACACAGGCGTTCGCTACATTCAGTAGGTTCTGGATCCTGTAGTTATTGATCATTTCGATGACTACAAACTTGTCACAAGACCCTTGTTCATGGACGACAATGTCAGACCTCATCGTTCACTTGCTGTAAACAAACATCTGGAAAATAATGATGTAACACGAATTCTATGGCCAGCAATGTCACCTGATTTGAACCCAATCGAGCATCTTTGGGACATTTTGGGTCGTCGGATACAAAGAAGGGATCCCCCTGTACAAAACCTGAGGGAACTGGAGGCTGTTCTTCACGATGAATGACAGCGGACCAATGAAACAATTAAAGAACCTGGTTAGGGGTATGCCAAGAAGAGTGGCTGTAGTTTTTCGCGCACGTGGTGGGACCACACGTTACTGATGTTTGGTGATTCTTGAAACACTGATACACTTTACTTAAGCTGCTTTGATCAGGTGTTACACACCAAGAGCTTGTAGAGACAATACTTAAATATCCATGTGTTTTGGATGAAATTCCATGTCCATTTCCCTCTTTATTTTCATGCACTTTTAGTGCCCACACCATTACAAAACTTCTCTTGCAAACGACCAAATGATTGTTCTCTCAATAAAAATTGGTTTTGCTTATCTTCTTTTTCTCAGTCTCATAGCATACTTCAACGAAGTACACTTTTCTGTGAAAATCAGGGGGTGCCTAGCTTTTTTTGCTGTGTATATTTGAGAGCGAATATTGTTTACTCAAAATGTGGCATATAGGTACGTACTAAAGCAAACGTTATGTAAATCACAAACTGGCTCTTTAAGAACCTGATAATGGAATGTGATCAAATTGATAGCCGTTATATAGGGATTTTGATCCTCAGCATGATTTTAGTCGGTTGAAAAAATGGCTTTGGGAGATGGGTAAAATCTGTTCACGCAAAAAATGGCTCCAAGTGTTTTCCTTTATAAATACGAGACAGCTTATTCTCCGATTACGGATACTACGGTAAATGGATGATAAGAGCTTTGAAGGACATCAATTTTTGATAAACTACTAACCAAGAGGGATTAAAAAAAGAAGTTTATTACAAAGATATGCCTTTATAATTTGTGTTTGTAATTTTCAATTAGTATAAAAGGCATACTTTTTTACTTAGATAATTCAGGACGAAGTCTACAATGTGGATACGTTTAATGGAGATTTTTATAAATACATTTATTACAAAGATAAGCCGTTAAAATATGTGCATGTAATTTTCAATATAATCTAAAAAGCATACATTTTTTACCTTAGATGTCAGAGCGAAGTCTACAATGTGGACAAGACCAAGGGAGAAGTTTTTTAAAGGAATTATTTCATTACAAAAATATGCCTCAAGAATTTGTGCTTGAATTTTCAACAAAGTTGAAAAGGCATATTTTCCCCTAAAATACAGGACGAAGTTAACAATGTGGCTTCTAACCAAGAGAGATTGTTTTTAATTTAAATTATTTTATTTCAAAGATATGCCTTTAAGTTGTACTTGTACATTTCAATAAGAGGCTAAAAATCATATTTTTTCCTCAGATAATACAGGGCGAAGTCTACAATGTGGATAAGACCATGCTCTCAGCTCTCGACAGTTATGAAGAAGCGGGTATTCTTTACGAGCGGGAGTTGATTCCCGTTGTACTTTCAGAATCAAACAATGGGGAAGCTATTGGAAGTGAACTTTCCTGCTGGATCTACATACTTAGACACTACAAGCCAGAGTTACTTGCCCTTCCCTGGCTTGACAGCTACGACTCTGATGGCCCGCACGGGAAGCCGTACATTAAGGAAAAGACTGACATTAGACACACTGTTATGACTATTTAAGTCTCATTAAAATCTTATCTAGCCAAACTTTTTTGCTAATCGTAAGATTTGCCATATTTTTTTTTGAACTCAACATTCCACGTTCTGAAGTGATTTGATGAGAAATCATGGCAAAAGATTAAACATTTGGCATGAATTGGTGTCAAATTATGAATATCCTTTGAGCAGCTATTTTAATATGATCTTGTAAACAATATAATACCCGAGTAAGTTATCAACCATAGATAATAAGTTACTTATTCCGTTGAGACACGATTTGTATTTTAATGTTGTCAAATGTAAGGTGAATATTTAAGTTTCTTAGATTAAATTTAAATAATTATGTTGAATACACTAAAATAGACCTTGGACTCAGTAGCTCATCAGACTTCGAATGTTTCTATGAACATTGATAATCAGGGTCTTCATTTAGACCAGTTAGTCCAGGGATAAGTCTACAATTAAAACAAAACAAAAACAAGAACTAGGTAATTCCAATTTTATTGTGGCCACCAGATTCAGAGACACGCAAGTCTCAAGGGTAGATAGCAATTCCAAGTGTTTGCAATTCTTTAATCCAATAATTGCACATCTAAACCACAGTCAGGCCATTGTGTACTTCTCACTGCTGGTGTACCAATACACAAGTTCAATGAATTGACATTTCATTCATAACATTCATATCCTTCATACAACACAGTAATTGGCTGTTACTACTTCAAAGGTTATAGTTTCATCAAAAGCCAACCCCATAGGGTCCATTCCAACTAGCAAAGTTTCAGATATGGCTTGAGTGGGATGTAAGAACAGATATACACTACGTATCATGCATGCAGCTGACGTTGATGAAAGTCTGATACCCTGTTCAGAACAAGCCAATGATATTTAGATAATTGATTGACATATTCAGGGATGGGAATTGCGGTTTTGAAACAGCTGAAATGCATGGAATAGTTTCCAGGATGGTGTTCTATCAAAAAAACTACAGTCAGGACAGAAAAAAAGGCTGAAATCAGCTGAAATTCCCATTCCTGCATATACACAAAGGGCAAACTGACTGAAGTTCGGACACCACCCGAAGTCGCCCGAACTTGGGACACTTTTGATTAGAAGCTGACGCAGTTATACGTGAAAAAACTACATGTCATTTGTTTCAAAATGTTTCTTTGCAATCTGTCTTGATATATATTTCTCTTAAAAAAAACATTTTATTATCGTACCTATTTCCCAACTTTCTTTTTCGGACAGGGGCAATAAACCGATTCATGGAGGAAAATGGCAAAATATTTGTTTTCATGTTAATGTTTGCACACATGTCAGGAAATGTAAGAAGCGCCAAAAGATCATATGCTTTTTTTGTTTTAAAAGAGAAACTACTTCATAATCAAACTCCGATAAATATTTGCAATTAAAAAGTTAATTTAGAAGTAAATATCGGGATTTTCGAAATATATATGAAAATGACCTTGGTTCGGACCGTTTTGACCATGGTTCGGACACTTATAAATTTACTTTATAGAGAATTGAAAAACATATAAATTATCAAACAACTTCTAAGGAAACAGAGAAACATTCAACCAACACATATTACAAAATTATTTACTCCTAAGTTATTTAATTTAGCCTGTACAGTGTTTTAGCGTCAAAGCATGCAAATGCCATTGTGACGTCATCAGATTCCAGCGGCTCATTCGGGAGCCGCCGAGAAATTTATCTTCAGAAAGGAAGCCGTGTATTATCAAAACATTGAATCATATTTGCAAATTAACGGTTTTTTATTGTAAATAAACGAGTCAATGAGTATTGGGTGATAAAATTAACCTTTTTGAGGCATATATTAAAGCTGTGATGTATGCGAGAACATTGAGTGGTACTGTCCGAGGTTAGGTCAAGACTGTCCGAACCCCGGGCGAGTTGATATACACAATTAAACCCGTTAATTTCAGTTAATCTACAAATATTTCTACAAAAATAAATCGTAATACAATACAAAATTTAATTCCTAATGGCATAATTGGCTTAAAATTATTTTCTTCCAATGATAATGTACAGTACGATCTTTGAAAGTATTTGGATCGGAACACTGTCCGAACCCCGGTCAGTTTGCCCTAAATGTTTTCACAACAGAATTTTTAAAAAATAGTTCTTCTCATGTAACGTGTCACAAGTTTGTAACTTAACCCAGATCTTTCAAAACAAATGGATATTAGCAACACAGTTATTATCCCTGTTCTTAATGAATTAAAATTTGTCAAATATCATACTTCTGTCTTGTAAGCTATATAGTCTATAATCTGATTGAAATCAGCCTTCTTCCAAGGAAAGAAATATTGAATACACTAACTGAACATTGTCAGCCTTATAAGACCGCTAGCAGTGATCATGTTCAAAGCAAGATTAACAGGAGTTACTTGCCCCTAGCTACTGACACCAAAGATTTTAGGAGTGGCTTGTGATTGGTTAGCTAAATAGAAGTAATGACATGCAACCCAAGGGTTCTCGTTGGAACTAGTTGAGAGGAAACCTATCGAAATAACGAGTTCGATTCTTGATAGGGTAAAACTTATATTCTTCAGAACTAGGCCAAATTTTAATCAGACTGTAGTCTATGTGGCAAGGAACATCTGAAAAGGCTTGCTATCCAACTGGGTATAATGAGACCATCCAGACAACTCTGAATCCACTCCTGAAGGATTCTGTATTTCAAGGCATCAAAGAGCTTTGAGGGTTATGTTGAAATATATATATATATATTGTAAGAAATCAGCTACAGGTATTTGGCTTTTGTTTTGGGGTCCTGTGTAAGCAACAAATAAAACAATACAAGAACTGTTCAAAACCAAAGATGTGGATAACAATTTGTTTTTTCATGTGACAGACAAATATCTATTATCTTCAATCTTTTTAAAAATGATTAAGTTTTTAAGATAAGTTTTGCCTTATAGATAATTGAATACAATAAATCAATGCCAAGTTATTTATTATTTTACTGTTATGAATTAAAACATAATCGTTGCAGAAAGGGCAGGAACAGCTCCGAGGTGAAGTGAGGTGATTTGGGTTGAATGATGCTTTTAAGAAAGCAGGAAGTAAGACCACAACACTGTTGTGGCTATGCAATTCTGTGAAACCTGCATCGACTGGAACTATTGAGTGTGTGAGGTATTGTTTAACGTCGCTTGTGAACTATTGAACTATGGTACTGCGCTGAAATTCCGTGTAGCAATGCACCCAAACCTTACTGCGTGTAGAACAGTTCTCTACTGTAGAATAGGCAGAGCCCTGGAGGGATTAGAACCCCGGACCTCTTGCTCCAAAGCTGAACGTGCTTACCACTACACTATGCTGCCCCTCACAGTTTTAGGGGAAAGATTTTAAAAATAATTTAGTTAACAACTTTTCAAAAATATCTTGTTTCAACAGATTTTTCTCATTCAAATGTCATGCAAAATTGAAATACTGACAATTATCATTGATCATCCACTAAATTGATGTTCAGTAGACAACCAACAACAAAAATATTTTTAACTTCAAAATTTTAATAGTAAAGATTTTAATTTCCTTATAGCTGATGGTGAAAAATAAGTAATGAACCTCAATTTAAATAATTGATCTACGCTTTTTCATGAGGAGAAATGCTGTAGGACATAAACAATATTTTAAATTCGCCAAGGCAAAAGGTAGGCTTGTTACAATCAGCAAGTATCATGGAGAAACTGTCTTTGTAGATACAGATTGAATTTTGCATTAATAGATATTAATGTTATCAGATTAAGTTTTGTGATATTTTACAAAACAGCATAAAACTATTCACAATTCCATGTTCCCAAACAACACATGTAAACAAACATTAGTCAAACAAATTCATGTCAAAACAAGACAAATGAAGCAAATACTGACTTGATTTCAAACTAATGTGATCACCCAAGCATGCACATAAATAAGGGTATCCCCAATTCAATATCATGGAATTCCCTTTCAAACAGATTTAACATGATTGTTTCAAAACCCAAGGCAGATTGATAGAAATCAAATCTTAAGTTCAGAGAAAAAGATGAAATCATTCACACAAATACAGAGATAATTATCATTTGATTGAAGAAAGTCATCCAAATTCACAACTTTGTCAAGGGAATCACTGAGAGTTTAACTAATCATGAAAAAATAATTTGCAAATTTAACAAAATAGAATTCTTCACAGAATGTTTCCAAATAACAAGAGGTATTATCCGTCAAAGGCTTATAAGTAAAGGGGGGTTACTCTTACAAAAGTAAACACAACCAAAAAAAATATTCATTAAAACCAAATCATACTAGTCAATATTAATAAAGTTGACAATTAAAGGCTTAAAAATATGGAGTGTTTACAGATTTTGCAAATTCAAGAATTTGACATTAAAGGTAGCATATTCTAATTCTCACATGGTTTGACAATGAAACTCAATAGCACTTAAGGTTTAGAAATCTTCATGATAGGGTAAATATGTCATATTATTTTGAAAACAGAACAGCATGACCAAGAGGTAATGAGAATGAATTAACAAGATCTTGGAAAATTCCTTAAGTCATCCGAACAATAAACGAGGATTTCTATCTAGAATAACTTAACAAGAAGACATGCTGCATCGGAGAGAACAGCTAAATTCCATACATATCCACCTCATTACATCTAATTTTAGCATAGTGTGCATATAACGCAAGTGCAGAAGCTTAAAGATAACAAATGACTAAAATACATGAATTAACATCACTTTTTCACATGCATCAACTGCCATCATATCTTGAGATGACCGTTGATTGATGGATACTTTGAAAATATCCTGCCAACATTACATTCTGCAGAAGTGTCTCGGGAGATGAGCAAATCCGAGACATGAATAGCACTTTGAATAAGAGGGACGAGAGCTACTGGCTAGCTCAGTCTTGTAGCGCAGCAAACTTGTTTTCCAGCGACAGTTGCTGCATGCCTCGTTTGCTTCCAGGGTGTTCGTAGTTTGCCTCGGGGGACCCTTCCTGAGAAAACCTGCAAACAAACAACGTATTTTATATTTCAAAAGATTGAGATTGTTATTGCTGCATTGTTTTATAATTATGAAGCAGGGATTAGGAAAGACATCTTTGAAAATGAGCCATTTCCAAGGATTTTGGTCATTTTCTGTATTTTAAATGGGCCATTGCCCATTGGATCAATAGTATACTTCAAAATGTTAATGGGACATTTTTTCATCCGATGGGCGAAATGGCCCATGGCCCCTGCCTTTCCCAATCACTGTGAAGATACTCAAAGAACTAGATATAAACATATGCAAGACAGATTCATTAAGGTAAAGGAATCTTTGACTTCAGATCATGCCCGTCATCATAAAAGAAATTTTATCTTAAATGAACAGTATTTGTTCAATTGAAAACCTAGATATACCTTACCGAATGAATCATAACTTTAAGCAGATACTTGTATAAGCTTTTATCAAATTTTATTACCTATATGGGCTGTCATATCGGGGTTCATATTTTTCATACGATGCTCTAGGGCAAAATATCATTGTGCATCATGAAATGAACAATGCTTTGACGTCACATATTGCTTTTGATGTTGTGTTCTATGTGGGTGTGCGTTGAATAAGTGGCTTGTGTTTTTAAGCAGATAAATAACGCATAAGTATATGTATTTTCTTAAATTTTTCGACTTTGGTAATAAACATTTGTACCCATAACATACTTCGTTTATGACACTCGTACAAAACAGAGGGCACAACCAAATGTACACATCCACATAACTTAGGTGCAAAGTTAATTCCCATCAAATTTCATCTTTGGCAGTATAGCAGTCTAAGAGAAGTAAGGGTTCAACAAATAATTGTTGATGCTATGCACTAATCTAGTCTCACAGGTCTAATGAGCTAAAAGGGCTTTCCTTTTGTACTACGACTCACTCTTTCGACATGCCGCCAAGTGTCGGAAAGTCCAGTTCACTCTTGATATTGGGCGCCTCCTTCTTCCTCCGTACTGCCTGCGGTCCTGAGGACGACCCTCCACTTCCCAGACCAGCCCGAGCGCCAGGGGGGACGTATTTACCAGGAACCTTGGGGGCTGCGGGTTCCTCCTTGGGTTTGGGGGGCTGGGCGGGCTCTGGTGGTGCTCCCCCTCCTAGTTTCACACCTGATGCTGGAAGATAAGGATGGGTAGTGTTCCTTCTTTTTGTATTGCAATATATTGACATACAGAAAAGCGTATTGCAATACATATTGCAAAATATTTGTACTTCTTTAATTCAATAATTTGCATGCTATCTTGTCTAAATATGAGCGTTGAGAACGATCATCATTGCTCAGCTATAAGCCGTTCTGGAAAGGATATTTTTTAAATCCCTGTTTATGATCTGTATATATATTTGAGCTATGTTCACAACACAACTTCACACTTTGAAACAAACATTACGTAAATCTTGTTGCATTTGTTTGTGATTGTTAGTAATTTTAGATGGAAATAGCTTGTTTTAAAACGTACGATACATTGGATAATTTCAAAAGTGTGTACCAATTCGTATCACCTTATTCCTGTATTGCAATATACCGATATATCGATTTTACCCGGATCCTTACTGGAAGAGGAGGAGAAGTTTGATATCAAGGACACAACACAGGGTTAGTCCGGTAGCCCATTGGTGAAATATATCTACTGGTAGTCCGAAAGGACTAGTGACAAATTAAGGATAACAAGGTCATTTCAATGTTTTGAGCTAGCTGGATTTGCCTTTAAGCTATTAGTACTAGAAATCCACTAGTCCAAATGGTGAGGAGAAAGTGTTATTCTTTCATGATATACATTAATGATGATTTTCATACCCGTATCTTGTTTATTAACGATTTACTACAACTGAAACTGTTGCAAAAAAACAACAAGGCATCATAAATTGAAACTTAATGAAAATTCTCACTAAAAACCCTTGTTTCCAGAAAGAAAAGAACGAGTATTGAGCAGTCAACAGTGTTCAAGTAACTATCATTTCATCCATTCTAAAAATATTCCAAGAATCTTCCATTAATACCATAAGCTCTCTTTGGTCCAAAGTAGGGCTGTTCCAATAATGTTATTACCTCCCTTTAATAGCTTTTCCTCATAGCAGTACATGTATCAACTTTGTTAAGAGTTTCCTAGCTTCTTGACCAAAGCGCAATTGTTAATTTCTTGCAAAACAAATAGTTGCCACTTGACACATAACTTGTCAATATTTTAACCCATAACTTATTACATATAATGTACATTATTATAATGATAATCAATCATAATCAATCAATTATAATCATAACAAGATAAAAAGAAAGAATAACTGAAGCCCCACTGACGTTTCTGCTGCTGTGTTGGCTTGGAGCCGATCCATGGCCCAGAGACGCCGCCCTGACGTTCTCGCTGCTCTCCATCCTCCCCCTCCTCTAGTTCCTCCCCTTCTTCACGCTCCTCCTCCTCCTCCTTGCTGTAACACACACGGATATATATATAAACATCATATACATTTAGCTCACTTCTCTAATAACAAGTGTTTGCAACTAACGTGGCAATGTCCCCTGCCGTTTGGATATTGCGATAGTTATCACAATATGCAAATGCTATATTCCCATTGACAATACTAATAAGTGCAATGGTTCAAGAAATATGGCGTTAACAAGAGTTTCAAAGGTGGACAAAGTGCCGTGGCGACCTTGAAAACAAAGTCAATGTTATCCAAGGTGACTGGTGTCTGCATAATCCCCCAATATAGGCCGTGACAAAATTTGAAGACATTTGGTGCAGCAGTTCATAAGATAATAGATTAGCAAGAGTTACAAAAGTGCCGTAGTGACCTTGAAAATAATGTCAAGGTCACAAAGAGTGACTGGTGTCTGCGTAATCCCCCAAGTGAGGCTGTGACCAAATTTGAAGACATTTGGTGCATGGGATATCGCGTTAACAAGAATACGGACGTACGTAAGCTGCTAAATACAATGTCCCCTGTTCCGCGTTGCGGCGGGGGACAAAAAGCCAAGTGCTCTTTAGGCATAGATAATGCCAGTATGCATTAATGTCTGATAAGCCATTACTGCAGAAAGCCTATTTCCTATTTAAGGTGCTTATACATTTTGAAGTTTGCCAAATACCAGGTTGACTTCATTTTGTGACATGGGTAAACTAAAAGTCAATAGTGTACAGGGTTTGGGAGAGATATCTTAGACAATGGGCCATTTCCTGGCTTTGGGTAATTTTCTGATTTTTAAATGGGTCATTGCCTATTATGTCAATAGTAAACTTCAAAATTGTAATGGGCCATTTTTTCATCCAATGTGCAAAATGGCCCATGGCCCCTGCCTTTCCTAATCACTGGTGTATTAAGGTTGCAAATCACAACTAAAAACATGGCGCTCCACTAGAACAACGAATTTTTTCACCTAACAGTAAGGCTTGTGTGGCACTGTGGCACTTGTGAAATATTATCTTACCACATGATGAAATAAACTACATTACCCCGTAGGTATGCTCTTTATAGTTGACATCCCATATAGATATAAACCATGCTTGACTGATTAAAATCGGCCTAAATCTGAATAAAAGTTTTAAAATATTAACTTTCCAGGATCTAACTTTATATATTTTGACAAAGTTCCTCTCCACTAGGTCTGACTGAAGCCCCGTAGGTCGCATGTCCTTATGTTTATTCAGCTAACCAGTCACAAGCCGTCATCAAAAGCCTTCGGTATCAGTGTTAACCATGCTCTGAACATCATCTTTAGCGGTCTTATAAGCGAGAAGATGTGATACGTCTGCTAACGACTTACCGGTAGTTTCGGCTGCCATAAGCTCGTAAAAAAATGCGAGGTACGGGGGTGCGGTCAGTTTAGGGAAGAGGATTTAAATCTTAATATCTTGAATATCTTTTCCCTCGGAACTAGGCCGATTTTAACGCGACTGCATCAGTACCTTACACAAGCCTTATTTAGATAATTTAAGAGTACTCACGTGATCTGTAGATTCTGTATCCTCAAACCGCTGTAATCTTTCTCGGTTTCTTCTTGGAAATCAATCCATTCCTCATCATCTTGCTGAAGTGCAATAACAAACAAGAACTTTTCTTTTAATACTTTAAAAACATTAATTATGCATATATATTCAAAGCAAAAAGAAAAAAAAATTAATTGGACGCTTTTTGACAGAATAAACATGTACTTGAAATGAATAAAGTAACCAGGGTTTGAAAAAAAGAAAGTATGAATGGTTCAAATTAAAGAGAACACAAACTTATTGGAAGCTTTTTAACATCACAAACATGTTCTTGAAATGAATAAAGTAACCAGGCTTTGAAATGGGAAAGTAGCCTATGGTTTTTAAATTAGAAGCTTGGAAAATTTGGTGTAAGTTCTAGTACCTTGACAAATGCACTATTCCGAAAGGCTTGCGATGTATTGAAATGGTTCTTTATTAACCCACTAATTCCATAATGAACCATCAAATCGAATCTAAACCAAGCAAAAAAGTTGTTGATCTGGTTAATTTTAACCCATTATGTACCAGTTTCTGACAAAGGTTCTTGTGCACATACAGATTTCAACCAAAATTTAAAGACAGTTCTATTTCCTAATAATTTGCTAAATTGAATTTTAAGCATGTCTAGGAAACAAATCTGCTGTATTATGCTAACTTCTAAAAACAACTTCAGAAAAGAACCTACTTTTCAAATAATTCATTTAATGTTATGGCATTGTATACAGTACCATAGCTCATAGCTCCTGTGATTGCCTCAATTTCAAAATGTTTTTCCTTTTGAGTGCTGCGCTATACTCTTTGTCACACTGTTGATTTTTGAACAACTAAGATGGGAACCTCACAAACATTATTGAAATAAAGTGTAAAATATATTATGTGATAATCATATATGAATATACAGGTAAGTTGTCTTAAATCAAGTTTCTCAAATAATTACCCTATTGCTTAATGGGTGTAGGTGGTTTCATATGTACACTGGGGGTTGAAACGTTACTTAATTTTAAAATAAAATGTTGGTTTCACAAAACTTCGAACAGGTTAAGGAAAGAACAAAGTATGATTTAATAAAAATAACAATCAACCATGGCACTGATTAGACAACAATGATAAATTACTTTGAGGACAATCTTGATACAATGAATTAATGGATTAATTAAAACCAATATAATTGGTTGATTGATGACTTACGGCCGGACAGAGAGGTATACAGAGGACTTCCTTCATTGCAGAATGTATTTTGTTTACAGTAGTATTTGTACTTAATTCATTATTTTCTTTGAGCAAGTTATTGATTATTGACGTGAATGACAAAGCTGGCCAGTTCGGTGAATAACGAAATATTTTAACTTTTAAAAATCATTGAAGGAAAAGTATTCGTCCTAAAATTACGAATAATGGTCCAATGTGAAGGGAAGACTATCGGGATTATTACGACATATAGGTTAAATGCAATGGGTGACCATAACATTTGGAAAAAATTTATCAAGGAGACCAGGGGTATTGACTTATTTCACATAACTTTAATATGTTATTGTTTTGGGTGGTAGTCTCACGCTGTCTTTTTAAGTTTTAGATTTTTGTTTTGGACAATAATTATAAACTTAAAAAATCAAACCCTTCAAATATTTTAAATCATTTTTAATCTGTAAAATATTTCATAATTACAGTCATTTACTTACGTTTTTTTTAACGAACTATAGTTGAAGAATGATTAATATCTATTTAATTTATTTGAGTTTTAAAACTGCATCTCATACTTAATTTTCTATGTTTGACAATTTTCGAGGTAAATAGTTGCATATTGTTTTGAATATTTCTCCTTTCTATAAAGTTTCCTAAATCACAAGCATATTTTGAAAATTATATCATGCTTTGAACATTTATAGGAATAAATTTGGGTGGGGGAGAATTCTTTCATAATAAGGTAACTTGGTACAAAACTTCCATTGCAAATTCATTATTTACCTTAAAATTTCAAAATCTCCTTCATCTATTACTAGAAAAGTATATTGTGTACAGGTCAAAATGCATGGTCATCATATTTTTTCCTCCAGATATCACAGGTAAACTTTGTATGGTCCATTGTTAAAATGTTTAGCAATGAAAAAATATAGTGAAATTAGGTAGTCACTTCATATTATTTGTCCATGTTATTATTAATTAAAGCCAAAAAATATTTGGCTACAATAAATCCACAATCATATTCATTATTAATATTTCCAACGTGTATCTATGTGATTATACAGTATACCATACAATATTTTAATTTTGTTTTAAATATGCAATTGTGATAGTTTGATATATAAGATTTCAATAATGTTATTTGAAACTAATAGCATATTCACATCAAAGTTATATATATATATATCTTACATCTCTTCAAACTTGTAATTAAAAAAACAATATATATTGATAACTTGCATCCATCCAGATATTAAAATTGCATAGTTAAAAAAATATATACATAAGTTTGTAGACAAGACAAAAATTAAAATGTTCAAATATCCATGCCATGAAGTATCCTGATTGTGTATCTGTATCACATTATTTCAAATTAATTCTGAATAATTTAGGGGGTCCTTGGCATTCCATGTGTAACTCCATAGAATCAGCGTAGGTTAGCGCCTCCCCTTCTCCTATATTCTGAATAAAGTGACTGAATATCATGTCAGAAGTGCTTTCCCTGGAACTGCCTACTCCACATTTGTCAATGTGTGGACAATATTTTGCCACGCGTTGCATCTTTCATGTGTACAATTACAACTAATTTATATTATAATAAATATTATTTTACTCACTATTAGTGCCCTTAAATAACTTAATGATATTATAACATAGATTTGGTATCACATTGTATGTGCATATTAGAAACTCTATGAAGATTAGTATTTGAACCCCCCAAAAAAACAAACTTGTACGAGTAGCCAGGCACAGCTATTCCATGGTAGTATAATATCACTCATTTCAATATAATATTTGATAATTAATTCATAGTGGTAACATGTAAGAAATCTAAATTCTATATTAAATCTCAACAGTCCAGAAAATATTTTGATTCATCAAATATTTATTTCCCCCTTTGAACTTTTTCAAGGTCTAACAATTCAAATAGTCACAAAAAAATCACATGGAAGGGACACATGCAATTAGTTATCATTACCTTGCTGGAGCATTGTATATTTTTTAAATCCCGGGAAAACAAAGATAACCTAATCTTATCTAATAATAACAACTGTGCTATAATAATTGTGAGCTGATCGATCGAATGTGAGAAATTGTAAGGGTGAAATCTAAGGTTTCAAAGCTAGCCATAAAAAAATAATTTTGAAAAAACTTCATTCACTATTGTTTACGTTTACCTTTCATTTAATGTAAACTTTCAGTGACTCTTTTTGTATCTTGTGCACTGAAAACTTGGCCTAGTATAATATTATTTTTACAGTTGCTGAGAACAATCAAACGATAAGTAATAAAGATTACAAGTCCGTTAATCAAGAAATAACCTGTTTGTTTATTGTCATCAGACGAAAACCTGCTTCTGACGCGCACATTACATAACGAGACATGTGGCGGCATGGACAAAACTGCTTTGTTTATCCCGAAGCAGAAGCAGGAAGAGCTTACAGGGGTCGAAATTAGTCCTAAATGGGTACTAGCCATTCGGACTAGTGCATTCCTGTGAGCACTAGCCCAAACATATTCTGACTAGCCAAATACACAGATTTAATCATATTTTCTTTAAATTCAACTAGTCCTTCGGACTACCCATAATTACAATTTACTAGCCCAGCATCTTTTTCACTAGCCATTGGCTACCGGGCTAGTGCTAATTTCGAACCCTGGCTTAGCGCGCACATGCGCACTCGAAACTACGATCTCGCTTATTGCAAACACTTTGTTTTTTAACTTGTATTGAGTTTTAAAATTATTTTTGCAAGATAATTTTGACCCCGTCTACGAACATGTTTTGTGTTTTGTCTACGAAAACATTTGTTCCCTTCCTAATTACTTCAATATTCACATATATAAGGGTGCTATTTAGAAGATTATGAAAGGAAAACTGAGTGTGGATCTAGTGTGTAATCATATTAAAAAAGGCTTGACTAATCAATGAACTCTTCGTGAAATCAGTAAGATAACATTGTTAACCTTCAAAATCACTTATTGTAATGCAAGACGAATCACAACACTGTTACGCATAAAAGTGACCTTAAAATCTTTGAATCAGTAACCATATGGAAACACCAATCAGCTGATAATAAACACATCTGGTATATCAAGCTTTACTGGAATATAAACAATGAAAATTATTTATAACCTTTCTTTTCTCTGTAACGACCTGAGAAGTTGATGTCGGCTGGGATTTTTCCTTATCCTTTTTCCGTTTTTCCTTTTTTGGTTTAGAATCTTCCGCCTGTTTCTCTAATAATTCGGCAGGACCTGGTGTCGATTTTGACTTTGATTTCTTTTTGCTCTTGTCCTTTTTAGCAAAGAAATCGTCAAGACTCGCTTCTTCCATCCTTAGTTCTTTGAAAACAAACACAAATATTGAAAGAGAAAGTTGTATTTCTGCCCAAAGCGGCGAGTAGAAACGGAAAACTATCTACCATGCGGCTTGCCGACTCCATGCGCAAATCTCACGTGACAGGTTCGCACAGAATGTAGTTCCGGTGAGAATTATTTTCAAATTGAAATTCATAATAAGACTGCGGCTCCAGATTATTCCTAAATTTATAAAACAAACAAGAAGTTTGAGAAGGATGTTTTCATTATTATTTGTGAAAGGATATGATTTATTTTCATCTGTGTTCATTGGATACGGGGGAGTTATGTGAGTAAGCAAATGAAGGGACCATTCATTATCTCTTTAAGTGGTACAGGTAATGACTCACAAGTCTAGCCTAATTTTGGAAATTACAGCAGCCCGACACAAAATACAAATATGGGGTTGTTTTCATCATATGTTACCAGTAAACATATTGATGGGATACAAATTTCGATTTCTTTACATTTACAACAGTGCTCCAGATAATGTTTTGACCTATTTGGGTATTTACTCCCTGTTTTAGGAACATGATGATGAAAGTTGATTTTGATAGTGTACGTAGTAAAATTGTACTCCTCTGATTTCGGACAATTGGGAATGAAATCGTACTCTCATGATTTTACAAGAATGGGTATTTCACTGGATATAGACATTATACTTACAATGTAATGACCGCGGAAAATGAGCTTGTTAAAACAATGCAAATTATTTTCATATTATATCATATTTTGATTGAATAGATTAATAATCTGTTGAGTTTAATGTTGTTTTTGCAGAAAATAATTTATATAAAAAAGATATTTCAAATCTATTAAACACACATATACAAAACGGAAAGATTAACATCAATACATACTACTTACATTACTACTTATTCGTTCATTTGATATAATAATTGCATTTATGATCTATGATAAGTTAATATTAGGGTAACTCCTTCTCCATGATGGTTGCTCATTATCATCAGCCTTTTTTTAAAAAAGAAAATAAATATGTAACCTGATGGAGAATATAAGTTATACCATTCAGACGAGGGGTTGTAGGGGTATATCAGCTTTGACTGTAGTAAGTGCAAAACAACATATCGGTTAATCAAAAGTTTACTTGATGTGTTCGAGATAACATGCATCAAGATGCTCAATCTGCACGTTGTTTTTCATGCTTTTTATGGCTTTTTTTTAGGCCTATAAACCAATTTTAACCCCACTCAGGGTGTTATCAGTATTTATCCAGGGTCATCTGGACCATTCAGAGATCGACATTCTTACAAGAGGTAGGATAAGTATTTTAATTTCTTCGAGAGGAAGTTAATAGGCATTTAAAATTAAAAACCTTACATGAAATTTAATGTGATCATTATAAGAACCGCACGTAACAATCTATAGAATTCACTTTAGCAAGGTTCTCAGCGCCCTAGGAAATAGGTTTATAAGAATGTTGCCCACGTAGCACTTGAAGCGACCACAAAGCCTCTAAGTCTATAGATTATCATCTTCAATAGTCAAGATACTTACACATCTATCGGCCTACTCAGAATTTTATATTTCAGTAGAGGAAATCTAAAAAAATTACCGTTTACGGACTAACGGACGGACATAAGTCAACCAGTCCTTTCTGGCATAATAATGCATTTAAATAAAAAAAAACTGCATATGGAACCGGGCGTCGAATATAACCTTGGTTGACGAAATAGAAATCCTGGATTATATTCGAAGAAATACCTTAATGTTTTGATCACATCTATTTCGAGGCTGTCGTGTTGGCCACTATGACGTCATCTAACGGAATATATTTCTTGCGTATATGCAGCGGGCTAGCGTCACAAAATCAGATTAATTGACTGACCCCCTCCTCTCAACAAAATATGCCTACATTCATCATACCATTAAAAAGCGAACAAGATATTTGCATCACTCTGATGTTTTATGTTTTATCAATTTTGAAGCCCCATCGTCATATTTTCATTATGAAATTTAGCTATAAAGAAAAGAAATACATCCTTCAGTAGAAAATCTTTCGTCGAAAGTTTGATATCACATTTACATGTTTTAATCAACAATAAATTACCTTCCATATCCAAAAAACAGTACCCTCTGCAAAAGTTCCTTATAGCATTTAAAGAACCTGCTTTCGGTGACGTCATCATGATGTGCAATCAAGAATTTGGTTCTTAAGTTGAACGTTTATACATGAACTTGGCATGCGTAAAAGCCCACAAACCCTTGTGACAATGTTCAATAATTCGTCACGTTCTGGTGTCAGGATCTCATACATTGGGAATATTATGTTTTCCGATGAGTCCAGGTTCACATTGGATTTCCTCGACCGACGTTGGAGCATGTGGTTATTGCATTGCGTGTGCATCATGATTGATTTGGGGATGGCTCTGTAATAGTAATGGTGTTGATTTGTGTCGTTTGTGTGTAAAAGGACCATGCAGTACTATTTTAGGTAACTTCAAACAGCAGAATCTCACCACATTATTATTGCTAGCAGGAGTCCGGACCTGTTCTCCATCGACTACGACCTTTGTTGATCTGAGAAACCTTATATATAGTTGGAAGGTCACGCCACATCTGTGTCTGTCTAGCCAAACAAGAAGACCACACGTTATTTACTTTGTAGTCATTCTTTATAACTTTGATGTTTTACCCAGGGTATGGTTTTGCACTTTCTATGGCATTTTCTTTCCATTAGCAGTTGTAAAGGAACGTCCACGTTCGTCTCTTAAGTTTTCGCATTTTCGATATTTCCTCATGGACAACTGCTTCTACCAAAGATCGTGATTTCATTGCCAATGTGAAAAAAAATATATTTGTAATTTATGGTGGGGACTGACACCCTCGAACATGCCCTAAATTCTTAAATATTCTTCTTCTATGAAAGCAATATTGGCATAAATTTGCTAACATTTAAAGATTAATATCTTTGTTACATGGTGACTCAAGTTAATAAGTTTAGCGATATTCCCCTTTCAATGTGGGTTTTGCAGGGCCATCCTCAAACCTTCCTTTGTCTGTTCATTCATGCAAGGGAGTTCATATTTTGAACATATTAACTCTGTCGGATAAAAAAAGTAAAAGTGTAAATTTCATTGTCCAACGTCAAACAATTTGGTGGTGGCTGGGAAGGACTACCAAAACTAAACTTAGATGTCAAAAGAATCCAGAATATTCAACATAATCCCCTTTTCCGAAGTTAAAGTTTGTTTATCTGTCTTCATCCACCATCAAATTAGGGCGTGGCAAGAAAGAACCTTAAAATCCTCTTTAGTCCATTCGCCAAAAACTTTTAATGCTAGAAAGATTAATTTTGCGAATATCATCTTTGTTGGATGAAGATACGATAAGTAGATTTCATCATGGGTAGTGACATGTGTTCTCTGATTAAGGGCATGATAAAATGTTAAATGTTACCACAAAGCAATGTTCTTGAACTTTCAAATGAGTCCACTGACATGCCTTCTGTTTCTTTCTTACAGACACTGTCCTATCAACTTCCGGTTAGCGATAGTTTAGATCTGGGAAATACCAAGGTCAAAGGTTGTTCTTTGATCAATTTAACGTTTTATTGATAATAAACTATTTTTACTCAGATACCAACTTGCCTGTTTTGCCATCCACAAAATGGAGGTCCAACAAGCGGTAGTTCAGCTGTTGTTACATTCATACCCCTCCGATAGATGTACAGATTCCATCTTTGTGGATGACGAAACGGGCGAGTTGGTAAGCTGTTGGTATTGTCATTGCTAGCGGTGTTGCCCGGCTCTGAGGGTGTGATTTCGAATCCTGCATGGGACTCGGTCCGAAAAAGTTCCAGAATCTGTACTATTCAAGATAGTGTGATCCCAAACATAACATTGTTACATTTGTTCACTATCTTAATAGCATTTATCTCTAATACATTCAGCTTTGGGATTTCAGCATCTCTAATAATGAAACTATCGCTCTCATGGTGTAATCTTTAGGCTTTTAGTAAACATCAACATTAAATATCGATATTTCTACTTTACATATAGTTTACATAAAGTTGCAATTGAATTTTAAATCTACCTTATGAATCCAACACACCATAACCATAACACGAGTGCAAACTAGACTGAGTGCATGGTATGGTGCATTGATAGCATGGTCAAAGACTCTTCAGTCTCCAGTTAGTGTGCTTTTGTGTCATTTGAAGCACAATCATGTTTGTTATAATCTTCAACACTTTGCCATAGTCAGCTTTAACTTAAATGCATATCCTTCAAAGTAAGGGCTATGGTTACTCATGAAATAAAAACAAAACTGTTCATATCAGTGAAGTGTGCTTTATTTTGTATTAATGCTCTTAACTTCATCTTCACCACGTCAAAACCGAAGCGTGAAGATTTCCAAATCTCCTCGCGTCGCCCTTGACATCACGGACCACCTTTTCTAGCAGATCAGCCGACTGCGAGCCCGTAGAAAAGTTAAATCAAAAGACAATATCATTTTCTAGCCATGACGAAAGAAATATTAGTCCAGTGAATCAGAATCTCGTGAGTGAAGAGTTCTTATAATCAGCAGATTAACCCAACACCTAGTGTCACTTTAATATCCCGAGTCACGTTTCGTTAAAAACTCTTAATCATTTGTGCGTGCTAATATAATTCTTTTGGCTTGGTGTACACTTTTCTTCGAACCAATAGATAAGTTTGTACAATTATTAATAACTGATGTGTGCCAAAACGGCGTGATTTCGTAAGACCCCGACTCGTGTCCATGATCCAGTTTTTGAGAAAGACAGTAAAGTGAACGTCCTTGCTCTAATAATTGCTGGAACTTCTCCACATTCCTCCTCGTATCTCTTGCTAATATGGATGTTTGTTCTGATGAATCTCAACTATTACCCTGGCTGCAGCAAGAGCTCGTCCTAGTGGTTGTATTATCTCCCTTGGCTGCCAGACCGGAAGTGGAGTGCACCAATTAAAACTAAGGCTTCACTAGATCTACACCTTCGTTCCAGTTAAGCTTCACGTTGGCAGATGTCTTCATGACGACGACAAGTTTAGTTTCAATGACTCTTTGATTAGTTCTTTGAGAGAAAGCGAGGCCTTCCAAAGAAAATTTCGAATACGCTGTATCATAGCTTAAAGAAAGACGTTCAGTGAAAGTTTCAGAACCTATTGGTTTTCTGCAGGGTGATGTTGCCTCAGGCATAGATAACGACACATGGACTTGTGCTAGGTTTTCCCTGTGAGTGATTAGGTTAAGTGAAATGTCCGGACTGGACATGGCTATCAATGTCCGAGCCTCTTCCTGAGGAAGTTGCTGACGAGTCTAAGAGGACGCAGATGCCAGTTAGAGCACGTGTCTGCGCTCTCGTGCACCGTCTCCACCTCACACCTGTCAATCATCGTCACACATACCACCACACCTGAAATATCAAGAAGTAGTAATACATTATATATTATTAATATGGACTTCATATCAAATATCAACGTTTGTTTTGATTTTTAATTTTAATTTACAGCGAGGAAAGATTTGAACTTATGACGTTTTCTGATATTTTCAAAGCCTGTCTCTTCTAAATATTGGCGATAAAGACGAGTCATTCCAAGAGAGTTCCAAATAAAGACAAAACATTATTTCAAAAGTTGCGCTTGCGACATCCAATGAGCGCACCCTCTCCAAACGAAAGTCCTGGATCCACAGCTGTGTTCTACCCTGTATCGTAATATGAGCTACTCACACTTGACCCCCGCCCTGTTACACAATGAGACGAATCCTGTGGACTCCATCTCGATGTTCTTCACTCCTCTCTGACGTAGCATGTCAATAAAGGACGCCTCCTCCTCCTCTGTGAACTCACACACAGCACTGTGGATCCGAGCCTGACCTGAAAAACAAACACAAGCCATTTAATCTAATTAATATCGCTAGTACTAAACATACCATTTGAACGTTTCATCCTGATTTTCTTTCTAAGAAGTTTAAAGGGGCAGTAGCACGTTTTTTGATAATTTTATATTTTAAATTTCTCACTGATAATTGTAAGTGAATGCTAAATGTTTTATTTTGACAGTGTCAAAAATCTCATTACACAAGCCAATCGTCCATTGTCAGAGAACAAAGCATGAAGATTCACATAAAATCCATTGGCGGCCATTTTTATGTGAACACCTTTAATTCATTTTTGTAAGAAAAAGGAATCGCATGGCTAAACTTAACGCTATATACTGGAATTATTAATGCCCCATTTAGTTTAAATACATTGTCTTTCAATTGAAACCATTAATTTTCAATTTCCTTCCATCAACCTATATTCCCCCTAAAAACGTGCTACTGCCCCTTTAAAGGACTTTACCAAATGATCCAATTATGAAAAGGGAAAAAGTGTGACATACTTCCACATTAAATCTCAGCCTCAGGGATGAACTGGATTTTGAGGAGAATTGGAAATTCGTTCAGCTTAACGACCAGATTGGTTAAACGGCATCATATGTGGGATGTCTAACGATAATGCCAAATCTCAGTACCCCAGTGCTAAATGGTCCGATGTTCAACACTATATCAACCCCGGGAACATCAGCCAGGATGATGATAGCCGGCCTACAGGCAATGCTAGAAAAGGTTTTCATTATAAGGTGTAAGGGTTTGCCTGTTAGAATCTTACCTTCGTAGAAATCGTCGGTGCAGTAGGTTGTCCCCAGGGTGGTGATGTACCCCTCCTCCCCCAGGGCGCACATCTCTTCTGCTAGACTCTGGTCTATCACGGTCCGTCGCCGCACTGTTTTCCCTAGAACCACCTGCAAACATATTGTGTGTCGGTGTGATATTTTCCATAGTTTTAGATCATTATTTCATCAAACTTAACATGTTTGTCTGAGATCCTCGTCATTTTGTCCTTACAGGGGTTACACAACTCATACCTTCCTACGTGGCCGATGTTACAAGTATAATATCATTCTCAGTCTTCAGATGAAGTAACAAGTAGCTTTGCCTTGCCACTTATGGTATGATGTAGTAACACGTTGTGTTGTATTCACGTTAATGGTATGCTATAGTGTGTATTTTCATGTCCTTTTAATTGTGTTGTTGCTTGACGTGTTTGTTTTGTGTTATTGTTAATGATATGGCGTGCCTCATTAGTGTGACATGTTATGATAACTATTATGGTTACTATTTCATGTTCCTCTTCTAACTTCGCGTTCAGGGCGATGTTGGTTACAACGACGCTACCTGGTTGAATATCTGAAAACGAAAAATCAAAAATATAGTTTCCGTTCCTTTAAGAAAATTGAAAAAGTAAAAGTAATTTGATATCCAATATGCCTAATAAACATTCTCCATTCTTTACATTTAATCCCAACACTCGCATTTCATTTTATATCAGATTCAAGTATTTTATTTTCATCCAATAGTCACTCCCCAGTGTCTTTGAGTAACCCACTACCTTCATCTTTCAACTTCTATAATTGGTATGACAAACGCAAACAAAACATCTGTGTCCTGCGATATAAGCAACTGTTTAATCAAACTGAACTTAATCTCAACGGCCTCATCACTGTATAGTCACACCTAATCCTTATTGATAACAATGAATAAATGACATGTTCTCACCAACTCCGCCACAAGTTCCAATCCGGATGAATGTGACGTCACTACTTCCGGCAAAGTAAAGGATCTTGAGAATCTCGTTCAGAACAATGGAGACAGAGGGATTTCCCATTCCGTGCTAGAGTTTGAAAAAGAAAATTTTCTGATGTTTATATATTGGTTTTGTTCCAATATTTGTAAAACACATCATATGAAGCTCATAACTAAACCACAATTTAGCTGTTTCATCAATTGTAGCCATTTAGGCTCTTAATGGTTCATAGTAGTCATGCCATGATAATGAAATGATAACAGGATTTAAATTTTTAATTTAAATCATAAACTTAAAATATTATTTTGAATATTAAAATTTTGAAGACAAAAAATTTAAAATTACCAGCGTCTTGTGTTTCAATTAGATATATTTTCATGATAGTGTCGAAGATATTGTCAACATATGTTAAGAACGGTCCATTGGAATACTTAGACCTATAAATGCTAAAAACCATTAGTTTCTTCAATATAAAAGAAACCCGAGAGACTATGCTATTTAGGTGTAATTAACTTATGATCTACCCTATTTTCGAAATGTTATGTTAAGGTTAAGTCAAAATATCATTAACTACAGTTAGGAGTTATACCTACATAAACCGACAGGACGGGACCCGCCTTATAGAGGACAAATCGGTCAGTTTCTGATAGGTTGCGAAGTCTCTCCTCTCCCTTTATAACGCCCAGATCCCGGCCAATCATGTGGGCGAATTGCTCCATCCGCGCCGAGGAACCACCAAGACATACAAACTGGAAAATGATGGAAATTACGGAATGAAGTAATGTGATCCCTTATAACTGGAACTCAAGGCTACGGATTTCCATTCGCCTTTCTTTAACACCTACACCATCTGAATCTTTATACATGGTTAATCAATAAATCAAGCAATTTTCACAATTTTCATTCTGAAAGTATTTCATATTGTCCTTTGAAAGAATATTAATCGTTCAGTAACTAAAAATGGCTAATGGCTAAAAAGTTTTTTATTTTTTATTTTAAAGCTTAAAGGGGCAGTAGCACGTTTTGAGGGAATAGAAGGTGATGTCAGGAAAATGAATATAATTGGTTCAATTGAAA
The DNA here is from genome assembly GCA_916613615.1 of Steromphala cineraria. NCBI lineage: Eukaryota > Metazoa > Mollusca > Gastropoda > Trochida > Trochidae > Steromphala > Steromphala cineraria. The sequence goes on along the minus strand of OU744729.1, from coordinate 31,030,843 downwards.
GCAGTAATAAATCAAATGTCTTATGTAAAGTTCAGACACGCGATTCCTTTTTCTTACCTAAAATGAATTAAAGCCGTCAACACAAAAATGGCAACCAATGGACTTTACGAGAAACCTCAAAATTTGTTCTCTGACTGTAAATGATTGGTTTGCGGAATGAGATTTCTGACACTATTAAAATAATACATTCAGCATTCATGTACAATTATCAGTGTAAAATTTCAAATATAAAATTTTAAAAAACTGTGCTGCTGTCCCTTTAAAGTTTGTTTCAGGATTTCGTAATAATTCAATATGTAATATGATTAAAACGTGGGAATAAACAGTATGCTCGGAACCTTAACATCTCCGAATAAGGTAGGAATGTCGTGCGATTTGTTGGTGATTCCAAAATGGTAGAAGTTGTCATCTTTGAGGTCGGCTAGATAAGGGTTCGGGAGCTGCAATCTGTATAAAAATGTGATGAATATATTAGATTTCGATTTTATATGAGTAGGCACAAAACAATGGTTATACGGTTTGTCTGCATGTTCTGCTAGGTTTTATTCATATATTCATGTTTGAAGTGCAATAAATTTATAAGACAAAGGAAGAGTTGATATGTTTTTACAATATTGAAATTGTCAATCCAATATCAAAATGTCAAACTTTAATATGCAGTTTGTTTGCGAGTAAGAAAGGATTAAAGAGATAAGATCATTCTTTTTCTCGTTGAGAATTTGTGGTAGATAAAAGTGAAATTAATTTTTTTTTAAATTTTAAAATGATAATAAAAAAAGATAAAGCAAATATATACAAATATATACTAGTCAATAAAGAATGTGATATTGAGCATGAACAATTGCTTGGAAATGTAACGGACAATGATACAAATGACCTCTCATAACGCTTGGTTTTGCACGTGGGTTGGTTAAAGCGAATCTAGCTTCTGAGCCCAGGGTACAGATTAGTGGAGTTGGCGTAACGTTCGTACCCTGAGACAGGACGACTTTTTATACAAGCTGTCTCTATTTTCTGAAGAAAAATCAACTTAATGTCAACTACAGTTCCTATTTGAACTAGGAAAGGAACCGGAAACATCTCGATTATGATGGGATTAATTGCTGTTTTATTTCTTCGCAAATCTATGCTGAGTTACTCGGGTTTGTATGCATAAAGTTCAAGAATGTTAACACGACGCCAAATATTTTATTTCTTCTGTATATATATGTTTCACGGTCAAAAACTAAACTACTATGTATCGTCGGCGAACGTGTGCCCATTTAAGTGATGATTGGACGCATCCATCATATTTCACTTTTTTTTGGTAATTGTTGAAGCCTTTCTTTAAATTTGTTAGCATGGATTCAATTTTGGTTTGCTACTTAAAGATTAAACACTTATTCCTTGAGGCAAAACGGTTGTCAATGAAATTATATATTGTTTGTTCTACCTCATCTTCCCACGGCAAGGTGAAAACGTATCGAGCTACTCTCCTCGTTTTAGAAGCTGGGAGTTTTATAAATCTTCTCGCTTCGGCCGTGACGTTGTGAAGATGGTTCTTCCTACAAACGTCTTCACTTGCAACCGAAATTGCAACAACAACAGAATGTCAAAACAGCCACCATCGCTTTAAACTGTTAACCTTGGGACAAGCATTATAGCTGAAAGATACTGATTAACATTATGATAATCGTCAAATAGGTGTTTTATCTGTTCCGGTCACGTACTTTGAACGATATCTACATTCATATTAGTATATCAATTATGTTTAAGGCGTTATTTGTTAAAAAATGAATATGTAAAAGGATTTTCTGAGGCTTAACGGATTAACAAGATTATGAGTGACTTAATCTAACCTTAAAATATCAAGATTCGAACCATGTTTCTTCCACAAGTGCACTTCGGCAAATTTCCATCTCTTAATTGCAAAGAATAGTTCATATATTCCACAAAGTGAACCAGTAATGCATGACATGTGAAATGTCCACGCCAATCGAGTCCCTTACCTGCAAGGTGCCACTTTTAGGCAGTTTCTTTGACAAGCCATGAAGAAATTTGTTTAACCTTCGTTTTGCAAAGCTCATTGTAAAAAAGGGGCATTACCATTATGGAAAATTATTGTTTTAGGGATATTAATATGTAGATGGATATTTATTCTTAAAGGATATATATTCTTAAAGGATATAAATTCTTAAAGGATTTATATTCTTAAAGGCTATTTATTCTTGAAGGATATTTAATCTTGAAGGATATTTATTCTTGAAGGATATTTATTCTTGAAGGATATTTAATTGTTAATGGATATTTCAAAAATGTTTAAATAGATAAGAGGACCAAAGTATTCATAATTATACAAATATGTTATATCGGTATGACATTGTTTATAATATCAAAAGTAAAACTTCGGTTGATAAGCTATTATATATCATGACCCTTAAAGTTCGCAAAGTTCAAGGTATGTCCATGCATACGTTATGTGCGTTAGACCATTGAAGTTTGTCCAATAGACCCAAATTGCAGACTTCTGCCAGCTCAGAAACTCAGATTTGAATTGATGATAACTAAGATATGCTAGCGCCTAAGGAAACGATAGAAATTAAAGAGCTTTTTGGTATCTAATAAATATTAAGGTAACTGATTGAAAACGTTCTTCAAGCGTTCATCGGAGCAGGAATCAATGTATTAGCATCAGTTTTCCGTCTTAGATAATAGGGTCCATCTCAGTTCCCTGTCCTCCTCTTTCCCTAGGACAAGAAGTGTTTCTGAAGTGGATCGGTCTTTGTCTTTAAAGGGGGGGGGGGGGGGGGGGGGGGGATGAATACGAAAATGTTTGTGCATTATTTAGTCACCCGATCAAGTGTCCCAGGCACGTTTTCTGGCATTGTCTGTCATGTTATATGTCTGACTTGATTGCACTTAAGGTGGCTTTACACTTGCACGCATTTTGGATCCGCACTTCAAGACTTTAGTGCGTGCCAATAGACGAAGCAACATTGTTTTGAAAACAATTAAAACAATGCGTACACCCCCCATTTGCGCATTATTCAAGCACACTTCACGCATTTGCCGCAGAAAACTGCACGCAAGTGCTGCGATTTTACCCGGCATTTCACGAACAATTGGCGCATAACCACGACAAAGCTGCGTTCTGTTCACGCATTTGTTGCGACTAAGTTGCGTTTTGGTACGCAGTAGGCGCAACGGCACGCACAGGTTCGACTAATTCACGCATGCTTGTCAAGATCGTGTCCTTTTTAGTCCCGCATGGTGTACGATACTGCCCGCATTGGAGGTATATAAAGGCAGTACCCTAAAATCAGTTCATCCTCTACTGTCACAGAGTGAACACCATGAATAACTTCCAAGATATCGCGCTTCTTGAAGAGAAGAGACGGTTGATGTACCTGAAATTGCATTGCTTGAAATGCCCAACCTTGTCTTATCTCTATCGTGACACACAAAATTATGCACGCATTTCACGACACTACAAGAATAAGTTACGAACAAGTTGAGACAAATTCACGAATACTTTGCGCACCTGCCACGCATTGGAGTGCGTGAAGAAATAACCAAACATTTGGTCAATTCTTCGCGCATTTGCACGCATCCATGAGCAGTTCACGAATTATTCACGATAACGATACGACAAAGATACGCATTGCCACGATTTAATGCGTGCCAATGCGGATTCGAGAGTCGTGCAAGTGTAAAGCCACCTTTAGCCTTGATAATGCTGCCTTGGTAGCATTGAATTTTGACATGAAGACACAGGGTTCAAATTCAACGACTTGAGCCGAGCTGAATCATAGTGGCGCAGTTACGACATTCCATGCCAAGTGATCTTCATTATCATAGAACAATGACCATAAATAAATGCACGCTTCTGATTTTCGAACTCCATCAAATATTGTTAGCCTTAGGACACAGAAAATTTAGTTACCCTATCTTAAATAGTTTCTGATAAACGCTGCTCTTAACTCAGACGGACACACGGACGGATGGGCGGAGCCCAAATCTATATAACCTATATTCCTCATGTACTTCGGGGGATGATATGTACTCCATGATTTCAAATCGCATTTATTTTGAATTGTCATGTAATGCATATAAAACATAGAGCGTGTCAGGTTAGCGTCCATTAAAATATGACATAAGATGTCTGTGGGCTGTTAAAGAGAAATACAAGTGATTTGTCGCTCTTGTTGACAACACATTGAGTAACCCTTATGTACATACTCTTGATTTCAGACTACTCACATGATGCAGACCCCCCCATACAAGATAGGTGTGTTTCATGTGCATAAACCATGAAGATAACGCGCCAATCCACAGGTAAAGGTATACAGTCATACATAGTCATAACATCATCCTCGATAATCCGGAGTCAACGTTCAGATAATTCTTCACTAAAGACCCTGGATTCAACGTTGGCTAAAAACGATACCTATATCGCCTCCCTTTGATCGGCGGGGTGATAAAAGTATCGCTTCGAGCCAACGTTGAATCAAGGGTCTTTTGTGAAAAATATTCGGAACGTTGACTATGAATTATCGAGGATGTCATAGCATACGCTTTGATGAACTTGGCTTAGGTTTCAGCTAATCAAAACGTCAAACTTTCAAAGTTGAATTAAGGACATACTTACTGGTGTAATGAATGATAAACCATTTCAAAAAGGAAAAATCGTCAATACTGTATCAATAAAACCTTTCGTAATGGAGGTACTTCGTAAGTGGACACGATATATCAGTCCCCATGATAACAATATAACCACTAAACTTATTCTAAAGAATTTCCATCACGTGAGACATTTCAGCGTCAGATTTATCGGTTCCCGTTGGGTGAGACAAGGACATAGTTTATTCCCTATTTTATTTTGCTTCTATGGGAAATACCACATGTTTGTCAATAAATGTCTACACACAAAAAAAACTGCGGTTTATCTAAGCAAGAAAAGCAAGATAATTTTTAGGCCGATGGTTCTCAAGCTAGAGTAAAACCGAAGTAGTTATATATATAAATATATTATAGGATATGAAAAGGATTAGCAAAAACGCACTCTCATCGAAAATCATGTTACAATTACACTGGTAATATACATTAAATTAAATATAAAAATCAAATGTTGACAAATAATTTTAAATTAAAAACATTACCCGCTTTTCTCAGCAGAGCCCATGATGAAGTTTTCAAGTCAACCGGTCTGTCCAACTGGAGTCCTTTCAGCAGAAGCCCCTGACAGCAACTGACCGCTTATCAGTTGACGAGAGCATCCAGTATACTAACTAGACTTTCACTCGGTCTCTCAATTATTAAATTAATACCCTATTGAAGTATTCACTGTCATCACTAAACAAATACACGTCTGATTAAACATAGTTTCCTTTTGACCTCGATGTTATTTTAAGTGCTTGATATCAGTTTTATACAATATTGGTGTTTTTATTGACGGTTTGTTAATCCATAGCATTACCATACACACACAGAAGGACAAAACATTGTTGATCTACTTGGTCCAGTGGCTTTAGGCAAAGAGTTGTTCAACTCATATTGCCGTGCACTTTTAACATTTATAAAGATCCTTTTAGATACGGTATTCCATCTTTTACTAGTTAATTTTATTAAAAAACTGGACAGTTTTTTAAATGTCATCTTGAAAAGGAGAGACATGTGTTCTTGTAAGTATTTGATTGCAAGGAATTTCAGTCCTTTGATAGAGATTCTTTGGTAAAAAGGGGTCAAATCAGGGGTATCTCGAAAAAAAGTACACCAAAGAGTTTCATAAATGTTGTTTTGAAAAAGAGAGAGATGTGTTCTTGTAGATATTTGATTGCAAGGAATTTGAGTCCTTTAATGGAGATTCTTTGTTAAAAAGGGGGTCACATCAGGGGTCTCTCGAGCAAAGGTACATAAGAGAGGAATAATATTTTGTTTGTCAGAAATGTGCTCGAGCTATTCGGGTTAGCTTCATTTTCATTTAGCTTTAACATTGATGAACTTATGCTGAAACCAAGGGGTTAGTTTAACACTTAAACTCTGGAATGAAATGTTTTAAACAAATGGAAAGGAGACTGAGTTTTCTGCATTTTCAAAGTTGAGTTCTCAAATCTTGTTATAGACTTGCTTAGGCTTTAGTCTTATTAAGGTTGTGGCTGACAGACTACCAATGGGTATTTTCAAGGGGTTCGTACCCTCCCCCTTTGGATGTTTTGTTTCATTTCGCCCGTAAAAGGGTGAACCTTTCTTTTCAATAGGCGTCACTCACTCCTTTTAAATTCTTTGACCTGTGACTTTGGATGCATAAAAGGAAAATAGTTTTCATTTTCGGGACTAAAGAATCCCGAAGAAGTATGTTGGAACAATGATGGAGGAAAATCCATTTTTATTAAAAAGGCATACTTCAAGAAATGTCGATAGACGCATCTGAACCACATAGTTATAAGCAGGTATAATGTTAAAAGTTTTATTCGGATTTTTACAATTTTTACTTCGACTTCATTTATCTCCTCTTGGTACAGTTAACAATCACTTTCAAAGACGACCTCTTGGCCTGTACTCATTCAACGATACAAACAAAGGTGAGTAATGGTGATTTGTTCAAGTCTTACATATTTTGTTTTAATACTGCTCTAAATTAACAGTCTGCAATTTAAATATCATTCCACTACCTACAGCTACATGTCACCAAATCTAATATCCTCTTGATACCGTGAGTTTTGGCATGCGAGGTTATCGTTATTCACATCTGTTTATTTGAGCAAATCTCGCCTTGTAAATGCATTTGTAAATATGCCATGAGCAAGTTTTTACTACCCAAAGCAAAGCATGGATAGATGAAAAATGTTTTCTATCGTGAGTAAAGTACGCTTTGTGACTTTCCTAAAGGCAAAGTTTGTAGTAGGCCTATACAGATATAGCGACTAAACCCACACGCAAAAGAAAGTACACACAACAGTTTGTTTGAGTTACCTTAATATGTAAGAGACATTTACAACAACACATATTTGCTGAAGTTTGAATAATATAATTGGTATCTGGTTCATGTTTTCATAAAATATTTTCGATCGAAGGGGCAGGACGCTTTAGGGGGAATATAAGGTGATGTGAGGATAATGAAAATAAATGGTTCCAATTGAAAGACAATGTCTTTAAACTAACAGTGAGTGCAGCAGTAATAAATCAAATATACAATGTAAAGTTTAGCCACGCAGTTCTTACACAAACTTAATTAAAGGTGTTCACACAAAAATGGCCGCCAATAGATTTTTAAGAATCTTTATCATTTGTTCTCTTACTTTGGATTATTGGTTCGTGTAACAAATTTAGCATTAACGTACAAGTTTACGTACACGTTGAAATATTTTTTTCAGAAAAGGTGCTACTGTCCCTTTATGAGATATGTGTATTTGATTATGACACATTTACAACAACACATATTTGCAGTAGTTTGATAAATTATTAGTGTCTGAATCATGTTTTCTTAAAATATCTTCGTTAATATATGAAGGGCAATAACAATCATTTACAAAAAAATCCCAACCGTGTAGACGTATTGTCCATATATGAAAGAATAGAAACGATTATCGATCTTTACATAGAATATGTCTATTTTCTAAATGGACATATGTGTTATATCAAAATAAATAATTGAAACATTTATTTACATAAAATTTCATTTAAAAAAAAAAATCAATTATAAGCAATCTTTGAATGATGATTTAACTCTTGTCCTCAGTTGGAGAACACGGCATCAAAAACTCGAAATATTTGTAAATGAAACTTTTACATATGATAAATTTAACTGAAGTGTGTACTTCTTGCCGTCAATTTAGACACAGTCGAAAAAATATACGAGAACTTGGGAGTTTCTAAGTGTTGTTTTGTATTCACTGCTGTCCCCAATTCTCTCGGCTGTAAAGGAGAATTCCCTATTTGTTCTAGATGACCTATGAAATCCATCATACGTGTCCGATTTTCATTAGCATTCGGGCCATACGGTCAAACCAAGGTGCAGATATAGTGGATAATATCAATTAGTTTCATTGTTTTAGTGTTCGTCAAATACATGTTGTAGTTTTCGTCTAATATATATTCATTGGCATGTTTTAGTAACCTTAGCTTATATTCTTATATATATATAGCTGATATATTCATATATTAAGAGCTCGAAACTCCTTTGCTTAGGCAGAAATGAACGCAGATTCAATCTGAAGACCAAAAACAGCAGGGCTATGATCATGCAACACCAGCGTTGAATATTTCATTCTTTGAATATTTCATTCTTTGGTTTCAGTAATGCTATTAAGACATCTTCAAAAACTGCAAAAATTCGTAGTCTGACTGTTTCAAAAATAAATTTCCAATTTTTAGCATTATAGGACAGATAAAACACTATATCGGGACCCTCACTATAACGCGGGACCCTCACTATAACGCGTTTCACTATATGGTGGCATCTGCAATAATGATCGGCAGACCAAATATCATTGGAGTGTTTTTCTTCTAATTTCAAAAAGTTTAGTTCTTAAGTTATCATCATTCTTGTCACTTTCTTCTTTAAAAATTAAACCAATCAGAGAAATTTATCATATCTAACAAAAACGACAGGTTCCCCAGCCTCATCAGTGATTGGCCGGAATGGAAAGGGCACAATACATGACCCTGTCAAGGAGTGATCAGATCTTCACATAACATTATTGGATTGTGAAGGACAGACACCTTTGGCAACGGGCCATTTATAAGACATTCACTCTTATTTGCAGTTTTAAACAGTGTACTCACCTGTGTTCAGAAATTACAGACAAACATGCTAAAATAACTTCTAAAATTAACAGTGACTTCCGCCTTTTGATTCCTCGACTCCTAAAAAATGTACTTGAGTCTAGCTGGAGCCTACTTGGGCAGGACTACTTTAGTACCTGTGGTCCTCAGGCCCCATAACCCAGGGTAAAAATTCAAATAATTCTCTGCTATAGCCATGAATAATCCTTTTACTGTGGCTATCAAGGATGACATCCTATAGTCTAAAACAAACTGGATAATCTCTTTCAGAATCAGTACTTAATGCCATTCTTCTTGCAACTCTCGCTGAGACGACCAAAGTTTTTTTTACTCTATAAAGAGTTGTGTGAATGAGGTTTCGGAACCATACCATGCTGGGCACTAGTCATAGACGAAAAAAGAAACTCAAACATTATATTTATTTACAAAATGTTTATTACATTTTTTTCCCATCTCAATCTTTTCATGTCATGATTTGGGTATATACAAAATCATTAAATTGAGCATGATTAATCTTGAAATTTTACATCATTGATTTAAGAAGTCACCTTTGCAATTTGTCTGAACGGCTTAAACCATAGGTCATTTCAATTCTGAATGCAAATAGATATCACAAATATATATTCTTAAAAGTCTCAAAACAGAAAGCATATATAAAGGTATAAGGTTTGTGATAGTGATCTTTGAAATATTTAGTTAATATCATATCAAGGAAAACATGAACAAATATGTCAAAATTGATTAAGTCCACAGCAATCATTCACTTCACAGGTTAGTTTATCCAGAGACTCTAAAATGTCTCTGGTTTATCTCATAATCACCGGCTTATTTTCAGGGTCATCAGTATTGACTTAGTAAGTGGGAATGTGAAAGCCAAAAATTTTGACAAAAATTGCAAATCTAAAAAGATTAAGGTAAATGAATGGCCATTTCACCAGAAATACAAAATCAATGACTTTGCCATGATTACATAACAGTCCATTTATCAAAATTGTCAAAGCCTGGATTCACAATTTTAATTTTCGATGATTTTTCAGATTTTCCTTGACCCGTATGAACCCTGTTATTCATAAGATTATATAAATAGGATAAAAAAACAAATTTAGTTATTAAAATCAGTCTGCCAATGACAAAAATGATAAACTTCTGAGGAATTTCATTTAATGAAGGTTTGAGGTTCCTGAGAAATAAATAATGAACTGTCATTTGATCACTTACAGGCGCCAAAACCTTCATTACACACGTATTTCATTATCAGTTTCAAAGTAGCACCTCAATTATCAATTGAAGTGTGTTAGACAGAAGTTTGTTTGAAACCTTAAACAAGTTTCTTTTTATGTTAATCATGCTTTGCCTCATTTAAGCTTTGGTGGGCGTGGTAAAATATTCATATATTTGCATATGATTGACAGCATCACTTCATCTGCTCCGCCCCCGATCGACAACAACCTCATGTCCCTGAAAGAAAGAGAATAGGATTAATTAGATTTCTTTGAAAACAAAAAAATAGAGCCATTGGCTCTATAGCTCATCAGCCTTTACATCTGATTTTGCTTTTGGGTTTGGCCAATGTGGTTTCCCCCTTAGTAGGGGCCACAGGATCACAAAATCTACAATTAGTAATCCTCACTAGTCAAGGAGTCTGCAACAAAGTTACAGCTTTCTAGGCTTTCTGAGGATGGGATTAATAAAAAAAATTTAAAAGAAAAAAACAAGAACCAAAAAACCCTGCACAATGTTTTTTCAAAAAGGATCAAATGGTTAGATCAAATTACCTTAACTGTAGTGATAAATTGAAGAAGTATCCTGGAAGGGGGAATATATTCTTTTATTTTCTATCATTCATATTTGATATCTTTCTGTCAATTATTTGATTAAAATTTCTGTAAAATTGAACTTAACTCAATGGCAAAGTGAGGTTGATCGCAAATATTACCATCACTTCATCATTTGTTAACAAGCCTTCAAATCATTGTTGCTGTCAATATGGTGAATTAATAGTCAACCTTTGTACCGAAGTAGAACAAAAGATACTCTATCATATTTTCTCTGAAAATTATTATGTACCATGTGACACATAAATAAAACATTTTCTTCTTCTTCTCATTAAATTTTTATCTCACCTGAACATTCGACTGACGATGACCTCGTTTGTGTATCCCATCCCGCCCCAGTACTGCAGACACGAGTCACACACCTCCCGCGCTAGTCGACCAGCCTTCAGCTTACACATGGACGCCAGCTTCGTCACGTCGTTGCCTTCCTTGTATAAACCTGCACATAATAAGAATTGATAAGTAATCTAGGCATGGTTTTATTAGCCATTTTTATAATCATTTGGACAATACTATGAAGTTGCCATTGTATACATGATTTCTGACAGACCATAAGCTGTTAGCTGGCTCGAAACTCTCAATCTTACAAAGGTGATATTCTTAAAATTTGAGCTTTCCAAATTCCTGGATTGAGGGTTGTAGGAGAAAAGATGAGAAGATTTTTGTATACTTTTTATTATATAGATTTACATGTCCTTGTCTGATACATCTTTTAAGTTAAACATTCTCATCATGGCCCGGTAGAGGAGAGACATTCAGAATCAGAATATCAAAGCTAACAATGATACATTTGTTTACAAAATGGTATATATTGTCAACATTTTTCTCCTATTACATTCTAAACAGCAAGGTTAAGTCAACATCCCACAAAAAGACCTGAGGTTTACAGAAAGACCTGGCATGTATTTCCTACTGTTCTCAACATTTTCATTCTAGACATCTACATTTCTACAATGTTGAGACTGATGGTCTCACCAATAGCCCTGTAGAGGAGAGACCTGAGACTCTCTATCTCAGTCTCCAGCTCAGCGAGACGGAAGTGCACCACCTGGTTGCTGAGGATGGGTTTGCCGAACACCTCGCGCTGAGCTGTGTACGCTGCTGTCTCCTGCACCAGCTTCTGTAGGGGCACCAGCACTGGAATAGTTTGAGTTTAGTCATCATAGTTTTATAGCATAGTATATCAATTTTTTACTTCATCTAAGGGTTTAATAGAAATCTTTGTTCTGTTCACATTATCTCTGTCACTTGTTGAATTAACCTTTACCATGTTTTGTATTTCTATGTTGCAAAGACCTGACTATCATTGCTAATTTGCTTTTATGCATTGATAGAAACACAAACCATATAAAACAGTCCTTAAAGAATAACTGTCAGCAAAGAAATAAAAAACATTATAATCGGGAAGAAAGGATACAATATATTCTAACCAGGGATAGAGTGATAGAGATATTGTAGGCAGCACTTTAAAAATTGATAGTTTGCATTGTTATACATCAACAAAGACGCAAACATGTAACAATCTATGTAATTTCTTGCTGTTATGTACACTGACTGAGGTACAAATCATGTCAAACAATAGCTTGGTCAGAACAAGTCTCATCAAATTTGTATACCCAAAAAAATAAACGTTTTCATAGATATTTTACATCTTTTCAGTAAAAGTTGGTCTGATCTGCAACTCACCGAGTGCCGCCCCATACAACCGCTCCTCCTGAAACTGCAGCATCTGGTAGGTGAATCCCATCCCCTCGTCCCCGATTAGGTAGCTTGCCGGGATGCGCACATCCTCGAAGAAGATCTGTGCTGTGTCTGAGCACCTCATACCCATCTTACTGATCCTCTTGGCTATCTGGATGCCTGTGGACAGAACGAGGAACAATCATCTTACATCGTTCTTTCAGGAAAGAATAGTTCAGTGGTAAAACAAATTTCTTGTGTTAGTTTTGCAAGGTAAGTATCTATTCACCTTTGACAAATGGTCTATTACTTACATCAATCTTTCCCCGCTTTTGCAATGCTCCCAATTTTTTGTGCTTTCTAGCCATAGATCATCTTTCTATGCAAAGCCTGAAACGCCAGTTTCCGAACTGTCAGTTTTATGCCTTGCTGCAGCCCTTTGAGTTTTCAGTGCTTGCTCTCTAGCTTACTATGAGAGAAAGCAAAGGTACAATAAGAAAGTATCTGGAGGTTGCTAACAATCGCCTGTAGGGCCCCTGATATCAGCACAGAAAGCTTAAGGGTCAGCAGCAAGGCATAAATCTTACAATTCAGAAACTGGCGTTTAACAACGAACCATGGGTGGTACTGCGCTGAAATTCAGTGCAATGCACCCTACTGCACGTAGAACAGTTCTCTACTGGCAGGATTAAAAATTCAAAGCCAATAGAGCTATCATGATCAGATCAAAAAAGTTGTCATCCATAACATTTGTTTTGTATTACTGAATGTGAACTTGAGAAGATATAATAATAATATAATATAACCCGATACATTGCTGAATTCCCTGAGTAATTCCCCGCCCAACACTGAGACACAAGCTTAATAACTTGTGGTGTCACCTTGGGCAACCTATTGATTTGGTACCTGGTGAAAGTTGTGTTAGAGGTGACCTTCAAGCGCTTAATCTTCTGCTTGGGTTAGACCAGGGTAATAACTAGAAAGTGTTTTTACTCGTAAAAAAGATGTCTCCCCCATACACCATTTCAGTTGAATTTTGTTTTTGAAAATAAACTATTTTAAACTCAAATGAAAACCATATTCTTATAAAAAACAACATGAACTGTAAGTTTTTTTTTTTTATGGGAATCATTACACAGTTTCCTATCAAAATTACCAAAATATGTAATTCAAAAGAAGTTTAAACCTCCAAAAGGCACATCTATATGATATGAACAGGATGTACACCTAATTTGGTGATGATTGGTCATGTATTTTCAGAGTTATGCTCCGCAAACGAATGGGAACGCCAACGCGGACGGGAACTCAGCCAAAACCAATATGTCTCCCCATCCTTCGGGGGGAGATATAAATCAGGGAGCGCCTTGAGCATGCATTCGGTGTGGATAAGTGCGCTGTATAAATACACTAATTATTATTATCATATTACCTGGAAGATCCATAGGAAGACACATAAGAGACTTGTTCTGGTGAGCCTTGCCCTGTCCGGTGTTCGCTAGGAGACACATCCAGTCCGCCTGCGTGCCGTTAGTCGTCCACATCTTGCCTCCATTGATAATCAGGTCATCTCCTGTCCGCGATGCCTTTGTGTGTATACCTAAACATAGCCATTGATTCTGTTTTATTAACATTTTGATTCATACCTTAAATGAATCTGAAGGTTGATTTTGATTTTTTTTTTTCATATATCGTTATTCATTGAATCTTTTTGCAATGTTTTTAAGTTAAGATAGGGTACCTTAAATATGTATCATGTTCAGATGAAGAACAGTAACATTAACATTTTAATTGATACATATAAAAATATGTTGATGTTTAGATATTTACCAAGTTTTCACCAAAAAAGTATTTTCATTGATTCTTCTGATAATTTTTTTCTCTTCTTGTTATTTTTAACAAATGTGACACTTTAATTTAACATAAGATTGACATTGTTACATTGGATTTGAACAAAGTCAGTTTCATGTATGATGATAAAAAATAAAAGAATGAACATTACTTGCAACATCTGATCCAGCACCGACCTCGCTGACCCCCAGACATGCGACCTTGTCTCCCGATATAGATGGCGCCAGAAACTCTCTCTTCAGTTCGTCACTTCCAAATCTGTGAAGAGCGCAAAACACAGTCCAATTTCAAGATTGCTACCATAATTTCTCTATTCATTCAACCCTATAATCTTCAAAAGATTTTCATTTATTTCTCATGTCAATGATAACCTGGGGAATAATTTTGATAAATAACACTTTTAAGTTAGTTTTGAAACTTTGAAATTACCTGTATCACTGACATCTGTGTTGTACCTATCTATGTTGATTTAAATTCTTACATTCTGTTATCTGCTTCTTGTGGATCCTTTTCATCACTTTAATGTGAAAGCTACTGCAGTGTTTATATTCAAATATTACCCATACAGAACGAGAAAAATAGAGCCATTGGCTCTGTAGCTCATCAGGCATCATATCAAGTTTGCTTTTTACAGGCCAGATGAGCTAAAAATGAAACTGATGTTACCTATTGCAAGAAAACCTATAAAACAAATGTAACGATTTCGGAATAAATTTCCTTACCCAAATGATTTATTATTATTCAACACTTTCTAGATCGCCAATATCAGACAGTGAAAGAAGTCCACACTAAAATATCCAAGGAGAAATAAATTTGCCATAGACTGTCAACTAATGGAGAAAAATAGGATTTTAAGATTGTGACCCCTGTGACCCTATTTGGGGTCATGGGGTCACAAAACCTACAGTTTAAAATCCCAATTGGCCACGGAGTCTACATACAGTCTTTCAGCTCAATAGACATTAAGGAGCGAAGGATGATGATGAAAATAAGTTTTTAAAGTTGTGACCCCTGTGACCCTATTTGGGGTCATGGGGTCACGAAATCTACAATTTAGAATCCCCATTGGCCAAGGAGTCTGCACATATCATTTTTAACTCTCTAGTCCTTTTAGAACTGGAGAAGAAGATGAAAATAGTTTTTTTAGGTTGTGACCCCTGTGACCCTATTTGGGGTCATGGGGTCACCAAAGTTACAAATTAGGATCCCCATTGTCCAGGGAGTCTGCACATATCATTTTCAACTCTCTACTCCTTTTGGAACTGGAGGAGAAGATAAAAATAAGTTTTTAAAGTTGTGACCCCTGTGACCCTATTTGGGGTCACCAAAGTTACAAATTAGAATCTCCATATGCTAAGGTACATGTACACAAAATTTCAGCTCTCTAATGTGTATGGTTCATGAGAAGAGTTTACGGACAGACGGACGCCGGACGACGGGCCATGCCATAAGCCCATCTGGACTTTCAGTCCTGATGAGCTAAAAATGGACACAAGGTAGTATTTTTTCCTGTCTTTTGATTGGCTTATCACCCTTCTTACCTGGCTAAAGCTGGTGTGGCCATGTCTGTCTGGACTCCTATGGCCATCGGGATTCCTCCACAGTTGATGTGGCCTAGTTCCTCGGCTGCTGCCATACTGTAAGTGTAGTCCAGCCCCAGACCTCCATACTCTTCAAGCATCATATGTGTGATGAGAGAAACATTGAATTTTTACCTCTACTCAGTCATGTACTTGTCATTATACTTAATCTGTGAGGTCTCAATACCAGCCAATGAGACCACTGCGGTCACAGTCAAAAGCCCTACTTCTGGTCCCAAAGGTTAAATCCGTCAAACATGGCCAACGCTCATTCTCCTATGTTGCTGCCATCGAATGGAATAAGCTGCCAACTGACCTCAAAAATTCTCTATCTTTCCAATCCTTTAAGAGACATCTCAAGGCTTACCTGTTCAAACAAGCCTTTTCAACATAGAGACATACATGGCGCCTCGAGCATGCAACGCGCATGGAGCTGTGCGCAATACAAAGGGACTATTATTATTATTATATTATTATTATGTCTTGAAGGCAGTTGATCTCTGTCAGCAAAGTAAGGTAATGATGAAAGTTAAGAGGGAGATTGATAACCAGCGATACTTTTGAATAATCTGCTTTTCAAGCGATGATTCCCTGCCAAACCCCGTGAGAAGAATTGTATCAAATGAGCCCATTGATGATGATAGTTATATTTACACCATGCTAAGGATCAGCCAATGTGATTTTGAGTATGGCCTTAAGCGTGAAAAATAATAAACGATGATTAGAAAAAATCAGATATTTTTCATCCAGTGCTACATTAATAAATATACCTGTTGGTTTGTTCACTCCGAGATAGCCAGCATCCCCAAGAGTTTTGAAGACCTGTTTTGCAGGAAATATTCCTGCTTCCTCCCATTCATCCACATATGGGTTGATGTCTTTATCAATTATCTGAAAAATGCCAAGGATAGACCTTAAATATTTGGAGTCCAGTTTTGTTCCAGAGAGACTTTCAGTTAGTTGACCATCCCAGATCAATTGATCATTCATGATTTTGTAATATGTCTACTACTGGTTTGGCAATCAGTGCTTTTAACAATAAAATTATCATATATTCATTTGTAGATCTTTAAAATTCATTTCATTCATGATTTGGTCAATTTCTTAGGGGAAAATAAAGTATAAAATTGACTGGCGGACAGGCTCTATTTTAAACACAGTTTAAGCTAAAAAACTTATTAATTGATATAGAAAGTTATAGTTCATAGAAAGCAAAACTCTTATGATTTAAAACATCAGATAGCAAGATACAGTCCAAAGTCCACATTCCTTTGAGGCTTTGTCCTGTAACTGTGTCAGTTTTTCTTCATTGGTTAATCGCCCATTTCATAAACAATGTAAAATAATTTTGAAATGCAAAAGGGAAAATCGATAACATGTGAGATCACTGATACTTTAAATAGAACACATCATAACCTAAGGCCCTGCCAGGAAATTATACAATCATATTTTCTCTCTGTAAAAGTGAACAAAACTGGACCAAAGAACTTATTTACCTTTCGCAAGTTTTCGCGAAGTTGTCGATGTTCGGGACCAAATAATGCCTCGTCTGGTTCGGCCTGATGTTTTAATGAAGGTGATAAACATATTGAACGGGCAAGATGATGATTTGCATGACAATTTTGGCTCAAAATGGGTTTTAGCAGACGACGAAGTGCCATGTTTGTTGCCCCTTTTGTTCGAGACTAGATTAGAGTTAGGTCCCCTTACTTCCGGGTTACATAAATCATAAACTCCTTTCAGCGCGTTGAGTTTGAATGCTGTTTGGAGTTTACGGATGATTTTACGGGGGCATCAACGAAATTGCGTTTTATTTATAAAATATCAGCCACAGGGACATGTATCGCTTTGTATTTGCACACATATTTATATGTGAAAGGAAATGAATTCGACACCAATTGGACACACTCCACCCAAACCTAAATTCTGTATCCGCCCCTGAGAAGTACTAAAACAAATAAATTAAATTTAAATAATTCTTGTCTCGTCATTATTTCAAGGAAATATAGATAGGAATTAAGGGGACAAATCTGTGAATGGCACCTTGATTATATTTCTATCAATGAAGTTTTTTTTACCAAGAGTTTGAAGATCAAGCTAATGATTTTATAGCTCACATAGTGCCATAAAAGTCCTTGATCAAGCATATAGTTATCCAGGGATCATATTTAGTTCCGTTGATCACTTATCCTGCATGTATCTTCAGACCAGCCAATAGTCCCTAAAATGTTTCTGGTTGTAAATCTATCATATACAAAGTCAAAAAAGTGTTGCACCCCCTGTTTCAATTGGGTATGATCGTTTTGGCGATTGTGGAAGGTAACAGTATAATCACTTAATGACGGAGAGATTGAAAATCATTCTATTGAATTAAGACTTTAAATGGTCACTCTTTGATTCCAAGGTATATCAAACGTTTGCTCAGAACTATGGGGTTCAAATCGGCGCAGAAATACAACAATTTAAGTATGGTCATGAATAAAATTTTAATTACGAAACATTTACTGCGATTGATTTAAAGGGTCATTCAGGGACTTCAGGTACAAAAACTGTCAGTATTGCGAACTTCCACCATGCACTTCAACGACAGCATGAAATCCTTGCACCCGTCACCAGACGTCGAAATCGCTCTTGTGACAATCGCTGCCACTACTCGTGTAAGGCCGCTTCCACTTTATATGAACATTCTGAGGAGGAGGATCCCTGCTTTGTTCTGTCGGCCCAAAATACCCCAAACATGTTCAAGCGGATTAAGGTCCGGACTCATTGCTTGCCACGGGAGGTATGTCGGGGCATTGTCCCGGATTATGTGTCTCACAGCCCGTGAACGATGCGGTCTAGCACTATCGTCCATGAATACAGGTCTTGTTGCAAGTGCATGGTTGTCGAAATGGTGCACGACAACAGGTTAAAGGACCGAATGTAACAATCTCCTGTCAAGTTGCCTCGTTTGGTCAAAAGTCAAGTTAGCAGTCAAACGAGAAGCACCCCCATACCATCACAGATCCCAAGCCAGCAGGTACTGTTGTTGTATACGCTGTTCCTGGATGCCTCACCAAAGTTCTTGTTCTACACCATGCCAGACGTAACTGCTTGTGGTTGCTTTTTGGTTTCGGTCGCTCGCATACTCTTCTGGACTTCTATGACAGTTTGGTGATTGAACAGACGGTGTGGAAGCCATTTGCTTTTAAGGTTGAACTGGAAGCGAAAGTATACCTTCTAACGATCCTAAACATTGATATATATCCTCTCACGGAGGTGATACGTGGTTTGCCTGAGGGTGTGCGATTCTTCCTATCATTGGTTTATGCATGTTTTCTGGCTAAACGACGTCTAGTAGAGTAATAGCTTCCAGTTCTTCTTGAAATATCTTTGAAAGAAAGACCCGCAGACAGAGGACAAATAACCTGTCACTTAACAGCCTTTGACATTCTAGCTTCCTGGGTTACAAACGGCTGGAATCAACGTTTCGTTTATTATAACCGAGATTTAATCACAAACCAACACTGCAAATTTCGGAAATTGTGGAGAGCAAAGTGCGCTTGAGCTTGTCGCGTTTTTTATTAATCATAACCCTAAAATAAAATGAAAAAATAAAACCTATTACATAGCAGATTCACAGGTACAATAAAAACCATCAACGTGGTTTTGGTATGCGCCGAACTAACTATAAAGTTTTAATGGTGGCCAGGAAGGGGGGTGGGATGCAATACTTTCTTTACTATGTATACCGGTATAATATTCGATATGAAAAAGTTAAAAATACATCTTGAAGAGCGCATAATTTGAGCTAGACTTTCCAAAAGTTGCTAAATCTATGATGCACCATTAACAAATTTTATTAGGGTCTGGACAAAGACCAAGTTTCGCGTTGCTCGCAGATAAATGAAAAGACATTTTCCCCTATGTGCACACAAATCTTTATATCTGTGGGCAGCTCTAAACTGAGCCTCAGGTCTGATGACAGACTACGACATCCAAGTGCTCAAGGAGGATATGTCACCAGTTGTCCATGTATAACAAAAAATGAAATCATTTCGTTCAAAAAGAAGCTTGTGATTCTTCAGTTGCTAAGCGTCCTCGAAACCCACAGATAATCCTGAACGATCCGGCAATAGATCGCTCTGTAATAGCTTTACAATGACAACCAGCTGTGTATTTTCAATTGCACTAACTGGCAGTTACGCAACCTTGTAGATTTATCCTTTAATGACTACATGAGCGTGTAACTATAGGTTTGATTACGTCTGCTGCTAATAAATGAATGACTTAAAGGGGCAGTAGCACGCTTTTTGATAATTTTATATTCTAAAATGTTCATTGATAATCGTAAGTTAATGCTAAAAGTATTATTTTGACGGTGTCAAAAATCTCATTACACAAGCCAATCATTCATAGTCAGAGGACACAGTATGGAGATTCACATAAAATTCATTGGCGGCCATTTTTTGTGAACACCTTTAATTCATTTTGTGTAAGAAAAAGCAATCGCATGGCTATACTTTAAGTTATATTTTTTAATTATTACTGCTCCAATTTAGTTTAAATACATTATCTTTCAATTGAGACCATTAATTTTACTTTTCCTGACATCACCTTTTATTCCCCCTAAAAACGTGCTACTGCCCCTTTAAAGAGCCACTCCGTGAGTTGTTGCTGGTCATGTATGCCTAACTATATAAATGGTGTCATTGGATTGAGAATATTCGACTGTTGTAGGAAAGTATCATTTTAGAGTCAGTGAACGTTGTATAGTTAACATTAGGATTGTTTGAATCGTTAAAATGATCGAAAACCGGACAATAACGCGCGTTCCAAACGAAATTTTGGAATCTTATCTACAGCAATCAGAATGACAGCTAAGATTTGAAAATGTTTGATAGGTTAAACAACTAGTATTCATGAATCTTTGACGTGAAAATGTGGCTTTCATGAATGGCTGTAGAAAGAATTGATCATGTATGAATATGAGTTGTTTTTAATTTACATAAAAATCATGTCATCTACATTCGTTTCAAAACAATGTGTGATGAAAATCACGGAGTGGTTCTTTGATAAGGAAATAGTCATTTAACAATTACTCATATCATGTCATCTCATAACAAATATTTGGTGAATTGGTTGAATTAATAAAGCGATTTTCCAACGTAATATTGAAAGCGAAAAACCAATATCAAAAACTTTACGTAATCCTCTACAAATACTATTCGACGTTGTATCTACAATATTAAACAGAACATGCTGTGTACGCTTGTAAAAAGGGGTAAGGGTTCGTTGGGTAGCTTGGTCATTGTGCGAGAGGTAATCTTACACTCAGAGTGTAGTTAATACTTTTTTTACATCTACAAAACCTCTTGAAAAGCAAGAGAGAGAGAGACAGACAGACAGAGACAGATGCAGAAGGAGACAGAGACAGAGAGACAGACAGAGAGACAGAGACAGAAGGAGACAGAGACAGACACAGAGACAGAAGAAGACAGACAGAGACAGAAGGAGACAGAGACAGAGACAGAGGGAGACAGACAGACACAGGAGACAGAGACAGAAGGAGACAGAGACAGAAGGAGACAGAGACAGAAGGAGACAGAGGCAGAAGGAGACAGAGACAGAGAGACAGACACAGAGACAGAGACAGAAGGAGACAGAGACAGAAGGAGACAGAGACAGAAGGAGACAGACAGAGACAGACACAGACACAAAGACAGAAGAAGACAGACAGAGACAGGAGACAGACAGAGACAGGAGACAGACAGAGACAGAGACAGAAGGAGACAGAGAAAGACAGAGACAAAGAGTGTGAGAGAGAGAGACAGAGACAGAGAGACAGAGACAGACAGAGACAGAGACAAAGAGTGGGTTAGAGAGAGAGAGAGAGAGAGAGAGAGAGAGAGAGAGAGAGAGAGAGAGAGAGAGAGAGAGAGAGAGAGAGAGAGAGAGAGAGAGACTAAAAGGGTATTTCAGAGGTCCTCAATATATTTATTGGCAAACAATAACGTACTTGCGATTAAAATGAATTTGTCATTAACCCAAACATTCTTGAGGTAGATGGACGTTGTTTTGCATAGGTGTGATTTGACTGTTTAGAAGGACTTAAAGACCTTATAAATAAAGCCTCGACGGAGGGTATTTCTTAAGCCCCACAATAAACTCACATATCATTTATTACGAGGTTGACATTAGATAATCCCCTAAACAAGTCTTTAAGACGATAATCTCTCCAACTGGAGGGAGTGTAAAGGATTTGTTTGGGAAATGCCTAGACTATAGCCTTTTATCTTCACGAACGTCATATCGAGTTAGACTAAATTGCATAAACAAAGATTACGATGTTATTCTCTGGCGATGATTTACATACTATTCACAATGGCAATGATTTAACATAAGTTATTGTGTGCCATTTGAGGAATTCTCTCACGGATGGAAATTCTCCGATTTTAGCTATGGAGTTTGAACTTTAACCATACGAAGAGTGACAGCATTGAAAATATGTCAAAGGGAATATGAATCTATGTTTGAGAGATATTTTGCGATACTACATTACTACCGTGTAATACCGTATCTTTTACGCGCGTTATAGAATTGGTATCATGCGAGAGGAAGCGACTTTGAGTTTGATGAAATAGATCAAGCCTATTACCGACAAATTGTTGTTTTAAAATGTTCGCTAGCCTCTCAGAAATGCATGCACAGAAACATTTAAGTCCCAAGTCTGCATCTGATAATGATTGGAAACCTATACAAATATTACCAATTACGCGTAAGTACGCATGTACTACAGAAGTCAAACACAGTGTCAAACAGTATATCATATATTATTTGATAAAATTTACTGAACAGATGAAATTACATCTATAACTTACATTGGACATAGAACCTTTGAATGGACATGAGGGCCGAAAAATATTATATATGATTAAATTACACACGTTGCAGTTCATTAATGAATCAAGAGTACGGTATTGACACTGGTTCAACAATTGGACATTCTATTCTTATCTGAGTTGGGGACTGAAAAATAACATCATCAAGAAGTGATTAATATTTGCATTTCACATTTCACAAGTCGAATTTCATTCATGACTCAATTGTAATGTGGGTTGGTCTGAGAGTGTCGACTTTATCATTTCTTTTTTGATATAACAAATAAGTTTTTACTATGTGATTGGGAGCTGTTCTTAACGAACTAAAACCTGCATTGTTATGTGGTAGACCAAATAATTTGACATCGTATATGTGCATACTTGTTATAAATACAGTCAATTTGATCAGTATTGCTAAGAGAGAAATAATGACAAATTTTTTTGAATTTTTTTTGTAACAAAAACATTCCCTTTCATGGTGTTTTATCACGCTGAAATTTCACACAAAGACAAATCGATAAGAAACAAAAATAAAATGCAAAAAACCTTTTGGCTTTTTAGGGACTGATATGATTACTCAAAGAACGCTTACATATATTGCATTTCCTATACCGTTAGTGCATTAGTTAAAAGAGTATTTAGTCAAAGTGCTCTGTACAATAGTCGGCCCGTCACGGCTTGACACAGATAAAGCAGCCTAGTTCGCACTTGGCGCGTTCAGTGTTAAGCAATATGTCAGCGGCATGACACCTTCAGGTACTGTAATATTACATTCAGGTACCATTTCCTTCCATTTGATTGAATTCCATTACATCGAGCATGCCATTTCATTACATGTTTGTGTGTCGTTGTGTTTTTGCATTTACAAATGTGTATTTTATCGTTGAAGTATTGGTCATAACGTTTTGTATATGTATTCCCATCTATGCATTTCCCTTTCGTAGTAATGCACACTAGCATAACAAATCATGTGATTGTTATCTTATACTTTGTGATATGTTAAACTCTTTTTTTCTTTGCGTTTAGCGAAGTAGAAGTTTTTGATAACGAAATAGCCATTGCATGTATACATGTGAAAAAATGTGGTAATATTACCAAATATGTTAAAGTTTTTTTTCACAATTTCATTCTCGGCTGTATGTTATAATATACGTTCAACTATAGATGTACGGCAAGTCTTCATGTATCACTTTTTTTATCACAGAATGTAAGATAGGTGTATCAAAAACATAATTTGTGTAAAGTAATTCTGAAACGATTAGGTAGTGAAATTCTCAATCGCATATCTTTGCATGACCTGATGCAATGAGTGCATTTAGCTATTTGTCGCCATCACTACAGCATTGAAGATATCAGACATTCGCAGTTAAAGAGAAATGAACTTCATGTGAATACATGTTTGCACCAACTACCTGTTGTTCCCTGAAGACTTTAAAATATTCTCTTTGACTTCTCCACGAAGAATATATGAATAATATGTGTGCAATTGGTGATGCACGAACGACACAATAGAGTATTGACTTAGACAGACAGTTTCATACATTCAACCAAGTGAAATCACAAAAAATATCGACAGAAACACGTTGATAAACAAATACACTTGTACTCTACCAGGGACAATGAAATGTCATATTGACAAATATCTCGAACCACAACATCTTTTCATCCGGGTTTTGGCGCTATAGTTGGATGCGATCGAGTTATTCCATTTGGTATATGTATAGAGAGCATTATACCTTAGAACTCTATATGTTATCCTGATTGCATAAAAGGAAATGCCAAATTACGTTTAACATTTCCACCATGTTATGGATGCGTTACAGCTAAAATATAGTCTTTCTAAAATACTGTTTTTGTAATATATATTTGTAGCATGGTCTATATGCATCCATTGTATTCTCTGTTGTATTTAGGAGCGGTGTTCAAATAAGCCTTGAGGCTTGTTCACCAATCCATATTTCATTTGCGAGATAAAAATATGTTTAAACCATATGCATGCATTGTAAAACGACTTCATTTTTATTTCATGTAGATCATATTGTATTTACGGGAATGTCAACATCGTTACTTATGTACGGCAGTGAACACAACAAAATAATGTTGGTCTTGTTCAGCCAAGTGATGTGATTATTTACCAAACCTTGCGATTATTCTCAGCGATTAGGAGCTTTGCGTGCTTAACAAGTTCACAGTAGAGTAAATCTGTCATCGACTATGTCTTTATTGCAGTAGATAAACCTCTTATTCCAGTTCCAGGCAACGAACAGGTAACATATATACTGGGAGTTTCGTTCTGTTGATTAGATATAGACATGTTGGAATCATTTCTAATAGATTTGACGTACGGTGCTGTCAGTCTAATTCAAATTGGCCTGGTTCCGAGGAGTAGAATTTTAAAAATATTAACTCTATCCAGAATCGAACTTGTTATTTCGATAGGTCCTCTCCACTGAGTCCTAGTGCGTGTAGAGGATTTAATATCTACGTAGATTTGATATTTTGAATATCTTATTCCTCGGAACTGGACCGATTTTAATCAGGCTGGGAACTATCATGAATCTTTAAACCATGCATTTAACATATGAGAACTATCGGTATCTTTTCTGAATGCTTTAACTGTCTCATGACATAATTTCTTCTATTGAATATATTTTTGGACATTGTTTAATGATTTCAACATTTATACTGGTGAATTAATATAATGTTTACGTGATAAAGTATTTGTTATCGTTTCTTATTTATTTCATTTCCCTTATTTTATAACCATAGGGAAACAGACAGTGCGCTTGTTGTTGACGATAATGTAGTATGTCTAACAGACCCTGAAACAAAATATCTTTAAAGACCCATGCAAGTCTTCATTATTGTAAGTCAAGTTCACCGATGTTTCTGTATATGAACAGCTTCAGTGGGCTCCTTTCTCATTTTATATTAAATAGTTTAAATGAGTTTTAAATTAGATAAATTTTGTATCAAAGAAAGGCATTGTTTCCAGATCGTAACTCCGTATCTTATGATTATTGACATTCACAAGTTAATACTTACTTACTTACATCGCACAAACAGTTCATCTTTACTTGAAGAGAGGTTTTTTCGTGACACACTCACTTTTTTATTTCCCTTTTTAGTATTTTTGAAAGAAATGCTTCGTGTAATTAACGACTTTATCAATATGCAACTAATACTTCCCGTTGGAAAATCAAATCACATGAAAGTGTCATACATAACGCTTTATGTTGTGCTTATTTTTTCTTTCATCCATGGAAGATTACATTACCTCTGCCATTTGTTTGTTCTGTAGATCAATTCTTCCTTCCTCCTGATTCAGAATTCACCTGTTCTGCATGATGTTGTTTTCTAGAGGTTGAGGCGAGAACGAATGTTGTTTTCTAGAATTTACAGTGAGAGCGAATTTTGTTTGAGGTATTAATGGATATGATTTTTAACTCATCGGGTCCTGACATGGTGTCTAGCGTCCGTCCGTCCCTTCGAAATTTTGTGCATTTTTTACTTCTTCTCCAAACGCTTGAAGCATAGAAAGCTGAAACTGTGTGGAAAAACTCCTTGGCTAGTGAGAACTATAATAGAGAGTTCTGGGGGCAACACATCTTCCTACGCAGAGCCTAAAAGGCCAGTTTCCAAACTGTCAATTTATGCCTTGCTGCAGAGACTTTACTTTTCTGTGTTGCTATAGTGCCCCTACAGAGTAGAGAGCAAGCACAGAAAACTCAAGGCTATGCAGCAAGGCATAAAATGACAGTTTGGAAACTGGCCTTTTAGGCTCTGCGTAGGAAGATGGGGGCAACATGGACCACACCCTAAAGCAAAATTAAATATGAAGTCTGATGAGCTACAGATCCCATAGCTCTATTTTTAGGTTTCAGTTTAACTTCTTGAGGTGCTTATATTTTTGCTTTCCAAGCTATGTCTTCTAGAAAGACAATAATTGCTTTACAATTATGCAACTTTACATCCTATCCTTTATCCTTCTCGTATAGAATCAATTATATGAAATTGTCACCCATGAACCACTTCTGTTGTGCTTAAATATTGTCTTACATCATGAAAGTATCATAACGTTTGACAGCATATATAAGAAACTGTATTTAACATTCCATAACTAGTCCATTTTGTTTCAGGAAACAGTTTTTAATTTTGCAACACTTACAGCATTCATGCTGTTTTTGATTTAGATGTTGATAAGCATGCACGGATACTCACGTAATCTGCATATCTATAGACATAATGGTTTCAACACTAGGATTTATCTACAGTGTCTTTTTTGTTCACCCTTTGTTTAACTATTGTTTCATGACATCCCTTGCAACATTTAATACCATGTCAGATTTGTATCATTTGTTGAAGATCGATTGACCATTTGATGAAATAGCATATTTGTTATCTTGGTGTCAATCGAACTTTGTGTTGAATACACAACACAGGTAAATGTTAAGACAGGTAAATGTTTTGACGAAGGTATCAATGTACAACAGATATGGATTATGACGCCTTGGATAATATCGTGATGTGATCGATAGTTGTGTAACTAGCTAACCTTGATTATAAGCATTATGTTGTCTGTCATCCAGGCCTTGGATCAAAAATATTCAATTGACGACCAACCCAGTCTAGAAAAGTATAGCAAGTCTAGATCACTCAGCTCTGAAGTTAAAGCATCTTCTGGGTTCCTTTTTGTTATAAAACAGAAATTCTTTAAAAAAATATCAATATTGAAAAAAATACTTCTGAGGCTAAATGTTAGTCTAAGCATTATGATGCTTGAATAGTTTCAGAATTTATTTTGGAAGTTTAAAAGAAAACATATTTCTGAAATACGCCGATTGTTCATTATACCCATATTTGTTTCCATCCTATGAAATCTTAAGGTCAACTGAGATCAGACAGGATTCTTAAGAGTTTTCAAACTGTTTGAGACTTTATTAACTTCACCTACTTCAAATGCTGAAAGACTCCATCAGTTTAGAGTTTATTCCAGGGCTTGAAGACTTCACACTTTGTAATCGATTTTGACTATTCTTAGATCAATGACCACTCAGGAAGGCGTCATTGATGGATCCTGATTCCAGACGCTGATATCTACCTGCCTTAATCAATAACTCACTCACCTGTACAGGTATCAGGTGAAATTATCGCTACCTTTACCTGAGGGAAATCCCATACAGGTGTAACATTGCTTGATTGAGTTCTTTAAATGGGTAAAATATTAACAGCGTTAAAGCTAGATTATAATCTGAAAATGGGGCTTACCTATATAAAAAGTACCTTTCGCCATTGATATTCATTGTGCGTGTAACAAACCTAAGCTAATATTGGTCATCATTTATGACAGGTCCATTTCAACGTTGATTCTTGCTTATTGCAGTGTGGATATTGTTTACAAGATTTATTTTCTACTTACCAACAAAGCCTGAACGTAATGAATCTTTAACAAGAGCAGTAGTCAGATTAACACAGCGCACCTTAAGAGAGAGGGATTAAGGGAATTCTAAAGCAGTTTTCGCCGAGTTTGAGACGTTAATCCCTTACATAGGACGGCAAGGAACTGGCATAATAGCTTAAAGGAAAGGGGGATTACCTGACTTGGAGCCGAGTTTATGCTGCTATGGATTCAGCTCTTTCTTCCTTCTGATTCAGACAGTACACCAAGTGCTGGCATGAAGAATGCTGTTGTTGTGTGATTGGATGTGGGTTTCTAGTGTTTGAAGTAAGAAGAGATATTGGTTTCTTGAGTTGGAGGTATGAATGGATATGATATTTTAAGGTTTCAAGTTAGAGAATAAATGTTTTCCCTTGTGATAAGTTAT
Organism: Steromphala cineraria; assembly: GCA_916613615.1. Lineage (NCBI taxonomy): Eukaryota > Metazoa > Mollusca > Gastropoda > Trochida > Trochidae > Steromphala > Steromphala cineraria. The sequence continues at coordinate 31,002,452 of OU744729.1, read as the reverse complement.
GAACATATTTTTGTGTGAATGTGCTTCTGTTTGGGTTCTATGTCATGGTGTTGATTGAATGTTTCATAATTCTTCTTAAGGTATTTTTACCGAGACAAATAACATTTTAGTGGTTTAGATTAAGATTCGTTTCGTAAATTAAGCAATACAATATAAAATATTAACAAAGAATACAAATATAAACAATTATTTCATTCTTTGTTTGTCCGCAATTTGATTTCTAATACTAAACTATTGATTTTCAGCTTATTGTTTAAAACCTTTTTTGAAACTCGTATAATTTTAAGTCTATGCAATGAGATAGTTCCTTTTCAAGATCCAATAAGTGACAGGTTTTCGAATACAAATATTTTCTTATCAAAACCTTTAAATAAAATCTTTCTTTGCACAGGTTGGACCTTGGCTAAAGATCGGGAGAAACACCATAATGATCCAATCAAAGCGTAGATTGATCTTCTGATTACGAAACGGACCTAAACGGTCTTCAAAGTTTGACACCCCTACTCGATGAACTAAAATGGCTTTGTGTATGTGATCCTTCTGTGTTTGGGATAATCTACTGTTTACATATCTACCAGCCAAGAAATCGTCGCGAGGCACTCGAAACAAGCCTCAAACATTAATCCCCCCTCGAACTAGGCCTTGTACAAACTGACTGGGCTCCGTCTGTAGAAAGTTTGCACCATGGCAGCATCGCCAGAGCCTTTCCGTAAAGGTCCGGAGTCAGAGAATGGCACCGTTATCACAGAACCAGTCAGTAAAGCCGGGTCAAAAAGGTCATATGTGAGTAACCATGGATACTTTACATATTTTTCTTTTGATTAGAGTTGACATTTAATCAAACTTTTATCTCTTCATTTTGATTCGTCATAATTTGTGATTAATTATCAGTCATGTTGTTTTGGCTGTTTTTGGAGAATAAAGTGAAGTTGAAAACCATCACAGAATATATGATATCTAGCCGGTGTAAGGCATAGCCCAACTAAATTAATCAATACAAAATCAATAAATTTTTTCATTTCAAGAAAATATTGAAAAGATATTGTTTTAAAAACACGATTTGTAAGTATAATTTAACGAGTGGATTGCAAGAAGACAAAATTTGTAAAATTGTAGCGGTAAAGATCGTAGAGGAAACACTTTAGTTGTTGATGATGATGATGATGACGATGATGAAGTTTTGGAATAACGACGACGCCGATGATGATGATGATGATTGTGGTGGTGATGATGACGACGACGATGATGATGATTATTATGATGATGATGATCTTGAAACCTAGAAACATTCTTATTGCAGGCTTCCACACACATCAGCAAAGCATCATGGGTAACTTTTGGCAGTCCTCTGTGGCACAAAGACCGTGTCCCCTCCAGCGTTCGATCTCTCCCCCCAATCCTCTCTCAGAGGGACATGGAGGAGAACTTCGTCAATGACGGCATCGTAACCACGACAACCGCCCGTGACAAAAGGAGGCCCATCATCCCCCCTTACAACGCCGTAGGTGACAGATATGCCCGCCATTACTTCAAGTCCCCGTCTGTTAAGGCAATGATGGAGAGAAGCAAAGCTCACAAGGTAGGCGAATTATAGTTTATGAACTCACTGCAAATGCGTTGTTGAAGATTTTGTTGTACGGACAGATGATGTTGTTTGTGATGGTGACAGTAATGGTTATGTTTATGGTTGTGACGACCGTTGGTTCTGGCTCTAGTGATTATGGTTATGGTTACCGTGTCAGTTGTCTTGTTTCTTGCTCTTTTGGTTATGGTTGTGATTCGTTGTTTTGGTCTGTAATGGTTATCGGGATGGTTGTGGTGACAGTTGTCTTGTTTCTAGCTTTCATGGTTATAGTTATGGTTGTGGTGACAGTTGCCTTGTTTCTAGCTTTAATGGTTATAGTTATGGTTGCGGTGACAGTTGTCTTGTTTCTAGCTTTGATGGTTATAGTTATGGTTGTGGTGACAGTTGTCTTGTTTCTAGCTTTGATGGTTATAGTTATGGTTGCGGTGACAGTTGTCTTGTTTCTAGCTTTGATGGTTATAGTTATGGTTGCGGTAACAGTTGTCTTGTTTCTAGCTTTCATGGTTAGTCATGGTTGTGGTGACAGTTGTCTTGTTTCTAGCTTTAATGGTTATAGTTATGGTTGCGGTGACAGTTGTCTTGTTTCTAGCTTTGATGGTTATAGTTATGGTTGCGGTAACAGTTGTCTTGTTTCTAGCTTTGATGGTTATAGTTATGGTTGCGGTAACAGTTGTCTTGTTTCTAGCTTTGATGGTTATAGTTATGGTTGCGGTGACAGTTGTCTTGTTTCTAGCTTTGATGGTTATAGTTATGGTTGCGGTGACCGTTGTCTTGTTTCTAGCTTTGATGGTTATAGTTATGGTTGCGGTGACAGTTGTCTTGTTTCTAGCTTTGATGGTTATAGTTATGGTTGCGGTAACAGTTGTCTTGTTTCTAGTTTTGATGGTTATAGTTATGGTTGCGGTGACAGTTGTCTTGTTTCTAGCTTTGATGGTTATAGTTATGGTTGCGGTGACAGTTGTCTTGTTTCTAGCTTTGATGGTTATAGTTATGGTTGCGGTAACAGTTGTCTTGTTTCTAGTTTTGATGGTTATAGTTATGGTTGCGGTGACAGTTGTCTTGTTTCTAGCTTTGATGGTTATAGTTATGGTTGCGGTGACAGTTGTCTTGTTTCTAGCTTTCATGGTTATAGTTATGGTTGCGGTGACAGTTGTCTTGTTTCTAGCTTTGATGGTTATAGTTATGGTTGCGGTGACAGTTGTCTTGTTTCTAGCTTTGATGGTTATAGTTATGGTTGCGGTGACAGTTGTCTTGTTTCTAGCTTTGATGGTTATAGTTATGGTTGCGGTGACAGTTGTCTTGTTTCTAGCTTTGATGGTTATAGTTATGGTTGCGGTGACAGTTGTCTTGTTTCTAGCTTTCATGGTTATAGTTATGGTTGCGGTGACAGTTGTCTTGTTTCTAGCTTTGATGGTTATAGTTATGGTTGCGGTGACAGTTGTCTTGTTTCTAGCTTTGATGGTTATAGTTATGGTTGCGGTGACAGTTGTCTTGGTTATAGTTATGGTTGCGGTGACAGTTGTCTTGTTTCTAGCTTTGATGGTTATAGTTATGGTTGCGGTGACAGTTGTCTTGTTTCTAGCTTTGATGGTTATAGTTATGGTTGCGGTGACAGTTGTCTTGTTTCTAGCTTTGATGGTTATAGTTATGGTTGCGGTGACAGTTGTCTTGTTTCTAGCTTTGATGGTTATAGTTATGGTTGCGGTGACAGTTGTCTTGTTTCTAGCTTTCATGGTTATAGTTATGGTTGCGGTGACAGTTGTCTTGTTTCTAGCTTTGATGGTTATAGTTATGGTTGCGGTAACAGTTGTCTTGTTTCTAGCTTTGATGGTTATAGTTATGGTTGCGGTGACCGTTGTCTTGTTTCTAGCTTTGATGGTTATAGTTATGGTTGCGGTGACAGTTGTCTTGTTTCTAGCTTTGATGGTTATAGTTATGGTTGCGGTAACAGTTGTCTTGTTTCTAGCTTTGATGGTTATAGTTATGGTTGCGGTGACAGTTGTCTTGTTTCTAGCTTTGATGGTTATAGTTATGGTTGCGGTGACAGTTGTCTTGTTTCTAGCTTTTATGGTTATAGTTATGGTTGCGGTAACAGTTGTCTTGTTTCTAGCTTTGATGGTTATAGTTATGGTTGCGGTGACAGTTGTCTTGTTTCTAGCTTTGATGGTTATAGTTATGGTTGCGGTGACCGTTGTCTTGTTTCTAGCTTTGATGGTTATAGTTATGGTTGCGGTGACAGTTGTCTTGTTTCTAGCTTTCATGGTTATAGTTATGGTTGCGGTGACAGTTGTCTTGTTTCTAGCTTTCATGGTTATAGTTATGGTTGCGGTGACAGTTGTCTTGTTTCTAGCTTTCATGGTTATAGTTATGGTTGCGGTGACAGTTGTCTTGTTTCTAGCTTTCATGGTTATAGTTATGGTTGCGGTGACAGTTGTCTTGTTTCTAGCTTTGATGGTTATAGTTATGGTTGCGGTGACAGTTGTCTTGTTTCTAGCTTTGATGGTTTTAGTTATGGTTGCGGTGACAGTTGTCTTGTTTCTAGCTTTGATGGTTATAGTTATGGTTGCGGTGACAGTTGTCTTGTTTCTAGCTCTGATGGTTATAGTTATGGTTGCGGTGACAGTTGTCTTGTTTCTAGCTTTGATGGTTATAGTTATGGTTGCGGTAACAGTTGTCTTGTTTCTAGCTTTGATGGTTATAGTTATGGTTGCGGTGACAGTTGTCTTGTTTCTAGCTTTGATGGTTATAGTTATGGTTGCGGTGACAGTTGTCTTGTTTCTAGCTTTCATGGTTATAGTTATGGTTGCGGTGACAGTTGTCTTGTTTCTAGCTTTGATGGTTATAGTTATGGTTGCGGTGACAGTTGTCTTGTTTCTAGCTTTGATGGTTATAGTTATGGTTGCGGTGACAGTTGTCTTGTTTCTGGCTCTAGTGATTATTGTTATGGTGGTGACAGTTGTCTTGTTTCTGGCTCTAGTGATTATTGTTATGGTGGTGACAGTTGTCTTGTTTCTGGCTCTAGTGATTATGGTTATGGTGGTGACAGTTGTTTTGTTTTTTTGCTCTAATGGTTATGGTTATGGTGGTGACCGTTGTTTCGGGCTCTACTAAGCGGGTGTATATAGCGGTTTTGGATACAACTTATGATACTCTTGATCATTTTGCAAGCTATTTCTGAAATTTGGAATATGTTAATGCCCTTAGATGATGTTCAATGGGGACAAGTTTCTCCTACACTAATCATACCTAAATGAATGAAATTTTATTTGTAGGAGTTATATTCTGTTAACCTATAGAGTATTTAGTAGATGTGGTGTTGTGGAGGTTTCATTGGTAAAGCTTGTGGTAGTAGCTGTGATGGATATGTACCTGTGTTTGTTGTCTATCAACTATAGTAGTTCTGTTATGTGGTTATATAGTTGATATCGTTGCTGATGGTCGAAGTGGTTGTTGAGAATTGCAAATGTTATGACTGTTTCTTGCATGTACCGATTGCGTTCATATTAGTCGGTAAAGCAATGGTTATAGTCGTGTTGGTGTCGTATTCAGTTATGGACGTGAGTGAGTTAGAGTTTAACGTCAGTTGGGCAATATTTCAGCCACTTGTGGGAATCGAAGTAAGAGAAATTTTTGTTCCTGATAAATGGTGTTTATGTGAAAATTCTTCCGTATTGCAATGGTAACAGTGGACGAATTGCAGATGGCCTAGTAAAAGAGTCCCCATACTCGAAGTACCAGTCAAATTATGGACGTATAGAGCTATATATCAAGTTGATAGATATCTGATGTTTGACATTGGGTGGATCAATTGGGAAGATATGTTTCAGTCCGTATTTGAAGACATGGTGAAATTCGATAATCGGTCTTATGATGTGACATTCTCCTCAAATGTTATTTATTGATATTCATCATATCAATATATCGTTACTATGTCTATTTGCTTTGTAGTTTTATAACTAACTACTTATTACTAGCTGTAGTGACTACGTTTGATATCGATCTTCTTTTATAATGTTCTTATTTAACTTGTATTCAACTGAAAATGTGATCATGATTAATGATGAAAAATATTATGTGAAGTACCTTTTAGTAAGCATAAAAAAACGTGCGTCAATCAATATAATTTAAATGCTTTGGGGTTGTAGTAGTAGTAGTAGTAGTAGTAGACGTAGTAGCAGCAGCAGCAGCAGAAATAGTAGTAGTAGCAGCAGCAGCAGGAGTAGTAGTAGTAGTAGCAGCAGCAGAAGCAGTAGTAGTAATAGTAGCAGCAGCAGCAGAAGCAGTAGTAGTAGTAGTAGTAGCAGCAGCAGCAGCAGCGAAAGCAGCAGAAATAGTAGTAGTAGCAGCAGCAGCAGGAGTAGTAGTAGTAGTAGCAGCAGCAGCAGGAGTAGTAGTAGTAGTAGCAGCAGCAGAAGCAGTAGTAGTAGTAGTAGTAGCAGCAGCAGCAGCAGCGAAAGCAGCAGAAATAGTAGTAGTAGCAGCAGCAGCAGGATTAGTAGTAGTAGTAGCAGCAGCAGCAGGAGTAGTAGTAGTAGTAGCAGCAGCAGAAGTAGTAGTAGTAGTAGTAGCAGCAGCAGAAGCAGTAATAGTAGTAGTAGTAGCAGCAGCAGCAGGAGTAGTAGTAGTAGTAGTAGTAGTAGTAGCAGCAGCAGAAGCAGCAGGAGTAGTAGTAGTAGTAGTAGTAGTAGTAGCAGCAGCAGAAGCAGTAGTAGTAGTAGTAGTAGTAGTAGTAGTAGCAGCAGAAGCAGTAGTAGTAGTAGTAGTAGTAGAAGGAGTAGCAGCAGAAGCAGTAGTAGTAGTAGCAGCAGCAGCAGCAGTAGCAGTAGCAATAGTAGTAGTAGTAGAAGTAGTAGTAGTAGTAGCAGTAGGGGTGATGGTGTCAGTCATGGTTGTGGCAGTATCGGTTCTAGTAGTTAGTAATAGTATGAGTAGCATCTGTTGTAATGGTAACAGCAGTAGTAAAAGTAGCAGCTGTAGTAAAAGTAACCGCAATAGTAGTATGAGTAGGGGTAGCAACATCAATAACAGTAGCAAAAACAGTTTTTCACACTATCGAAAAATATGTGGTGCATCTCTTGTTGTTTGAAATGTTAACTTGATATTATAAAGTTTTTAGTTAAATGTTGTATAGGCATGTTTCTTTTTAAACAGTAATGCTAAAGGAAAAGATACAGACTTGTTCTAATTACAATATGTGTATTAGGTCTCAGTTTCCATCCAACTGTTTATATTCATCATCAGTTTTAAAGATATTTGATGAGCATTATATTTCGAATATTTATAACATCTTGAATTTGTATTTATTTTCTTTAAACTGAAACACATTTCAGCATGATGAATGCAATTTTATTCGTATACGTATTAATTGTTTATAATTGGAAGGCGTAGTTTCGACATAGATTGTTACGTCGTTTATCAGCAAATATATTAGACTTTTTGTCGAAACGTCGCCCTTCCATAGTAAAAAAAATGTGTATATCCCCTTCACCTCCATATCAAAGAAAAACAATGCAATTTTAATTAATCAAAATGAATACGGCCGATGAGTTTTGCACTCGTTAGTGACAACCTTTTGGGATGCAGCTAAGTTTCAAATGAGGGAAGATTACTACCAACATATGTTGCAGAGTAGATGAATTCGTACCAGGTTATGCTTGATAAAGATATCTCCGTTTATCACTTGTATACAAACAAACTTATCAGTTGTATATATGGAAAGACTTATCTCTAGTTTGTAAAGTCACTTAAGGTAGCTTGTCTTGAGGAGCTAACGCTAATGCACTTCTCGACAACTACTCGACTAGTAATGTATATGTATAAATTTATCATTAACAAATGTAGTGTAAAACCCTAACTTACTTCATTATCAACGATATCTATAAGGTAGTATGTTAAAACAGGTTACGTTTGCCCGTAAGTGGTTATGTTATTCAGTAGTTTAACTTTTACTTGTACGTAAAGATATACAGGAAAATATATGTATTGTTTAAAAGTTAAGAACGGTGTTCTGTATATTTCAAAAATCTAATGAGATCAGCACCATGTGTCTTATTCAGAGTCGGATTGGTGGTCCACCTTATGGATCGGTAATCGATAAATTAGGGTTGTACACCAACCAACAGATTAAGGCAAAACTTTGGAGGCGGTATATGTGCCTCTTGAATAAGAATTATCAAAAATATACCGCTTTATATCCAGCAAAATAACTAGGTGAATTTGTAAAAGATTTACATATGTAGGTAGTAACCCTATAACGCTTTTTGATTGCAACTTTGGTATTCAACGATAAATAAGATAATGCCTTGTGTGGAAGACATGCCCAATACATATAATTAATTAATACTGACTTGTACCATTCTTTTACTCAAAATATCCAAAAATATTAATTTTAGAATTGCATTTTAGTTCAATGACTAATTTAAGTGGAATTTTGTACACAATTCTACAAAACTACAACTGTCTCTCAGAAAAAAATATTCGTCCCTTGAAACATAAAGTCATAATAGACTGTTATTGGTGGATTTGTAAAATCGATAAATCATATCTGTTCAGTGTGAACCTACTATATCACTCTCAACAGTTAATATCTTATATCTTGCCCACCGGTTCGTAACCAGCGCCTATCAAGAGAGGCGTTTTTGTTTGTAGTCAAGGGGACATCTCACCCTGTCCATTTCTATTGGCTTACTTATGCTATTGGTTGAGCGCTTCGCTATCAACCCCCCGCGTAGCTAAAAACCCAATTATGTGCAATATTTGGTATAACGTAGATCATAGATAATATAAAACGGGGTTAGTTTTATTGCTAAAAGTTGAATTCATATTGTAAGGGAACAGACAGGGGTGTATTCTTGGTCCTTACGATTTAAGCATGACGAGCACGGATCGGTCAGATAACTCTCGAACTTCCAATAAAAGCACGAGAAGTTCGCATTCTGTGTGCAATATGGAGGCATATATAGAACAATACGAAGAAATATATGGGAGGAAATTAACAGGGCAGGTACAAGCTGCTCTCGAGTGGTACAAGGTAAATCGTTTATTGATACAGTAAGGTAAATCGTGTATTGATACAGTAGAGCGTCGCCTCTGGTAAACTGGTATCTCTTGAAAGCTGCTTTTTTAGTAGAATATCTATTAGATTATCTATCGGATTCCTTTCAAATGTTGCACATGTTTTCTGCAGTGCGGTGCCATATTATTATTTTCTGCAGTGAAGTGCGAACTTACAAGCGTGAATATTGGAATATTCGACAAGTTCAAAGTTTTTCTTCGATCACTGATACAGTAGAGCTTTACCTCTGGCAAACTGGTACCTCTTGAAAGCTTCCTTTATATTAGAACATATCTATCGGATTTCTTTCAACTGTTGCACATGTTTTCTGCCCAATTTGAAGAAATGCAGTGCCAAATTACAAGCGTAAATATTGGAATATTTGACAAATTTCAAGTTTGTTTTCGATCAGAATTTCTCCGACAGATAGCGGATTCTCTTCAAATGCTACATATGTCTTCTACCTTTTGAAAAGGTACAAGCGGTTTCGTACATTATTTAATATTTCAGAAATGTCAATGTTGTGTACTTCGTCATGTTCTCAGATCAATTTTGTTCTGACCAATTGCGAAAAAAACTATTCAACCCAGATATTTTTGATTAAAATGTCTTTTGCTTTTTCATGATGAGGTGCAGTGCTAAGTAACAAAAATATCAACATTGTTACTTTGTATTCTATGCTATCAGATTTTCTCCGACCGATTGAAGAAACTAACTTGATATTATGATATACGTTTATTTTTGGCTGAAACAACCAGGAGGATTTTACGATAAATAGTACATTTTATTTAATGTAGGAAATGAAAACATGATATTGTCAGTATTTTGCAAAAATCGACATGGTCCAAAGAAATAAGTTTTATTTCGCTTTGGTTTATGCTTCATAATTGTAGCAATCTGTGCTTGGTTAGTGTAGACTGTTTCTATGTATACACCGTTGTCTATCGTTCAGATCTCACGTATTGCAAAATTTGTAAATTGTTGGGAGTCAATTTTAGAACCTTTGATAATTCTATATGTTTTAATTTGCGTCTCCGTAAAGCAACTCATGAGCAGTGTATGTTGGTATTATATAGGCGCTTCAATTTGTGGAGTCTTTTAATGGCGCTTCAGACTTCAAACTGACTCATCATGCCTGAAAATTACAAAAAGTGAAAATGAAAAGACAGTTTCATGTGTAAATAATGTGTTAATTTAAGTGGATTGTTATTTATGGTGAAAGCATCAAAGACAGTACAGGTTTAGTATTCACAATTCAAAGTATCTGTAGAAAAGTTCCTTTGTTATTACACAATCAAATAATTTATGTATTAGATTATATTGTCATAAGTATTCTTCAAATTGAAAACTGGGACGATAACCTAATTCTCCCTGTGGTAATTAAAATATATTCACTCCTCATTTTGATGTATATGTCGTAATTGGGTAAAAAATATTTATTTGGATTACCAATGATAATTATGATATTAACAAGGAATTATTATTTTTTTCCATACTTTTCAGGAATACAAAGATCAACGCACAAGCATTAACAAACTCAGTTTTCGTAAAAGATGTCGCCTGACTCCAAATTTCGACAAGATGAAGTCACGAGAGATGTCCTTTATCAATGACGCCATCACCACGGAGAAACAACGTAACAAATATAAGGACATCATCCCCCCTTATACCGCGAACAAGGATTCTCATTGCCAAGCCTACTTCAAGCGCCCCGATATAAAGCGACTTCTTAACGTCACGTGTTCGCCTAGGTGAAAAGGGAAAAAAATGATTATTTGAGATAGAAAACGAAGAAATCTGTGATAACCAACAAAGTATTACTGGCGAATTACATGGAGCGAGGTGTCTTCAAAAGGAAGGGCTTTTGAGATGGACAATTACTGTTTCATAAATGTTGTGATGGGCGCTACAGGTTTGGTAAGACATGTTTACCTTAGTGAACATCGACAGTGTTTCATTTAACATTTTGTTTTCGATCTTACATATTCACGACACTTGGATATCGATGTTAGAGTTTGGAATATATTTGGAATATTAAGTAAAACTACGTTTGAATGGATATTCTTTTTTGAATTACTGAACTCAAATGTTTTTTAAAGGTAAGAGCTTGGATATCTTACTAAGCAATCGTTTTTTGTCCGTTCTATGGACATAAAAACTATATAAAAATGACAAATGTTTCCATATTGACAACAATACAGCATTATTTATTTACCTGTATCTACATAAAATGAGTATTAAAAACCGTGTGTTTCTTTAGAATGTTATAGATGTACTGGTGAACATACATAGTTTCTAGGTAAAGTGTTGATGTGTAACCAGCAATAGAATCTGCTTTATAGGTGATTATGTTTCTTTTCTGTTTGTTTCATGTCGCCTTCATAACCGTATGTTGAAGAGTTATTGAAGCGTCTGTAAAATATCGCATAACATTCAAGGTAGCAACAACCAGGGTCGATGTTGTTCATGTCATGACACACATAAAGAGCAAATCGTTTACACATCGACAAGATTTTCGATTTTCTTGTTGAAAAAACTACCATTAAGACGTGTAATATGTGTTTACAAAAGCCACGTTTTTTATAGAAAGTAGTACCGTCTGTGTTTGTATGTTCATAATCTTCATGTTTAGCCTATATTTGCAGTGTTTGTGTATAAGTACATGCAACTATTTTGTGATATAATTTGTTATTTGAACTCTTTTAATTTTCAAAAAGCTATTTCAAACCTAAAAGTAAGAGAGATAAAATAATGATTATGTCATATTTGGTGAAAATCGCTTTGTGTTTAATAAAATCATCATCATTCACTGACAATGGTACCAATGTTATTATTTTGATCACTCACACTTTGATCAGGGACTCTATATACTCTATATAACGTCCCTGCTTTGATAGAATTTTCCCATCCTCTGCTGATTTTAACTCAGCAGATCGCCAACTTCTTAACCAGCCTGGCCAATCGTCTTCCGGTACGTGTTGAATTAGGAAATGTCATAACAAAAACGCTGTTATTTCACTTTGTATTGAAAAGTAATCAAATATATCCATAGGCTATCCACACATTTACAATTGATCACATATTCGACTTTTAAAAGTTTAGTCCATAGCAAGTCCATAACAAGTCTTTTCACACTCCAATGATGTTGGCTTCACCTCTCATTGTTAGCAAAGAGCAAGTTTAGCGTTAGACTTACGTTTAGTCTCAAAAGAAGTTTGTTTTCAATATTGACAATATTTTCACACAATTCATGAATTATAACAAAATTTAGTTCAGAAGATGCATTAACTTCAGCTGAGCTATACTTGCTATACTTTTCTATACTGGATTGGTCATCAATTAAATATTTTTGCTTTAGGGTCTGGATGACAGATTTTTTAAGCGCGATTGCGCTTTGATAATGAAAGTAACCAGTTTTGGCTATGTGCGAAGGCAGTGAGCAAAGGGGGGGTAACGACTTTGTCTCGCCTGGAATCAAAATAATTTTGATGTGTCAAAACACATTTCTCCAAAAATTCAATAAAGACATATATATGTCTTCAAAATGTTTTGCTTTCTTTGTTAACACCTCAGACATTTCATTAATTAAAATATATTAAATCGAGCATTTTAAGGGCTCAACATTGCCTCTCAAATCGCTCTACGGGTCCATAACCCCCACACGCTTCCGGTTTACAGCTGATCATGAGTGAAATGGTACAGAGTTGAAATTCTAATGTTAAATAGTCAGTTCTGTAAGTTTTTGTTGTTAGATTAAAAGTAGAGTTAAACGCGTATTTTGACACCTTTTATAATAATTTAAAACTTGAAATGTACATTTCTATGTTAATATCAATTCTGTCACGGAAACTGTACACGATTTATATATACTATTTGTACCCCAATAGTTACACATCTGGTGACACTAAATACATACAACGACTCTTTTAAAATCACGTTTGCCATTCAGTCTGTTACAAAATACTGTTTCTAACCACAGGGACGTGTATCGCCGAAAATAACAATAAATATGATATCAAAAATGAAAATGGTTGTTCTCTTCTTATATAAATACTAAAGTATTTATATAGAAGAGATAACCATTTCATTTATATAGAAGAGATAACCATTTTCATTTTTAATATCATTTTTATTGTTTTTTTTCGGCGATACACGTCCCTGTGTTTCTAACGAGTTCGAACGTGGAATTCGATGTCAATTTCACAGCTGCTGTGACAACGCACGGGCATCCCGTGCAAATTGCTTTGCAGGTTTGATTAATCTCGCTTTGACATGGGCTATATACCTTGCCTCCATTTTAACATATTTGTTGTCTTATGTTTAAAATCAAGAAACACCACACCTCATAACATTAATTTAAATCAAAACGTTCTATGACAAAAGGAGGCCTTATCGATAACTCTTCCTACCTTTTCTCCGTAAACCGGAATAATTGGGGATAATGGACCCGAAGAACGATTTGAGACTAATACCCCCATTTCACTGAGCTACGAGCCGTTGCCGACTGAAAATAGACCAAATGTCGTCATTGACTCGTAATTAAGCGTCTCTGAGTCCTCTTTAGTCGCCTCTAAGCGTAGTTGAGTCTGTCTGGGTCTGTATGAGTCTGGGAGAGTCTGGAGGTCAAATTTTGTCGGGAGTGGGTTTTTGAACATGTTCAAAAACCCACTCCCGATTTTTTAAGTCCGGCGAGGTTCGTACTTTTCAACCGGAAATTCCAGAAATTCCATTGACGTCGTATTGAGTCGTATATTGCTCGTATCTGAGTCTTATTGAGTCGTATGGAATCATATTGAATCGTGAATAAGTCGTACATAGTTGGATTGAAACGTGGTTGTCGGGTGTGAGTCGGGAATGGTTCTTTCCCTAATTTACATGCCGACTCACTTCCAACTAGTGCAAACACATGTACGACTAACCAATACTCAAAGACGATCAGTGGCGACCCGTTCCACGATTAATCATAACAAAAAAGTCGGCGGTTGTTAGCCTTTTATATGCCCGATTCCGGTCTAAAATTGCCGATTTTATCGTACGTGGATCGTCTGTGGCTCGTACGTGAGACGTTTCTGTGTCGTGAGGAGTCTTCATTGTCGTGAACGAGTCGTAAATAAGTCGTTCAGGTCGTGAGTGGGTCGACAGTGAGTCGTTAGAGAGTCGGAAATGAGTCTTTGTCAGAGTCGTGGTGGTGATTTGGTGTCGTGAAAGACTCGGCAGTGAGTCGTGAACGAGTCGGTCTCAGTCGTATTGAGTCGTATCTGAGTTTGGATGAGTCGTAAGTTCCTCAGTTTATTGTCGGGGGTGCCTCGTAGGCCTGTCGGGAGTTCCTCTTCATTATGTCGTATGTCAGTCGTGTATGTCGTAGGTAACTCTTAAGAGTGTCGTTAGTAACTCGTAGAAATATCAAATTTCATAATTTGACCTCTATTTTCTCCCGACTCATGCCAACAAAGTCGTAGTGGAAAAGTCGGGAATAGTCGGGAAGAGTCTTGAACACTTTTCAAAGTCGTAGCTCAGTGAAATGGGGGTATAGCGGGAGTGTTGACTGTTGAGGGATGAAAATACTCAATTTAATATATTTTAAGTGAAGTTATGAAATGTCTGAGGAGTTTACTAAGAGTGCAAAACATTCTGAAGACATATATATCTATTTTGAACTTTTGGAAAAATATACATCTTGACTAACCACATTATTTTGATTCCAGGCGAGAGAAAGTCGTTGCCACCCTTTGCTCACTTAGGGAAAACTGGTTACTTTCATTATCACTGCACAAACGCCCTTTGGTTCATATTTCTAAAGTTGCAAACTATAAATCAACAAAAAAGCAACCCCCGGTAAATCGTCCCACCTTAGAATGTTATCATAATGTACCAATGACATTATATACAAAAATGGAATGTCAATTTTTAAATTTCGTATCAAAAAAAATATCCCTACTGTAAAGAACTAGTTCCTTTAACGATTCAGTCACTTTCTCTTGTCTGCATGGCTTCAGAAATGATCCTATAATTACACGCACATACACACACAATAATGCACGCGCACAAAACACACTAGCAATTTCTTGCCCTATACTATGGAAATAGTCATTAATTTAAAATTATTTCTTGCTATTTCTAAAGGGAAATCTATTCTGCTATCAAAGCAATGAAATTCAAATTCTTGGTCAACGACATCCCAAAACTTACAAAACCCTAATTTACCAACTAGAAATAAATGAAGCAAAAACAATTGAACTCGATGACAAAATCGAAAAACAATGCCCAAAAGAGAAGAATCACACTCGAGATAGCGAAATAGATGGTTGTCTCATAATGTCAAAACTCCAATTAAAAAAGACAGGCCTATACCACGATTCAGAGATGATGGCCAAGCAGCACTCGACAATCACCACTGAGAGAACAAACTAATAAGAAAAATTTTAAACAAGTATGTAAACAACAGGATCTACACGTCACAACCTTGGGCAATGACAAATAAGTAGACTTCCTAGACGTAACATAAATAATATCAATTACTAACCCTAAAGCATACCATACAACTTCCAAACAAATATCTTCCAACGTGAATTTATTAAACAAGCAATACCACCATACCAAAGGCAAATGGATACAACTACCAATTTACGTACAGACCAAACGCCAAAGGTCTCAGCATCATCTGTTACAATCACCATCTGACCTTACAATGCATTCCAACTTTTAGTTAGCAGTTTTAAGACATCCTAAACAACCCTTCACACAAAAACAACCACTCAAGAAACAAAAAAACGTTGACAACAAGTGATATCCTCGAGTCCCGCTTCAGTAAAAATCTTAATACCAAAGGGTACATCCATGTCAATTGATGAACAGTTGTTAAAGTTGAACAATAGTCAATTATACGGGTTTAATTATGTTTGGATTGTTATACATTTTCATTAGTCATTTATCTATTCATAGAATTCTTGCTCGGGGAAATTTCAGCTGTATAGATGGAGTCTTCTAGTAAAATTACTATCGCGGAGTGGTATTCCATGGATACTACAAATATTTTGATCCACACATCTATAGGTTCTATCCCCAAGAAGGTCTATGGGTCTCGGTTGGCATGTGTAGCAAGTTTGGTGAACCTGGGATGGGATGTCCAGCTTAAGAGATATCATCTTCCTACGCAGAGCCTAAAAGGCCAGTTTCCAAACTGTCATTTTATGCCTTGCTGCATACATGTAGCCTTGAGTTTTCTGTGCTTGCTCTCTACTCTGTAGGGGCACTATAGCAGCACAGAAAAGTAAAGTCTCTGCAGCAAGGCATAAAATGACAGTTTGGAAACTGGCCTTTTAGGCTCTGTGTAGGAAGATGAAGAGATATGCACTGGACGAAGGACTGTAGTCACTGTTTTAATATTTTTTAATGGAAACCAACAAAAAATATAATTCATATATACGTTTTACCCCCAAAAGATACCTCTAGGAATCATGGTTGATGAGTGAATACAGTTTTTTTTTCAACTAGCATGCTCCGGACAAAGGATTTTATCATAAGGTTATTATGTTATTCATGTGTCAATTTGTCAATCTCAAAATATATATCTAGTTAATATAGTTGATAAATGTATACAGTTTGGTGAAGCTAAAAGATATTCTTCATAAAACTCAATTTTGGCCTAACTGCCGAAAGGAACATTTGGCGGCCATATGTGATTTGGCATGTTTAGTTTCGGAGATGTTTAAGACAAAGTTCTAGGACAGACGGACAGAATGAACGTTATATCCCGATGTAACATCGTTCATTATAGTTTGAAATGTAAACTAAAATCCAAAAGAAACGTCCCCTCTATATTTGGTCCCTGATTCTCGATAGAGCCAAAAAAAATATAACAAAACGATATTTTTGTACCTTAACCACTGCATTTTGTGTCTTAAAGCGATGTTCCTTCAGATAGTGCCTTGGCAAATATAAGAATGGTTTCATTTTTATGCCCCCGAATCGGAGATTCCGGGGGTATATTGTTTTTCACCTGTCCGGCTGTCTGTCCGTTTGTTCACAAAAACTTTAACCTTGGTCATAACTTTTGATTGGTCAGAGCTAGGTCTTTGATACTTGACATATGGATCACTTGTGATGAGACCTTTAAGATGACACCATGACATTTGACCTTGTGACCTTGACCTTGACACAGCGAGCAGGATGCATCCGGGGGCATTCGTGTTTCACAAACACATCTTGTTTAATTATCTTTCGTGATTGTTGATGTGTGTCAAAAAAAAAAAGGGGACGTTTCTTTTGGATTTTAGTATAGTTCGGTTGCCTTGAATAAAAGAAACGTCAGAAATACTGTAAGCATTGATATAGATATTGATGGATAGTTGGCTATTTTCTTCATTTTTAATGATAGTATAGAACTGAAAATGTCTATGAACACACTAAATCCAAGTGCTATCGTATTAAGCAATTTTGAATTAAAAGAATATTGAGCGTCGTCTTAACATCAGTTATGTTACGGATTTCATTTCATTTGATTGCAAAAGTATAATTCCACAACATGTGATAAAACGAAACAGAGAAACCTATTACGTGGGTACAAACAAGGTTCATACGACATATCAAACTATGCTTATAAAAGACAGACACCTACGGGAGCAGAATTTCCGAACAACCACAAGAAGAAATTGGTTTCTCGAGCTTGTATAGATAAAGCTATTGATAGAGGCGTTCCTTCAGAACGTGTTGGACCAAAACGTGTCAAAAAGGTCAATGGAGTATTAATGCGTTTTAGGCATTGAATTCGTTTCAGTTTATTAACAATTTGGACACATAACTACAGAAAACAGCTTTGAGAGGCATTTAGAAGCTGGTTGATGAAGGACAAGTGGTTGTGGATAGTCAGCTTGATAACGGTGTTCGTATCTACACCGAAACGTCGCATTTCAATAAAGAAGTTGACTCTCCATAACAACTCGTTCTTCTACAGGATAACAGGATAGATGTATTTTTCAAAGCGGAAGTCACGTGAATTTGGGGATAAATTGAATAGAAAGTGAATTTTTAGCTATAAGTGGAGTTATCAAATTATATCCGGACAATACCAATACCAATACCAATGTTTCCTTTAATGGCACTTTTTTGTCTTATATCAAACACATCTTTATGTTTAAAGTTTTCACGAGAAATGACAGGATTTCAACTTTTCATTTTGCTTTCCCAATATACATACATACTTCCTAACCTACATGTACCCGATCAGTAGAACCCCGTGCTATGTCAATTTCTATAGACGTGATTGATGTCATGTCGATTACAATCGATTTCTCGTACATTACATCGACCAGCCTTGTACATTGCAACCACCACGTCTTACATGTGTTAAGATATTTCCTGTACCCGGCCACTGTGTAATAACGTTGTCGGAACTGATAAGCACAAGTTGGAATAAACGTTTGTTATTTTGTCTGATGTCGGATAAGGGATTACCGGTCGTAAAAGAAAGTTCTCATTGATCTAACTTCATGGTGTTTCATCAAATGGCAATACATTATATTCGTTTATTTAAAGCCATTTTTAAGAAATGGTAAAATCACGTTCAAAATTGTCAAATCAATATTGATTCATATTTCATTTTAAGGGATTGCAGGTCGTGAAAGAAAATTCTAATCGATCTGACTTCAAGAGTGTTACACGTTAGTAGGGGTTAAAGGGGCAGTAGCACGTTTTTAGGGGGAATGTAAGGTGATGTCAGGAAAATGAAAATAAATGGTTCCAATTAAAAGACAATGTTTAAACTAAATGGAGCAGTAATAATTCAAATATATAACGTAAAGTTTAGCCAAGCGATTCCTCTTTCTTACACAAAATGAATTAAAGGTGTTCAGATAAAATGGCCGGCAAATTAGTTTACGTTAATCTGCATACTTTGTCCTCTGACTATGGACGTTTTTTGAAAATTTTATATTTTCAATTTTTAACTGATAATTGTACGTTAATGTTAAATGTATTATTTTGATATAGTGTCAAAAATCTCATTACACAAACCAATCATCCATAGTCCGAGAACAAATTATCAAGAGTAACATAAAGTCCATTGGTGACCATTTTTGTGTGAACACCTTTAATTCATTTTGTGTAAGAAAAAGGAATCGCATGGCTGAATTTTACATTATATATTTGATTTATTATTGCTCATTAACTTTAGATACATTGTCTTTTAATTGGAAGCATTTGTAAATAAAATGCCCTGAATGGATCTTTTTCTTCACATGTGTTTTGAATGTCTTTATCGAGCCATTTCTACCAAGAAGAAAGAAATAAAATCACCCAAGACAAGACTTCATCGTTTTGAAACTACACAATCATATAAGTAATAGTTACAAACTTACATGCATACATACATGCAAACATACTTTACATGCTAAACCTAAAAAGAAAGTTGAAAATATCTGAATCAATAAAATATGTAAAAAGTTCATTATTTTTGGTGTCACATAACATTTGTATATTGGTATATACGATTATAGTCATCACAATTTAGTCGAAGCATCCTGAAACCCATCGCAATCGAAATATCTAGAAACATAGATATCTGTAGTTCATATACTTATTGGCAATAGCATTGATATTGATTTTTCTGTAGGCTAAAGTCAGATCTTCTAAGGTCATCGTCGCTACACCCGCCTTTTACCCTCCACAATACGAGTCAGCTCCTAACATAACCTCTATGTAGAGAACTCAGATAGGCCTCGCTCGACGGTCTTTTCATGGCTGGTTTGGTTTATTGTCCAGGCCTTAAATACTACAGTATGCATTTCAATAGCATGCGAGTTTTGTGTTGACATTGTAGTCTATATCACGTTATATGGGACGACCTTTAAGTGATTGAACATGTACGTTTTAAATGTATTTGTTAACATAAAACAGCTATTTGAAAGTATTTACATTCCATGTTATACTACCCAACTATATCAGGTAAAATTATATTAATTCATTGAATCTCCATTAGAAGTATTGTATACAAACATGCGTGACTGTCTATGAAGATATACATTCTCCAAAAAGGGAAAGGCAAAGGCGATTTTGAGAAATTTGCTGGTGTAAACTCCAAATATGATAGTACAAATATAATATTTCCTTCCCAAACATGATTGTTAACAGTTAGTGCACAAAACCGACAATTTTAAAGTTTGTTTTGATTTTTTTTGAAAAAATGAAATTTGGAAAAAATATAAAGCAGAATTCAGTAAGAGTAAGCAATAAATCATGTGTTGCCGATAACCAATAACATACAAACATTGTTGCTCTTACCATTGATATACAGATTTTTCAACACATTCCTAGTTTGAGTCAAAAAGTCGACTTAAATAAGTTAACTTTACGGAACCGTTTGCGTGATGAGAATATAAGACCACAATCTTAATAAATTAGGTTCAACAGGTTTTATATTAGGTTTACTGTTGATCTAAGATCACCGATAAGGCGGACTGATCTTTGTTTTCAACGAAATATTTATCTAAAACATTTTCGGTAAAATAGGTACAATAATAGACCATATTCTAACGATTTGTCATTTATCATGTGTTCATTACCAAAACAATTTGAAAATAAATTTTCAAATGATATTTTTAGTTCAAATTTACTCTATAAAAACAGGGTCATATTTCAGAATGTAATAGGAGCATAATTCTCTAGCATAGTTTTGACCAAATCATTTTGAGATAGATCAAACGTGAATGAATGCCTATACCTATATATGCAATTTTGTTATACTGCTAGTTATCAATTCATGGAAAGAAAGGGTTGCCTTATTTTCATATAAAGTTCAATTAGACTAGCCTAGTTATAATTAAAACCGAATATTTATTTTACAACCGCTATGGTATTTTAAGGCATTCTGTGTTGATTCGAATTGTGTTGATTAGAGTTTCAGTTTACGAAATTAGACATTTATTGCTAATACATACTGCTTCAAATGCCATAAAAGATTTAATACTTTTCATTACACATTGACAACTAACAGAGGATTAACTTAAACACCATAGTCATGACGACGGTGACTTCTAGACTTTCACATAAACTTTACCTACATGTTACATAATAATAGAGATAATCTGTCTTAACCGCTTGTTTCCACTAAACTGGAGCTGTAACTTTAATACGGCTAATAACCTTTTTAGTCCCAGTTACAGTGATCACGTGACGGCAACAGACCAGCCCATATTGGGACAAACGTGGTCCAATTTAGAAGCGATTAAAATATCAAAAGCGAACAGCCCAAGTGTAAACAAATCAAGCAGGTCGCGAGTTACAAGACTCGTGTATGAATAATACAAAGATTTGTCCGCCAGATCTGACTTAGCAACGCCAGTGTGCTTGATTGACAACCACGGCCTACGTACAACACTGGTATAATTCAGAAGCATTGACTGCCGTATGTTCGCTCGGTGGGTGGATTTATGTCTCTTGTTTCAGAGATCTCCGGAGATAATTGAACGTGACGCCGAGGCTGTTCTTTAATAGCGAATAGTACGGGAGTTTTTGTAAAAATTTGGAAGAAATCAAGAAAAAGTTATAATTTTCTTAAGAAT
Organism: Steromphala cineraria; assembly: GCA_916613615.1. Taxonomy (NCBI): domain Eukaryota; kingdom Metazoa; phylum Mollusca; class Gastropoda; order Trochida; family Trochidae; genus Steromphala; species Steromphala cineraria. Next base: position 30,981,256 of record OU744729.1, on the reverse strand, counting down.
TTAAAGGCACGGAAGGCAAAGGTTAACGAAGAAAGAAATTCGATCTACCACAACTAATCACAGAGCTGACAACAGAACCTATGTTGAAGATCCCCTGAAGAACAAGGATACACCACCTGACAGCATTTAAAGGGACAGTCCAAGCAATTAAAGGGACAGTCCAATCATTTGAAGGCACATTCTAAGCATTTAAAGGCACAGTTCGATCATGTCTGCATCGCCCAAGTCGGCCCGTAGAGCCAGGTCTCGTCACAACAAGATCTACCGCACTCCTCCTACCCCTCCCCCAGAGGAACTCCTGCAGAAAGAGAAGACCTTCGTCATAGACTCCATGGCAGTCAGCAGTATATCCTGCGACTACTCCCGGGCCAACCCCAAACTAGGTCCCGTCATCCCTCCCTACAACTCACAGAGAGACACGCACGTCTCTCCCTACTTTGGCTTCCATGGAGTGGATCGGACTCTCAAGAGAACTGGACAGGTATGTGGGAAATTATATATTTATCATGATTGGTGCAGATGGTATGCTTTGCAGAAAAGTTCTTATCTGACGTATTGACGCCATGATGATTTGACGTTATCAGCTAGGCTGCCGTTTTGCTGAAATATGCCATGAAAGTGTCAAAACTCATGACGTCATAAAGTTTTACGTCACCAGCAACGTGGCATACAATATTGAAATACAAGTTATGACCAGAATACTCGTCAAGAGACAGTTCTGTATATAAAGAAATTTCATAGAACATTGGTTACTATTTTATAGAAAGGTATCGAACATTATCATTTTTTTCTTAGAAAAGTAACGAATACACGCCAAGAGGCAGTTTTGCGTATAAAGAAATTTCATAGAAAGGTAACAAACACTGGTATACATTTTTCATTGAAAGATAACGAACACTCCGTGCATAAACAATTATACTTCTTGTAACTTTTTAACAAGAGTATCATATTAACATTATTATTTTTATCTAGAGTTTCGAAGCCAAATAACATCATTCCGTCCAAACCATACAGAAGTGTGAGTGACAAAGTATACCTAAAAAACAATGGCAATTCCACCATACTACTGTTGGAAGTTTATAAGTTACTAAATTAAACAAATACCATTTTACTAATGACCTCATTAAACGTAGTAATCTGACTCCATCAATATGGCGAAACAATGTACTCGTGTTTTATCAAAGCGTATTCAATCCGATACAAATGAAACTCTTGTGAAATTAATCATTGGTCATTTGACAAATGCACATTGAAAATATAACATTGAATTTGAACAGAAATATTTAAAGATATATTTTTTTAAACATGTTGCTCATTTTTACAAATTTAAATCATTAATTTAATTAATTAATTAAATAATTTAAAAATTGATGTATAAATTCGTTAATGGAATTAAACATTGATAGTAAAGTAAGATCCAATAAACAAAACAAATAGCAAGCCATACTGCATACAATAAACTTGATATATATGTGTCAAATTGAGCGTCAATCATAATGGTCAGGGTTTCCTATTAATATATTTTGGATATCTAAGTACATCAATCTATTAAATATTATCTTGAATTTATATTTTCATTAAAATAATAAAACTAAAAATGCAAAAGTGGCAAAGTCTTAGGTAAATTATTCATGAATCCATTTAACCCACCTTACCTTTACTTACGACATAAAATATGAACATGAACATGAACATAGTTAATAAGATTTAGTTAAAATGATAAATATTTTTTACATTTCTTTTCACGCCAAAGCCAAGCCTTTTATAATCACTTTAATAAAGCGACATTCCTATTTTGTGGAGAAATTCAAGAGGACGAAGTAATGCATTCTCTTTGTAAAATTGATGAATCACTAAAATGTTACACTCACTTACATATATATGAATAAGCGTGAAATAATCATGTAAAATAATATATAAGTATAAACAGGGAAGCACTTTTGAAATTTTTCAACTTAAATACCCCGATAGAACTTTCCCTTTATATAATGTTTATTATATTGCACAGCGAAAATGCCTCTAAAGAAGTTTTACTCAATGTTCACGTCAAAAGGCGATTTATTATCTTTAATACCTGTTAAAAGGCCTACGCCATTAAAAATATCACCTGTTAAGCACAATCGCTATTGATTTATTAACTTACCATGGCAGTTACCCCGCGATTGTGTTTGTGTTTGTATATTTCGTAAGTAATAAAAAGCAATTCAGATAAGCATATGTAAGAGCCATTTCACCGTCTATGGTTTGGCCAAATACATTGTTCATAAAACAAACATGTCAATGCAGGTACTTAGTTTAGTATATAGTTACACAATATTTCATTCACTTAGATATCCTGGTGATAAAACAGTATACCATTTGTCGCTCTGCTAAGCTCGACGTTTATACATATACAAAAATAAAAACTTAAAAAGAGAGTTGAACATGACATGAATAAATAATGTTTCTACAAAGTTCCCTTGAATTCTCTTTTCTGTTTTAACTTTAACTGATCATACGCCTAAGTTCGTTTATCAAAAATACAAGTTTTTTTTTACTAATTGTATCATAATGTTGTAATTAAAGATTATATATTAAGTCCAGTGACGTGTTTACTTGAATCATGCCTGTATTACTACATACGACTTTTTATCCCTGACTTTATGTCGATTGTCTTTGTGTAGATCTCATGTTATATTCTATCGAATTTTCTGCCTTTCAATATATAGTCATTTGTCCCCTCATTTTAAATCTATCTATCTGCCTGTTTCTCTTTTGAAATTTCCCCTGGTTGTCTGTCCTATTCAACAGGTATTTCCACTTAATTCTTTATATTGTCTGCAATATCTGTAATTGTCTGTTTATATCCGTAATGTCTGTCTGTCTGTCTTGTTATATTTCCTATTCTTTGTCTCTGATAAGATCGCTTCTGCATTGAGGCGTACAATTTCAATCACAAGTGAAATGGACGCTTATACTCTCCCGATAAGTATAATTATCGATAAACCGGGTTCTTTCAAGTTCCAAACTCATTCTGTAAAGGTGCAATGAACTGTGACGACACAACTCCCAAAACCCGACCACTCCAGTATAAGTATATCGTGTTTGGAGGCTACCTGTATTCACATACATTGTGTATAGGTTATATACTCCTTTTCGGTTGATATGGGATATACAGCCCGAGGCGAAGCCGAGGGCTTTATATCCCATATCAACCGAAAAGGAGTATATAACCGTCTTACACAACATGGGACATCATTTTAGAACTTATTTTTCTATTTTGTTAAAAAAGATTTTAAGATAATTAGGAAAAAACAGTATTTTTCAGGTTGAAGTAATCCACATAACGCACCTAGGTCGTTATGTCAAATAGCAACCTGTAAAGACAAAGGAAATAATCTCCCGCGTTGTGTAACATTGGATAATAGGTGTCGGTTACTTATATACTCGCTACCCTTGGTGTCGTAGAGTTGGACCATATATCTATATCAAATTATAAGGTCATTGCTTTAAGAGACATAACACTTATTCAATGAGGTCTTCGTACAACCTTTGGAACTATAATTCGTATATAATGATAATCTCTATTCTAGTCATTTGACATTACTAAATATTCTTTGAGCTGTCTTTCCTTACTGTAGAAGATTTCAGAGACATAACACTTATCTAAAGAGCAGTCCTAGAACAACCTTTGGTAACATCATTTATTTATAGTATTATCTCTTTCTATAATCCTATTCAGAAGTCTTGCATTTGTTATTTATCTAGTCTAGAAACCTGAATATAAGAACTGCAAGTAAGAACAACAATTGCACATTGTATTGTAGCAATTGCAAAAGGTAACCAAATCCAAAATTTGGTTTTATTATATTTTTGAGATATGAAGCATCATATGTTTGACATATGACACATAATTCCAATCTAAACGCTAAAAGTAATAAAGCATTTGAATTTCAATCCGTTTAACCGTTGACATCAACGAATAAAATAACCATTTGTACAGGATTCAATTAATTCCTTTAATATTTAAAGGGGCAGTAGCACGTTTTTGGATAATTTTGTATTTAGATTTTTGCACTGATAATTGTACGTTAACGCTAAGTGTAATATTTTGATAGTGTCAAAAATCTCATTATACTTACCAATCATCCATAGTCAGAGAACAAAGTATGAAGATTCACATAAAATCCATTTGCGGCCACTTTGTGTGAACACTTTTATTTCATTTTGTGTGAGAAAAGGGAATCGCATGGCTAAATTTTACATTATATGTTTGAATTATTACAGTATTACTGCTCCATTTAGTTTAAATGCATTGTCTTTCAATTGGAACCATTAATTTTCATTTTCCTGACATCACCATAAATTCCCCCCTAAAAACGTGCTACTGCCCCTTTAACGGTTGTTTCAATTGCTTAAAAGGTTGATGGTTGCTGCATTGTAACACGTTCATACCAAACACAACAGCACCATTACTACGTTAAATGTCCCTTGTCTTCGACTTACAGCGTTAAAGATTAATTACCTGGCACCGACTTGTTTAATTAGGAACACACTTACACTCATTAATATTACATTATTGCACGCTAGAGGTCAGCTAGTTCATAGTAAACATGGCGGGCAGTACCATGTGTCAGTGATATAGACATACATGTATACAGTTGTATGTACAAACAAAATGAAGATAACAATTGCTGTTTTGGTTGTGATTATTTTTTAAAAGGTTCTTTAGCTAACGTAGGTCTATGGAGACTACTGTGTTCTTCTGAAAAAAATTCAACCATTTTTGTTTTTGGAAGAAGATTTGATACCGCTTAATGTATATTTCATGCAATTGCAAGTTTTAAATACAGCATCACAAATGATGATGACGATAAGAATAACTTATACGAATATAACAACATCATAAGAATATGAGATTTGTATAATGAAAAATAATTAGCCTGGGATATAAAATGTGAAATTATGAACAAAATCCAAATGATGAAAAGCAATAAAAAGAAATACAATATACTTAATTGCCAAGTATTTTCACTGTTCTGTCATCATGAGTAATAATTGTGCAAGTATAGCAAATATTAAATCGGAGTTGATCTTTACAAGGCCTTAATAATAATGAGATATAAATTTATTCAGATTTGAAAACGACATCATAACGTTAGTGAAGAAGACAATTTGTAAGAAAATAAGATATAGGATATTAGATAACATTTTCAAGAATATTGTCTTTAATAGCCGATATTTAATTTTGATTACTTTAAAAACATGAGTACTGTCAATCTCACAAGTTGACTAATGACATTTAGACTAACTTACCTTAGAAGGTCGGTATTGGAAACTGTGATTTAAAATTACTAAAAAATATGAAATTGATTCAATGACAAATCAAATAAAGTCGAATTAACAAATAAAGTCACTGAACTTGCAATGAAATCAAAAACGTTAACAGAATAAACCAAAAGGTATCCCAAATTCTATTCAAAATCATGTCTTTCGATACTTTTTGTCAATTGATTGCCTTGATTTTTAAAGCTCCTTTGAAACCCTTACAAATGTTATATCCTGCATGTATAAATAATGCACTTAAATGATCATTTTCTTCTTACTTAATGTTTTGTTTATACCTCAACGTGTTCTGATCTTAATCTTCTCTCAAAATTTTTTTATAGCTCTTAACTCCACATATTTTCCATGAGCGTGTCTCCAGTTCACGGTAACCTACCAGAAGTATTACTTTTCACTACAATCAATACACAACCAGCCAATTACACTCTCAATATCGTCCCTATCTTATCTGGGTATGAATTCCTTATACTCGAGGCACTTTATCGCCACTCTATCGAGTTGAATAGACCGCCTGTAGTGTTATCAACTCTCTCAGACTCTTAAAGGTACCAAGTCATGGAAAAGAATAACAAAGAATTCGAAGCATCAGTCCTTACAGTAACCAATTCTTAAAGGGGCAGTAGCACGTTTTTTGAAAATTTTATATTTTAAATTTGTCACTGAAAATCGGACGTAAATGCTAAATGTATTATTTTGATCGTGTCAGAAATCGCATTACAAAAACTAATCATCCATAATCAGAAGACAAATTTTAAGGATTCACATTAAGTCTATTGGCAGCCATTTTTGTGTGAACACATTTAATTCATTTTGTGTAAGAAAAAGGAATCGCCTGGCTAAACTTTACGTTATATAGTTGATTCCTTACTGCTTCACAATTTTACATACATTGTCTTTTAATTGATTTTCATTTTCCTTACATCACCTTAAATTACCCCTAAAAACGTGCTAATGTCCCTTTAAGACCAGACCGTCGAACTGTTGTTGAAACCAAACATTTGGAAGCATTTTGAGTCGACGATAAAGCATTTGATATGCGTTTTCCTAAGGTTTGAAATAGGGAGAGCAATGCTATTGCATGTATAGTAATGGAACAGTGCTTTGTTTGATCTTCAAACTATGCCCCGTCACTTTTACCCTCTTGTACCTTTAAATGTTGATAATGCAACCTCTCCTGTGTACAAATAATGTTATTGACATTCATTTATCCACAAATATTTATTTATTGTGAAAAGTATTATGTTATAGTACCTTTAATTCCCCAACCTATAGCTCAGGTGTGCTGTGACATCATCTGACCTCACCTGTACAGGTGCCTCGAGACGCTCAGGTGACTGCTCCCCCGCATAGCTATATCGCCTAAACTTGCATACCCGACTAGCTACCTGTTGGCGGTATAGATTGCGGATATTGAATACACACGAGGTTATATTGTGATTAGAGATACCCTTAGATACAAGTGTTTTATAAAATAAAAAAACGACATGATTCGAACTGAAATTAGGAACCACAGTGACGTATGCATTATGCCTATTGCTTGACGTAGTTATTCACTAAGATTGAAATTAAAACTTATCGGATAAAATCATCTCATGAAACGAAACCACATAGTTTTCTCCGCCGAAACATGAATATTTTCATATTTACGTAAAATTTGCTATAACCTTGGAAGTGAATATCTTTCTTGATGCAGAGTCTCCAAGATTGTTTATACAATCATCAGGCCACTTACAGTTGAACCTTTTTAAGCTTTTAAATCGATAATAAATCTTGTCGGTTAATAAGTCGGATAAAACATTTCCTTCTCGGTAAACAGTTTCCGGGCCTTTGATTATAGACCGGTATTTTCTTTATAGATGAAACTCATCTTTTTGCTCTGTCCCGACGTTCTTCTGGTCAACCATCGTTATTATGCAACATCCTTCTCTGAATGTGTTCTCTAATTAAACGCCTTTAAGCAGCGCTCTCTGAGCTGGACATTGGCGCTATACAAATAATGTATAACTTTGTTTTTATAAGCTGTAGGGGAAATGGGTTGTAGGGTTTTTTGGGGATTACTCAAATAATTAGTAGTAAAATGGCGGCATTACCATCAGAAATCACTTAAGAAAAACATCTACTTGCTGTTGTCATTTTAAAAAAAGCTTGGATTTCCTTTTTAAAACATCAGAATAACCGTATGCATGTTACAGATCATCTTCACAACGTCACGGGCGAAACAAAAAAGTTTCTAAACCTTTCCCGTTCCTCCCTGGTCTAAAGCGAGGAGAGTTGCTCGATACGTTTTCACATTGCCGTGGGAAGATGGTTACAGATAGCTTAACACTTCGTGCATGTATTAAATGACCGTATAACGTATGAACTTGGCTCTTAAAGAATCTTTACACTATTGCAGGAGGAAGGTGGTACGTCTATAGATGGACGGGTGATGGATTACTTCCACGAGAAGGGGGCAGGCTTCCAGTATCTCTCACTCCGCAACCAGTTCGGGGCAGGTGAGTACATAAGCCCTAAATATATGAATAAAACCTGGTCATCCTCGGTCATCCAGGACTCAATGCTCCGATTCTCTGCACAATATTACCCCTGGGACGTTTCATAACGAACATCTGTACTTAATTTACCCGCCTTTGATTTTAGTTAAGTCAAACTGCTTTGTCAGTTGGACCTGCGAACATCTAAAAAGACGATTTGCAACACCCTTTGGATTCGTGTTGAGGGAATCGGCTTGTAATTTCTGCTCTAAACTAACTTGAAGGGACAGTGCTATCAAGCTATTTCTTGTGGAAACAAAATTCAAGAGTACTTCCCTGTTTATAAATATATATGATAATTATATTCATATATGTTAGTTAGGGTAACATTTTAGTTGTTCTACTTTTAACAATTTGACAAAGAATGGAAAGCATAACTGCGTCCTCTTGAATTCCGTTTCCACAAAAAATACCCCGATGGGATTGTCCCTTTCACTCACACTTTAGTGGTAAGAGCCTATCAGGAGGATGATTCTTTGAAGTTTCAAATTTGGGCGCTTGAGCGAGCACAGGACAGTTTTAAAGTGTTACAAAACACCTTTTTCCATCTCTCCGTATCGAACCGTGTCATATGGGTCCAAGAACGGGTAACATGAGTACACAAGCCAAATGGGTGATATCAGTAATAGATCAAGGATTTTCTACATTATCTTTAAGATTAATTGTGTACTTCATATACTGAACAAACAAAGTTAAGAAGTTAAAAAGAACCACTTGTACTCACTTGTACTCAAGTATTCGGTTTGATTGGTTATCGGTTTATAAGATAGATAAGTACTGCTTTGCATCTGATTATCTTAATATCATGCAGATCTGTAATTATTTATATGATATACCAGTCGAATAGATATGTGATCTGCTAAAATTGTTATTATATTGATTATATTATAGTCATAATGTATGGATCTTTTCAGGACATTCTCCGGATTCGATTGACGGACATGCGCAGTTCATGCAGGACGCAAAGCCTGTCGTTGGCTATAATGGGAAATTTGGCTTCCGTAGAAATACCCCCTGGCTTCGGCAATATCCGTCACCATTCGGAACAGCATCGAGATCACCAACTCATTAGAATACCTATAATTCAAAGCCTTACCAACCTGCCTCTTCCCAATTTGGGTCCTGAAATTTGAAGACATCGGATTGTGCTTATGACAGAGAAGGGACAGAGATGATTTTGCAGTCTTGGACTGAATTTGGTTTGCAATGGATGGATTCGAGGTGGCGAAATATACAGTATTACCAGACTTTGGAGGATTTGAATGTGCATTTGTTGTATCGAAACTGTTTATTACAGACCTTGTTATGTTTGCTAGGAAAGATATTGCTTTTAAGGATAAGTTAATATCTTGTGAACAATACATTTATTGATCGTATGTATGCGCTCTTTTCTTTGCTTGTAATAAGTTTAAAGCGCAAAGGAGACAATATTGTTCTATGACCTATGTCCAAATTTTAACAAAAATGGAATTGTATAATCACGTTTTTATTGGTGTAACTAAAAAATATATAATTGCATATAGTTCCACATACATATTATTCAAATGTATTGCCTCTGTGTAAAAATGTAATTTCTTAATGAAAACTGCAATAAAATATTTTAATTGAGTTTTTTGGGTGATACTTTGTGCTCCTGATAACCATGGTTGCCTAGGTTGAAATTTTTAAATGACAAAGCCCATAAAATAGTTTGATAGTTCTTTTATCTTCAGATATGACTTTACCTGAAACAACGATTTCCCCCCCGAACTTTGCGGGCCTTTATAGTCACTCACTCACAACAAAACTTCACAAGTGTATGATCAATGTTGAGTATGTTGCTTTAAAGGGGCAGTAGCACGTTTTCTGACAATTTTATGTATACTTTTTTTCGCTGATTGTAAGTTAATGCTAAATGTATTATTTTGACAGTGTCAAAAATCTCATTACACAAGCCGATCATCCATAGTCAGAGGACAAAATATGAAGATTCACATAAAACCCATTGGTGGCCATTTTGTGTGTACACCTTCAATTCATTTTGTCTAAGAAAATGGAATCGCATGGCTTAACTTTACGTTGTATATTTGAATTGGTACTGCTCTATTTAGTTTAAGTACATTGTCTTAATATTTAAACCATTAATTTTCATTTTCCTGACATCACCTTATATTCCTCCTAAAAACGTGCTACTGCCCTTTAAGTCCCTGATATGGTGTCTCAATTGTGACCACAATGGCTTTTGGGTATCCAATTCTATGGACTTCTTGACTTCGCCTTCTAGGTGCTTGATTATCGCCTTCTAGGTGCTTGATTATCGATCCAAAGACTTTGCTTTCAACAACACAGACTATTTTTCCATTTTCGACAATTCATACTTTATTTTTTCTAAAATACACACTTTGGTTGCTTTTAAACCTTTTAACATCTTGATTCTAAAGTAACAACAAAGAAAAGTGAATGAGTACTAGTTTTACCCTGCTTGTGTAATATTTCAGGCATTAGCGGTGGTAAAAGAAGGTGGTTTGATTGTTAGTGGCCACGATATACATTTGAATAAATTAATATTCCCCAGTACATCAAACCTGTAACTGAAATACTGAAAAGTTCAATCCAAAGTTGAAAATATTTGGTGTGCATTTCTCTTTTCTTATGTAAAGTATCATTTAAATATTTCTTCAGATATTTTAGTTTTATAAAGGTTTCATGAAATGTGGAAATGGAAAGAAAACCAAATATGTCCTAAAATTAATATATGCAAAGATTGTGTTCTTTAATAAAAAACATAGTTTAAATGATGACATGACCATTTTTTTAAAATTAAAAATTAAAAGTCAGTAATAGAATACAAATTTTAAAAAGTTTAAAAAAACATTTAAAAGATTTTATTTGGGTAAATACTTCTAAGGGTGCTGATACCAAAGTGTAAGAAAGGACATTAAAATGGAATGATACATTCGTGCAATGTATAATGAGATTGAATATTATATCAATTCAAGTACACAATTTAAAACCATAAGAATGTCATTAAATAATTTTTTGAAAACACAAACGTTCAGTTTTCTGAACCAAACAACAACAAACAAGCTAGCAACAAACAAGAATTTTTTCGACAATTGAAATACACACTTTTCTGTAACTCGTAAAATACTGAATACCTAAATGCAAAACCATTCCTTAAGAACTCTTGGCTGGCATTCTGAAGCCCATTTTAAACAAACAAAGATTTTAAGGATGATGAACTTCTTTATCTGGACAATAGAAGTTGATGCTAAACTGCACTAACCATCATGATCTAGTAAAATGTTTGATAAAAGGAAAGTTGACAATCCAATGAAATTTGTCATCTCAAGAAAATACAACAGAATTTCAAAAATTATCACACATTCACATAATGTTTTATCCATCTAATACACTGACAGAAACAGTGGGAAAACAATTTTGTCCTGAAATATAAAGTGGTGGACACAGTCATAAAAACATGTGTCCTTTAGAGTGGATTCAATGTGTTTTTGGTTGTGAAACACATTGCCCGAATACAGCCATGTCAACCTTGGTATATACCCGCATTTATCTACTATGGCACGTTGATTGTGTGTTTTTAGTGTTGACTCAAAATCCCTTGATAAAAATAATTTTTAAGAATGATATATCAATATTCTAAGCCTTAGTTTACCTAACAAGATGTGTTTGTGAAACACGAATGCCCCCGGATGCATCCTGCTCGCTGTGTCAAGGTCAAGGTCACAAGGTCAAATGTCATGGTGTCATCTGAAAGGTCTCATCACAAGGGATCCATATGTCAAGTATCAAAGACCTAGCTCTGACCAATCAAAAGTTATGACCAAGGTTAAAGTTTTTGTGGACAAACGGACAGACGGACAGGTGAAAAACAATATACCCCCGGAATCTCCGATTCAGGGGCATAAAAATAAACATGATTATATGAAATATCAAACCACTCAAAGTCAGGCCTTTGATATAAGAGGACCTTACATATGTTTCGTCAGCACTATCACCATGGCTCAGTTGTCCAAGTCCTAAATAATATTATAATTTCCTGAGGGCAGAGGGACGTAATTTAGATAACTGCCTTTGAAGCAGGTTTCATCAGTCCGGAAGAAAATTAAAAATAAAGTGGGGGTCTCATAAGAACAATAAAGTGACGTCAATGGAGGTTCATAATAATTACTATTTCATGTACACAATTTTTACAGAAAAGAAAATATCCCTATACAGCAAGTATTTCATGTTTGGCATGAATTATTTATAGACCTAAGCCTGGATTTTCAAAGCTCTCTTAGTGCTGATATAGTTGTAGCTTAGAACATTCAGGCCTTGGTGATCCTGGAAGCTCGCTATTGCTGAAGTCATCTAATTTGCTGTATATGGACTGTATATCTTATACTGAGACATATCTTAGGGATATTGAAGACATTGAGACTTAAAACATGTAGCAGGATGTTAGAAACACATGGAATGGTATGAGACTAAACTAATGGATCAATACATTGGTAATGGATCAATATACTGATAATGCATCAATATACTGATAATGGATCAATAAATTGATAATTGATAATGTCAGTATCGTTTCAACAACCATATTGCAACTTTTTCTAGTAAATGCTGTAAGGGTATGGATGAAGCACCGGTAAAGTCTTTATTGCGTAGAAGTTTTGATATTTTCCTTTCATGTTTATCATGAAATTAGCTGCTCTTGCAAATATTTGAGGATTTCTGTCTCAGCCAGGGTTGTCTTCTCCTACTTTCTCTCTTTTGCTACTGTCACATAGGGGGCAAATCCACAGAAAAACTGAAAAGAGAACAAAGTTATTTTAAATGTTTGATGAAAGCACACGAGGTAATTTCATTTATGATTATGTTTTAAAGACATTGGTAGAATAAAGAAAAATTCTCTATGAAATTAAGTATATAAAAATATTATACTTATTAACAGTACCCTAACAATAGTGAGTTATCACTCTCGAAATTCCGATTGACTCACATGGTTATTACATGTTACAAGAATAGTCTTGGACAAATTACAGCCAAAAGTAATTCATAAAATTGGAAATCACTTACGCTACAAATAATTTTCATTATACTATTGGATGATATTTGAAACAACTAGATTAGCGTTTGCGGGATACCGCAAAAGCAGAGCAGCCCCGAAACTTGGGGTTTCGCCTTACCCTGTTCCGCCTTTTACAGGCCTCACCAAATTGGGAATTTTATCGTGACCTTGACCTTTGACACTCAAGGTCACACAATCAATGAACACATTTCATTGAGTATAACATTATTGTAATGAAATAAAGTGTTAAAAATTAAATTAATCCATTTTCTCCATATTTGTTGACCTTGACCTTGACTTTGACCTTCAACAGTTCGTACCCAAAACTTTTTGAAAATTTTGTACTTCTCAAGAGATAATATATACAAAATTTGAACATCATAGCACAAAAACTTTTCAAGTTACCGTGTTTACAAAGAATTTTGTGGTGATTTTATAACTCATGACCTTGACCTTTGACCTTCAAGGTCACACAATCATTGAACACTTTTTATTGAGTATAACAATCATGTATTGATTAAAAGTGTTCATAGTTAAAATAAAGCATTTTCGCTAAAACATGCTTAAGTCATGACCTTGCTGTGACCTTGACCTTTGACGGATTGTAGCCAAAACCTTTTCAAAATTTTTTACTTTTCCAAGGATGATATATACCAAGTTAGAGCTTCATAGCACAAAAACTTTTCAAGTTATCGTGTTTACAAGGAATTCTTAGAGTGAATACATAGCTCATGACCTTGACCTTTGACCTTGAAAGTGAACGTGTCAAAATCGTTCCCCCGAGGTATGAGTAGTAAGGTATGAATGAGAGTTCTGGAAAGCTTAGTGGAAAAAAGTTATAGCTAGAAGTACAAGTGTGGTGGCGGCGGCGATGGAAACTTCACAAAAACTGACAGCAAAGAATAACAAACCTATCATATAAGATTAAGCATATCCTTATATAACAAAATGAAATTGGAATTGTTGAACAAGCCACATATTCGAAATTACCGTCAATGGGATGATGGCAAAAAGGCTGTATGTCTGACAATGATAATTCACGTTTGCCAGGCACTTTTTGCATTATTCAAAATTTTTATTTTAAACTTTTTGATAGATTTTGCATGCTCAAATTATTAAGAAATTCATTTATCAACATTTGTCTTGTTCATTCTATATTCCTCAGGATGGGGCAAAAACAGCCTTTTCTGTGTCAATTGTGTAATTACAATTACTTGACACTTCTGTTTGCAAGCCATTGATATTTAGCAGCCCCGTCTAAGGACGGGGCTGCTATCAGTTTTTGTGAAGTTTCCATCGCCGCCGCCGCCGCCGCACTCGTACTACTAGCTATAACTTTTTTCCCCTAAGCTTTCCAGAACTCTTATTCATACCTTACTACTCATACCTCGGGGGAACGATTTTGACACGTTCACTTTCAAGGTAAAAGGTCATGGTCACGAGCTATGTATTCACTCTAAGAATTCCTTGTAAACGCGGTAACTTGAAAAGTTTTTGTGCTATGAAGCTCTAACTTGGTATATATCATCCTTGGAAAAGTAAAAAAATTTGAAAAGGTTTCGGCTACAATCTGTCAAAGGTCAAGGTCACAGCAAGGTCATGACTTAAGCATGGTTTAGCGAAAATGCTTAATTTTAACTATGATCACTTTTAATCAATACATGATTGTTATACTCAATAAAAAAAGTTCAATTATTGTGTGACCTTGAAGGTCAAAGGTCAAGGTCATGAGATATGAGTTATTGCAATTCCTTGTAAACACAATAACTTGAAAAGTTTTTGTGCTATGAAGTTTAGATTTTGTATATATTATCTCTTGAGAAGTACAACATTTTCAAAAAGTTTTGGGTACTAACTGTTGAAGGTCAAGGTCACAGCAAGGTCAACATATATGGAGAAAATGGATTAATTTAATTTTTAACACTTTATTTCATTACAATAATGTTATACTCAATGAAATGTGTTCATTGATTGTGTGACCTTGAGTGTCAAAGGTCAAGGTCACAAGAAAATTCCCAATTTGGTGAGGCCTGTAAAAGGCGGAACAGGGTAAGGCGAAACCCAAAGTTCCGGGGCTTCTCTGTTTTTGCGGTATCCCGCAAACGCTAATCTAGTTCTTAAAGTGGCATTGTAGAGGAAATTGAAATCTTTGACACAAAAAGTCAACAAGTTTTAAAGAATGATAACATAGGATAAGACAGGGAATTTACCTTTATTTGAGGATTTCTTCGTAAAAATGTATATCTAGCGTGGGTTCTGGAATTGAAAACAGAAAAATTTAAATTGGTGTCTGCAATTGAATGTTATGTTTCAAAAATCATTGGCTCAAATTCTATTTAGTATATATGAGAGAGGGGAAAAAAGGAACGCTCATAATGCTGTAAGACAAAATAAAAACAATTCAAAGATATTTTGATAAGCCATCTTTTTATTTGAATATGATAAAAAAACAAAAATCCTTTTGATAAAAAGACGATCAAATCCAATCTCATCAAAATCAAATTATTTGATAGATCTCCGACTCTTGCATTTCCCCCCAGATGTTTGAGTAGTATTTTGCTTAAAAAGTATCAACAAATATTGCCATTACCACAATCAGCCCCACTCACAGGAACCTGATATCGTAATTTGAAAGTACCAGCTATTTATGATATTTGGTTTCTGTGACCCCATTCCCCATCAAAATTTCACCTTTGAATGGCATTCTAACAAATTAAGAATATTGTTTAGAAAAATCATGAGGGCTGGTGACAGCTATGAGCTGCAAATGTTAAAGTTGACCAAAGCAGTTCCTTAACATGTTCTCTTTAAAAACATACTCTTCGCAAGCAAAAGTTTAAACAGGCAAGCATAAGAACTTTTGATGTTAGACACAAAAATTCTCTTGAGGTAATCATACTCACACAAACAGCAATGAGAGATAAGTTCCGAATCCTGCGAGTATATGCCACCATGCGTGTAACTCAGTCACGGGTCCGACAATATCTAACACATTTTTCCTCATATACCTGCAGGGAAGATAGAAACAGTTTAAAGACCACTCTTGATCATGAAATGCAACTATCATAGTAACATTATTTCAATATTCAAAACAAACAATCAAAATTAAGCAATAACATAAAAAACTTTTGTGATTATTCTTGGGGTTCATGTACAGAAATATTTTTTGATCAAATGACCAATTGCTTTCTCACAAATACAATATTTGTCTAAGATTTTTTAAAAGTATTGAAATTATGAATATTGATATACTGTCCAGTATATTTGGTCAGCCGTGGTCAATTCAAACTAGCTCTAGGGTCTGAATCTTCAATACAGAGTTGATCAAGATCTGCTTCACAAACACACAAAAGAGTTCAACAAGACAACATGAGTTATCTCCCTTATACCACTGCTCACCTGAGATGCCCACATAGAGTGTTGTCTATATTCCACAGCACAAAGCCCAACCCGTACGATACACAAGATGATAGAAACAGTGGAAGATGGTGGTCATATTTTCTACAAGAAAATTGTAAAGAAGATAAAGAAGAATCATCATCACCTATCATCTTATTAGCAACTTTCACCCCTTAGTGACAGGCCAGATATTAGGGCTAAATATTGCATAGTTAATTGTTTCCCTGGGGCTAAAACAATTCAACAATACTAAATCTTATGGTCAGCCCCCCTTATCGTCAAAAGTGATAACAATGATCAATTTAAATACCTACCACAAAGGTTTTAATAGTTGAACTGATACTTATATAATTTTATTTAAAAACATATACAAAAAAATAGAGCCATTGGCTCTGTAGCTCATCAGGCATCATATCAAGTTTGCTTTATACAGGCCAGATGAGCTAAAAATGAAACTGATGTTACCTATTGCAAGAAAATCTATAACAAAATTACAAAACAAATGTAACGATTTCGGAATATATTTCCTTACCCAAATGATTTATTATTATTCAACACTTTCTAGATTACTATATTAGACAGTGAAAGCAGTCCATAATAAAATATCCAAGGAGAAATAAATTTGCCATAGACTGTCATCTAATGGGGAAAAATAGGTTTTTAAGATTGTGACCCCTGTGACCCTATTTGGGGTCATGGGGTCACAAAACCTACAGTTTAGAATCCCAATTGGCCAAGGAGTCTACATGCAGTCTTTAAGCTCAATAGACCTTTTGGAACTGAAGATGATGATGAAAATAAGTTTTTAAGGTTGTGACACAGGTGACCCTAATTGGGTCATGGGGTCACGAAATCTACAATTAAGAATCCCCATTTGCCAAGGAGTCTGCACATATAATTTCGGCTCTCTAGACCTTTTGGAACTTGAGAAGAAGATGAAAATAGGTTTTTAAGGTTGTGACCCCTGTGACCCTATTTGGGGTCACAGGGTCAACAAAGTTACAAATTAGAATCTCCATTGGCCAAGGAGTCTGCACATATCATTATTAACTCTCTAGACCTTTTGGAACTTGAGAAGAAGATGAAAATAGGTTTTTAAAGTTGTGACCCCTGTGACCCTATTAGGGGTCACAGGGTCACAAAAGTTACAAATTAGAATCCCAAGTGTCCAAGGAGTCTGCACATATCATTTTTAACTCTCTAGTCCTTTTGGAACTGGAGAAGAAGATGAGAATTGGTTTTTAAGGTTGTGACCCCTGTGACCCTATTTGGGTTCATGGGGTCACCAAAGCTACAATTTATAATCCTCACTAGCCAAGGAGTCTGTACACAAAGTTTCAGCTTTCTAGGCCTTATGGTTCTGGAGAAGAAGTCGAAATTCCACAAAGTTTACGGACGGACGGACGGACGGATGGACGGACGGACGCCGGACACCATGCCATGCCATAAGCCCATCGGGCCTTACAGGCCAGATGAGCTAAAAATATATCAGACCATTTTTTTATGTTTCTTAATAATATCTTTTATAGGAAGTAGATTTAAAATCAAAATTTATCTCACATTTAGTCATTGTTCTTATTTCTCCATATATATTCATGAATCACTGGGAAAAAATACTTACGACATAGTTTTTACGGCAAATATCAAGATACAGGTAACCATCAAACCATAAGCTACCTGAAATATTAAGATTATTTGAAACATCAATATCATATGAAACTTTAAAATCATGTGTCTAAAGGGGCAGTAGCACGTTTTTTTTGAGAATTTTATATTTTAAATCTTTCACTGATAATTGTACATTAATGCTAAACGTATTATTTTGACAGTGACAAAACTCTCATTACACAAGTCAATCATCCATAGTCAGAGGACAAAGTATGAAGATTCACATAAAATCCATTTGCGGCCATTTTGTGTGAACACCTTTAATTCATTTTGTGTAAGAAACAGGAATCGCATGGCTAAACTTTACATTATATCTTTGAATTATTACTGCTACATTTAGTTTAAATACATTGTCTTTCAATTGAAGTCATTAGTTTTCATTTTCCTGACATCACCTTATATTCCCCCAAATATTGGCTACTGCCCCTCTAAAATAATACACATAAACATCACTGCATCTTTTCAGCTTTAATCATTTAAACTTAAGTGAGTTGTCGGTTCCATACATTGGAAGGAAAAGACAGTCATCTTTGAGACAAAAAAACATTTTGAATTTAACATCAAAAGATAAAATTCAGTGAAAATTTTTAAAATCCAATATACACTAACTTCTGAGAGTGATATGTTTGAGTATAATTAGATGACATTATACTTGACATACTGTAAGGGTTGAGATAGTATGAACAAACTGCATGACATTTATAGATGTGACATTATATGTGACATTAAATATGAATTGAGAAGCATTTATATAGGCTACTTTTGCCTGTTTGCTGATACTATTTCCTTTCAATTTGTACATGTCACATTTCATTTTTGTGAATAACTGTCTTGTTGTGGAAATAAAATACTGTTTAAATCAAATATGAATTGACATGAACTCAGTACAAGACATTGACATGTGACATTCTAATCTACAATTCAGCAATGTTATCCAGTATATACAGACATAATACTCACAAAGCATCCATAATAACATTTTAACTCATTGTCGAAGAGCGTTAACAAGATATAGATCATAATGATAATGTGACAAATATTTCCCACATTCTTTGAAAATCACTCTTTCGGTTGAAAAGAACACATTGGCTTTGATTTCAATATGTAAAGTAGTACGGAAGCCTCGGTGAGTTCATATAGGTATGGTACAAACAGTCTAAAGAACTAATCTAATTATGTTGACAATGGCATATACCAAAATAACATACACAGTCACAGTTAAAGGGACAGTCCTATCGGGTTATTTTTGTGGAAACGAAATTTACTTGTGTGCTCTTCCTTATCAAGTTATAAAATATATCAACAAAAATGCAACATGTTTTAACTTGGTTGTGTCATAATCATGTAATAATAGCATTATATGCAAAAATCTAATTTCCACAACAAACACCCTGATAGGACTGTCCCTTTTAGTGAAATCCAAAGCAATGCTAATATAAACAGTTGTTACATACCTCGTGAAATACTGGATTCTTATTGAAGAGATAAACCTGGAAAAAAGGACAATATCTACATTTGATTGGTATTTTAATCATCATCAGTCATCAAGCTTTATTAAAACCAAAATGTTATTTTTGCACAATATCCTATGTTTAAAATGCTGTTGTCTATACAATATAGGAACTATTGCATTAAAGCAGTTCTACAAGATAGAAACATTGGCTCTGTGGCTCATCAGGCTATCCAAATAATTTTACAAAGGGTAGGAGAGTCACTAATTAAGGAGTCAAAAGATATCAAAGTATATAAATAACAATCATAATCATCAACTTACCACAGTGACAATACTGCAATATATAAGCTCAAATACTTGTAGAGCACGGTGTTGAACATTTGGTTTACTTGGAATCGTTGCACTGTAAACAACACAAAGTCAATAAATCAAAATAGACAGGGAGCGAGAGATGGCAGTTTAGGGGTTAATTTCAGGGGTGTTCAAATCCCCCCCCCCCCCCCCCCCCCCATTTTATGGATTTACTTAAATACCTGATCCAAAAACGAGACCCCATCCCTTTTCAAAAGATTCATATTAAAAGTGACAATCTTTCATGAAATTATTATTAGCCTTTGAAACATATCAAAATATCATATTAAAATTATCAACTGACTTTTTATCAATTTCATTTTTGTTAGTCCTCGCAAAATCAATAATTATCTCCGAGTATATATAAATAATGAGTGTATTTCTGTATCTAGAAATGTCATATATTTAAATAAACATGTGAAATTTTATCAATCCGTTTTCAAATGACAAAGTATTTGCTTTTAAAGGGTATTTAAAAGTTTACAAAATGCCATTACTCACTATGCGTAAACCATAAATGCTGTTCCCCAAATCATTGGAAGCTCATCCAGAAGCTGAAATAAACAATAATAATTATAAAATTCATACTTTTGTTAATTCAGTTATCCTCTTTCAAACCTGTGGAAAAGCTCTTTAGATATGAAAAGATACATGAACTTCTAAAATCTCAATTTGTATTTTCAAAAAAAAAGTCTCAACAGAAATAAAAGTTTGAAAAATTTTAATGGAATTGAGATATAAAATTACAAAATTTCTTCTTATCTTTCTGAAAAAATTGTATTAATCAAACTGTGACATACAGTCATATAGAAGATTGTTTTAGAATTTTATTCCTTTCATTCCACTAGCCATCTTAAAGTTCAAGATATAAAATATCTGTCTTTGAACTGGGTGCAAGGATGCCGAAGTGATCTGTAATATGCACTCTGTTTCCATATATCAAAGTCAAAGTCAAAGTCAAAAGATGTACTCTGTTTCCATATATCAAAGTCAAAGTCAAAGTCAAAAGATGTTTATTGTATGGAAGGCCTCCGGCCCATATACAAAGAAGTAACAACAGGGTATATATCACAGTGGAGTTATCAAAGTGGAAGAAGCACATATTGCTGAAATTTTGATAAAGATATTTGCTTTTGCTAACTGTATCATATTCTGAAGGTCAAACATCTCATAATCAACCTGGTGATCTGTCAGTCATAGAAAAATATATCAAGTATTCAATGAAAACTGTTGGCGGCCATTGTTGCTTGAACCCCAAACATTCATTTTAGTTCTTTGATTGGCATTCTAGAAGTTGGGGTGATGATCAATAAGGAAGATTATTTCATGGATAATCAACTTCTTTATTCTTTGAAAGCAAGGGTCAAATAATTGAAAAATAAAGAAGTTGATTATCCATAAAAAAATCTTCCTTATTGATCATCACACCAACTTCAAGAATGCTAATCAAAGAAGTCATACGCCGTCTGCATGGAGACGTGGCAGTAGCAACCATCGACAACGCTTTCAAAGAATAAAGAAGTTGATTATCCATAAAATAATCTTCCTTATTGATTCATTTTAGGTTTGAAAATGTATTTGGGTAGTTTATGCTGGTTTTTATCTTAGTAAGGTATCTTCTCCACTGGGTCCAACTGCAGCCTTATGTTGCATGTTCTGACGTCAACTCAGCTAACCAATCACAAGCCGCCGACAAATACCTTTGGTAGCAGCCAGGGGAATATACCTGCTATATATGCTTTGAACATGATCCCTGCTAGTGGTCTTATAAATGAAATGATGTGATTGGTCCGCTAACTGTTAAAAAAACATGTGAGTTATGAGGGTAAGGTCAGACCTAGTGTAGAGAATTTCTTATGTACGTAGAGTTAGTATTTTGATATTTCATTCCTCGGTCTAGGTAGATTTAATCAGAATGGAAGAGAAGATTCCAATTATTGGTCTTACTTGCATACTGTAGAGAAGGGTCATGTGGAATAACCAAGATCCAATACCAACAACTGAAAAAGAACAAACAAGTAAATAAATGACGAATCAACTATCTGATAATTTCAGCTGTCCAACTTAATAAATTCAATTTTACTTATCCTACCTCATGTATCTCGATCTCTGATTGGTCCAAGTGACCCTGGATAAATACTGATATCACCCTCTTCAGCAGGGTGATAAATCATTTATACCCCGACACATCAAAGCATGAAAAAAACGTGCAGATTGAGCGTCTTGAAATGTACAATGTATGTTACCTCAAACACATGATCAAGCTAGTTACTTTTGATCAACAGATAAGCTTTGAACAAACTATAGTAAAATGACTTTTTTCTTACTCTTTATCTTCATATTATATATACATTCGTTAAAAATTTGGTAAGATAAATTCGTTATACCATTCAGAGGCGGGGTGCATGTACCCCGCCTCTGAATGGTATAACTTATATTATTACCCATTCTAACATGACACGAAAACTAGTTTGAAAATACTGCGTTCTGATTGGTTACTCATAAACATTTTGGAGTAATTATTTCGCCGATAATCACCTCTAAATATTTACGACCACTTCACATTCCTCCGCGCACGCGTATACAATCTGCACTCAGCGACTTTCTGTTTACATGTTAGAGTAGAGCCGTGCTTTTCCGTACACCCGAGGAAAGAAACACTCGTGGCGTTATAGCAATTCATATCAACCTCACTGTTGATTGATTTATAAAAGCTGAATGATTTAAACTTTAGATTCTGCTTTTATTTTTAAGATGGGTATTAAATTATTTTGTGTATCAACGAATGTATCAGCTGTATCACCGTTCGAAAATTCCGCACACTTGGCTGGTAATTCCGTACACGAAAGCTGCCTATTCCGTACACTTGCCTAAATATGTAATAATTTTATTAAATAAACATAGATTGCTAAAAGTTTTTGATCTAGACGAATCTTGAAGATGTATGTAACAATGTTTTTGTTTTTAAATATTTGAAGATTCAGCAACTTGGTCTCAAATACATTTGTTTGATACCATATAGCATACCAACAATGATGATTTATCACATTTTTGTAATAACTGTAAACATAGAACGTCAGTTACAGATTTTTAAAGCCATCCATAATGACATTTTGACTTTATTTGCGCTGCAATCATAATCCCCATATATACAGAAGCAAATAAAGAACATTTTTTTCATCTTTTGACAAGATCAACTCTTTATTTGTAACAGAACAATTAAATCTGGACTAGGCTCCTAGACTAGTATATCATTATTGACCTCTATTAATTGCGGTTTTTATAAGATATTTTCAATTTAAATCATCATATATGGCAATTTATACGCACAAAATCCAAATCAGATGTCAAATACTATGTCTTTTTAAGTTTTGATACAAAAAAACTAACAAGGGAAAAGCAAAAAAATTTGCATTTTCCTTTGAAAATTAGTAAAGTGATACTATCCTGTCATTAATGTATGTTGTAAAACAAATTAAACTTATTCAAAGAAGCAAAGTTGGAAATAACATTTGGAAAGGATTTTTTTTTAAAGTTTTATGGGTGAAAATCCTTTTCTGTTTGGTGGAAGTGAGAGGGTTAAACCGAAAATTGGTGTACGGAATTACAAGCACCCTGCAAAAGCAGTAAATTTAGCTGCGTGCTATTCCGTACACTTTTGTTAGGTCTTATTTTGTTTTTGAAATACAGTGTTGTGATTCAGGTATGATTTTAGATTGTTTATCAAGTTCCAAACATGTTATCACAATGATTTTTTTCTATATAAAAGTTCGAATTGATTAAGCGTAAAGTTACGAACGACCTTGAATGACAATAACTATGAAGGTCAGGGTAAAAAAATGGGCGTGACCAATCGTATTCAACCAATCACCATTTTTATCAAATGTTTGACAGAAACTGAAAACTTTAATAAGTAGGAATGTTTACAAAACTGTTTTGGCTTGGTCGGGAATAATGTTTTTCAATTTTCAATACAAACCGGTGACGTTACGAAGCAAAATATCGAGGTGTACGGAATTAGCCGACTGTACGGAATAGCACGGCTCTACTCTAGAGACGACACTTTAAATTTCAATATCAGAAACTTATCGACATTTTGAAACACCTACAAATTTTAATCGAATAACCAGGTTTTTTATTCCTGTTTGAAGTGTTTTTTACTGCTTCGCGATGTAAATTAATCACAGTCCACAGATCTAAAAACAAAATCAACGATCGCAACAGCTCTCATACAGCTATTCGTCAAATGAACAGAAGCGACTTTATTCTTTAATTTCGCTGAATGCTGTCACTGCCCTTACCTCTAATTTACAAATGACCACTTTTCCTGTCACAGTCTCCCCAACCATGACACAAAATATAACTTTCTTGACAGCTTCCACTAAGTTTGAAACAGTTCACCGACACGTAGTGAACAACTATGTTCAGAGTAACGTCCCTTGATTTGGTCAGTCCTTGTCGCTCTTATAGGGGTGATGGGTCGACCCATGGATTTAGGTAAAAATTCGAAACTTTGACGATATTGAAAACTGTTTTCTATTGATAATATGCTCAATAGATTACAGATCGGTCTATTTAAAAACGTGTTTTCTGTATGTGCTGACATTTTAATTGTTATGTGTTCTTTATGAAAGTGGACTGTACCGTTGTTTTGCAAGTGAGTGGAACCGGTCTGCATCGGTTTGACCTAATCACATTGCTTTTGCGCAAGTCAAAATAGTTCCACCTTTTTTTACTAATTAGTCATGTTAGAATGGTGATAAATCAATTCTGTTTTTTATTTTGGGGTTGTATGTCGTGCATTCTTACCCCTAAATAAACATTTCAAACCTCGCAAGCTCGGTTTGAAATTATATTTAGGGGTAAAGAATGCACGACATACAACCCCAAAATAAAAAACAGAATGGATTTATCCCCTAATTTACACATGGCTTTCTAGGGCTAAGGGGATGTAACTTAATGTTACAACATTTGATTTTTCATCTATAAGAAACCAGTAACATATGCAGTGTTGTTCCTCGGTGATCAGCTGAGGGGGCATTTTCTGGCATTTTCTGAACACATGAGACCCTTTACTTTGCAATAGTAGAAGTATCCTACTTCTCAAAATTTTAAGGGACACCAAGCAATAAGGTAAAACTTCCAAAGGACCCCCTTCAGGAACAACACTGCATATGGGTTATTAATATAAGAGTTGTGACAATACAGACATGTTCTTATAAAAAAACATGACATTAAATAACAATATGATTTGATACAATACTCAGTCTTGCCATGATAAATAAAAAGAACTTTGACAAACATCTTTATATAATTATTACTGTTGTTAGATGAGCGATTTTAAAGTCAAATGATATTAGAGGCGTGGCTTGACTACCTGTCTAAAACATGTATTATTTAGGTAGAGCAACATTGGGATCCACTGAAGGATACTGAGACGGTACCAAAATAATCCATCATGGTTCGCACGGTCCTGGAAAACTACTTGAATTTTTTAGGGGTACTTGAAAACTACTGGAATTCTGATATTACTCGAAATGTGCTGGAAAAGTACTGGAATTTTGTTCAAAAGTACTTGAATTCGCCAAAATGTACTTGAATTTTAAATAATGTTGAAAATAAGTCACTAATTGAAAAGATAATGATCAAATTCAAAACCAGGAAGTGAAATCGTTGTGTTTCTACTCGCAGTCGTCATTCGGAAACGCTCGTATTTTTCCGTAGCATTCGCATCTTTCCGTAAGTAGCCGAATCATTCCGATTGACATGCCTCGTGGTAATCTAGGTCTACAGTCAAATGCCCTGAGAAAGAGTGCCAGAGACAAGCAGCTTGAAATGACCCAGTTGAGTTCACTGTTAGATGAAAAGGTTGAAATTTTGAAGACGTGCTAATCAACTGTGTAATGACATACATGTATGTACCCAATACAAATAGATATTAAATACTTATTTTTACCATGTAGTGGTAAGATTGTGTACAGTAATATCAGTGACATTACAAAATTGAACTTGCTGATGGAAGAATGTGTAATAGAAGTCTTGAAGTGCTGTTAAACTGTGAAATGTATTATTATAAGTACATATCTACAACAGTAACTATTTGAATAAAATGTACTTGAAAAATACTGAAAGGTACTTGAAAAGTACTTGAAAAGTACTGGAATTTTTGTTCATTTGGGCTGTACGAACCATGTCCATAATAATGGATAAAATTTTAGAGGAGAAAAGAACCGCTATCAATTTAACCCAGACAGTTATCCATAAAACAGCCCGAATATTGATGTTACATGTTTTGGAGTCGGTTGACTAATTCTAAAGTCAATTATACATATCACAGACATCTTATCACAATACAGATATCATATCATGATACATGTACATATATCCTCAGATTAAGTATCACGATTCTCAATGTATCGATATATCATCATAACTCTGCCCTTTACAGGCCTCAAGGAGTGAGAGGGTTAAAGCTCTCAAAAGCAATTAAGTGGCATAATGAAATTAAAGCCTTTTCCTTGCTGTAGACTAGTTTACATATGCAATTTTTAATTATAGCTTGAAAAGCCTGAACAGAGTCTGCAGAAAAACCTATTTTTGTTATTTGACTTCAAAAATTAAAGTCAATCAAAATCATGTTGGAAATGAAGATCTGACCATGTCATGTATTGGGGCTGATTTTGTGATTGACCAATCTAATATCCATCCCAAAGGTCAAGGTCATCCGACAATAAGTAACCTGACCAGGTCAGTCTCATGTCCAAGATCCAGGAAATTTGAGATTAAATCTTTCATCTCGAGATCAGAGCTGCTAAGCCTATCATCTTCACTATTCTTTCTTAATCCTGCTTATATTCAACCCCAGCGGGAGGGAAAACTTCATAAGAGGTAACGGGCCAAAGCAAAAACTAGCTATTGCACGAACTTATTTAATAATAACAATATTTAACCCTGATTTTGTAATTGGGACAATAGGGAAAATAACAGTACATTAGACTAAGAAATAGCCTGAGTAAAGAATGGGTTAAATATTTATAACTTTCAGAGATTGAATTTGATTTGAGATAAGGGCTTGAAGCAGTTACCACTACCTGAAAGAATTTAAGAAAAACACTTAACATTTAGATATTAAATTATTATTATTACAGTAAAATTAAGGATATTCAGTCAATATAAGATCTAAATATTTTATATTCTACAAAAGGTTAATTTTTACATGACAAAAATGTAAATGGTTGGTGGTTGTATCAAAGAATAATTTAAGAGTATATATTATATATCATCAATCAATTATTACTATTTTGTATTCTGAAAGCATATCTTTTCTAATTTGAAACCAAATCACAGACATTTTTGCATATTCTGTTTTTTGTTTTTGTTCATTGTAGAAATATGATAAGACATATTTATTATGTTGATAAAGTAACTTGCAAATACACTTGTAATACTAGGATTTAGTGAAGATTCAAAACAGCATTATATCCAATATCAGTCACCATACCTGTATGTATTGATGCATTGTTGTGGTTCAGTTCACAATACACACAGTTAACTAAATCATGATACAAAATTGGGTGAATATTATTCAAAATTTTAGTGAATATCTAAGCTCGAAATCCGGAAATTGTGAAACTCCTCAAAGAAAAGGTTTCTTGCTTAAGATGGGTAAATATTTTACAACTTGTTTGTTTTTTGGTAGACTAACATTAGTCCCTGAAAAAAAGAGTTCTTTACTAATTTGATTTTTTTGATTTTTTACAAAAAGAAAAATAAAGGAGCCGTGAACAATACTTAATTTAATCTGATGCATCTAGACTTGCCAATATTTTCTAGACTAAAGAAGGCTCCTTTGATTTTGTTTGCTTTTGGGTTTGCTTTTTGGTATAAATGATGGTTACTCAAATAAGTTCCATAAGAAATATTTAATTCAGATCAGTGAAATTTTATCTCTCAGCAAAAATGTTGAATTTCCGTATCATGATACTTATATCATGACCTTAATATCGTGATATTTATATTGAAAAACTTGTGTCGTGAGATCCCTATTAAATAAGTTGAAATTCATGAAAGTTAATTTCATAAATATTCATATGAACTTGGATAAGGCCCTGAATTTATTAATGTCTCGTATGAATCTAAATCACAAATACATGACAGTATACATATTGCAATACAAGACAATATATTTACTCTATATATTAATTATAATTCAGGCAACACACAGCCATATGGATGGGAGTTTATATCCAATAAATTGACATATGTGACTCACATATGTCAATTTATTGGATATAAAACTGACAATAAACTTAAATTTCAATACAAATTGTGATAAACTAATCCTCTAAATCTAGACACCCCACAACCAAGGAAGGGGCCATTCACTTGATTAGGGGTGATCAGGGGATCCCCCACAGTGATAATGGAACAGTCTCAATATGAACCTGATTGGCTAGTCTATTGTAACACATACTTTACTTATAATGATTAATGAATAGAATCCTATTATCATTTTATAAAACAAATATAATAACAGATTTTTATAATTCATATTTTTATGATATATTTAACAAGATTATTTTTAAGTACAATAAAATCATAAATCATAAAACATATAAATGGAATTAGGATACTCCATGCTTGGATAGGTTTTGAATTTTGACAATCTAAAACCAAATATATTCTTACATTTGTTCATTATCTAAATGGCATCTAATCTAAAATCATACTATTTTCATAAATGCCATTATCAATTTATCACATACTATTACAATATTATTTCCCAATATTACAACATTGTAACAAGATTAATTATTCTCTCCATGATATTGAAACATTGTACATGTACACAACAACTTTGTTACCATCCAATGATAATCCAAATATACACATTCAAACACACTAAATACAATGTACTATATTTCCAAATGCAACCAAAATCTGAATCCATATTGATTCAGATTTTGATAGTTCATTTCTTTACCTTAAAAGGGTGAGAAACAAATAAATATACCTCTTAGAAATATTGGAACATCATAAAATATCAACAAAGAGTAATATCATTTCGAAATTTGAATAGTTAATGTGCCTTATCAAAATTACCATGATGAATTAAACAGAAAGTCAATCTCACCTAAGAGTCCAATATGGCACCAGATAATTGGTTTCTCCAGGTCTTCCTTGTATGCGAGGGAAGCGCCAAATAATGGTGGGATAATCATCATCAGATTGCTAATAGTGTTCCCTGAAATTATTGTAAAATGATTTATCATTTAAATACTTTTGTTACAATATATAAATATATATATATAAATATAATCTCAAATCATAAAATTGGAAGAATTTTAGTTTTTTTACATAAATGTTTTAACAGGACTAAAGAAGCAATGAAATCTATGAATAACAAAACAAAACTGTCAAAGGATTTATCTAGTCAATTCATGATCACTGGCATTGCTGTGCCTGAGATGAAAACAAAAGCTGGATTGTACAACGATATTCTTCATTCATTCACATTCTTGGAGTCACAACCACTGTCGAGTCATTGCAAATTTTGAATTTTCATCTAAATATACTTACAGAATTCTGCAATAAATGGAAGCACAACATAATTCTCTTCACACCAGTCAAGGGTTGAAGTCACCTTTCCCCAGTATCCAGCGACAGGCGCCATCTTTGTGGTCTGCTTTGTCGCCAAGCCTTCCAGCTCTGTTACGCCTGATCCTGTGATGCGGTCAATCTTGAGATTCCACTTGCACAATTCGGATATTGTTAGTCGGCACTTTTTGAACACACAATCAAGATTCTTTCATTAATCTACCCTTGACTTTCTTTGAGGCATTTCGTTATCTTTTATTTAAATGTAAAAATGTAAATTAATTTGATTTTGAGAAATAAAATGACACAGTACATGATAAACAAACTGTTGATGATCATGCAGAGGCATGTAATTATCAAACACACTTGTACTATTCTAATATTGCTTTTGTCACATTTCAGTAAGAATAACTAATAACTAATTTCTTACTTTTATAAAGCAATGAAAATATAAATAATATTACATAAAATGCTGTCTATCATTGGAAATAAATCATGTATGACTTTAACAAAGAAGCCAATGTTTTCATAATATTGATTTTGCAAAATATGATTCATCAGTTTCTGTTTTTACGAAATGTCTATTTGTTTGTGAGAATTTCGTGTAACATATGTTGAATGAATCAGTCGTTTTATTAAAACAATAACATAACATAAACTGACACAATATATTTGTGAATTTTATTTATATGAACATAATTATACCACATATGTAGCTCTTTAGGCTTTTGAAGAAATAATATAGAATTTGTATTCAGTATTCCACAACAATCCTCAGAGTGATCTTAAAGATGACCAAAATAAGGTTAACTGTTTCTTTGTTGCCATGGTTTCAGTGCAGGTTTTGCAATGGCATTTTCTGTCATTATCATACTTGCATGCGGTTTGCGATGAAATTTAGCTATTGAGAAAAGAAATACATCACTCGGTAGTCGAAAGTTTGATACCATATTTATAAAACAATAAAATAATTAATTCAAAGTCAAAAGTATGGTACCCTCTGTTAAAGTGCCATAGCTTTTAACAAACCCGTTTTCTGTGACATCATCATAATGTGTGTAGCTTTTAAACTGTGTTTCCGTTACCGAACTGCGTCGGATGGTTATCAACTTGGGCGCCAACTAGTGCCCGATTCGGAAAAAAAGAAAAGAAAATCTAGTCGTGCAGGGGTTATTGGATGCCATTCTCTAAAACAGTGGGCGCCAATT
Organism: Steromphala cineraria; assembly: GCA_916613615.1. Taxonomy (NCBI): domain Eukaryota; kingdom Metazoa; phylum Mollusca; class Gastropoda; order Trochida; family Trochidae; genus Steromphala; species Steromphala cineraria. The sequence continues at coordinate 30,950,665 of OU744729.1, read as the reverse complement.
TTTCTGTTTTCTTTTGTCAGTGGGGGTTTACTTTGTGTTACCTAGCTTTCACAAACAATTTGAAGTCTGATGAGCTACAAAAGCCATCGTTTCTAAAGTTTGAAGTTTGAAATGTTTGTTCATGAAATTAAGGGGAAAATAACATTGGAAACAACAAAAGTTTTTATTGTTAAAATAAAGCAGTTTTGCAATACCATGCTAAAGTTGTGACCTTGCTGTGATGTTGACATTTGATGGATTGTAGTGGAAATTCTTTTTAAAATCTTGTACTTCTCAAAAGATGATATATAGCAAATTGGAGCTTCATAGCACATAAACTTTTCAAGTTATCACCTTTTAAAGGATTTGATTCCTTTTTTTTAACTCGTGACCTTGACCTTTGACCTTGAATGTAAACTCAAACAAATCCCGCTTATACAGTATAAACAGTATGAAATGCATATGTTATCTAAAAGCTTAATGTTTAGACGAAATTACAAATGCCCTTTCTGCTTTAAAACCTGGCAAAGCATGTGGTCCTGACGGACTTCCTCCCAAAATGTGGAAACACGGGGGCAACATTCTACTACCTAACCTACATGTACTTTTTAATTGTATTTTTGTCTCCGGTGACTTCCCATCTGAATAATTATAGAGGCATTTCTCTCATGGACATTTGTGGGAAATTATTTATTTACATTTTGAATGAAAGACTAAAATCATTTGTAGAATTAAATAATTTGAATCCTGAGTGCCAAGCTGGTTTCTGCTCTGGTTATTCTACGGCTGATAATGTTTTTACCTTGCAGGCTTTGATTCAAAAATATTTATTTAAGTCAAAGGGTAGACTTTTCTGTTTATTTGTGGACTTTCACAAAGCCTTCGATTGTGTAAATAGAGACCTTTTATGGTTTAATTGTTCTTGCTAATAATTGCATACGTGGTAAAATGTTGTTTATCGTGCGTGATATGTACAAAAAAATCAATATCTGCTGTAAAAATATCAAACTTTAGTGTAACAGACTATTTTAACTGTTATCTACGAACCTGGTTTTTCTACGAAAAATCGGTCTCTACGAACCTGTTTATCTACGAAACCACTGGTTCCCATTTAAACTCCTTGAGTGGAGTTCGACAGGGATGTATACTGAGTCCTTTACTTTTTAGTATGTTTGTTAACCAACTTGAGGAGCATTTAATGATGAATAATGACAGAGGGATTTTTGTTGGACCAGACGTTTTAGAACTCTTTTTGTTACTTTATGCTGATGATCTCTGTTTGTTTTCTGATACTGTTGTAGGATTGCAAAAGAAAATAAATGTTTTGTCCCAAGTTTGTACGAAATGGGGTTTGAGGGTAAATTTTTCCAAAACAAAGATACTTGTTTTTCGTAATGGAGGCATTGTAAAGAAGACAGAAAAATGGCTATTTGATAACGTCGCAATAACAAATTATAATTTATAACAACAACATATTATAGTTTAAATATTTGGGATTACTCTTTTCAAACAGACTTTCTTGGTCGAAAGCAGTCCAAACCCCTTTTTCATAAAGCTAATAAAGCTCTTATTCCAATCAAACAACGCAATTATGAATTAAAAAATCTCCCTACAACCATTTTGTTTCAAATGTTTGACACACAAATAATGCCTATAATTCTTTATTGTTCAGAAATATGGGGTATTCATGAATGGTAAATGTTGGAAAGCTTTCATGTTAAGTTTTGTAAATATGTTCTTGGTGTAAATATGAACGCCACAAATGTTGCTGTGTTATCGGAATGTGGACGTCAAAATATCTTTTGTAATACAGTTATAAGATGTGTAAAATTATGGTGTAAATTATTGTGTATGAATGAAAATAGATACCCGAAACAATGTTACCTTATGTTGAAAAGACTTGACGAAAATGATCGTAAATCGTTGGTTACGAAGATAAGAAACATAATTTGTACATATGGTTTTAATTATGCATGGGAGTTTCAAAATATTGTCAATATTGTAATATTTATCAAACAATTCGCTCAGGTTTAAGATTGTAATACTCAGAATATTCTCTCTTTTAAATGAACATTCAAATTTGGATTTCTACTCATCTATGAAGGCATCCTTTAAAATGGAATCATATTTGTTGGTAATTCGCAATAAAGCTTTTCAGAATAGGTGAATTGAATATGATGAAAAATAACGGGAGGAGAAATAATATTCCGAGAGAGTTTAGATTTTGTCTTTTCTGTAAAAATGTTTTAAAAGACGAATTACATTTTATGCTTTTGTGTCCTTTGTATAAAGACCTAAGAATGAAATATTTGCATAGTATTCAATGTAAAAGAAATGCATCTCTAAGGCCCTTTTCTCATGCACGAATTTACATACATGAGTAAATTTACACACTATGTAATTATACATACATGTGTAATAGTAAATATACTTTCTGTTCACATGTAGTTAAGCATTATGTTGTATTTGTCAATTACATACAGCCATGTATTATAATAAACGAAAATATATGAGTAGATTCAGTCTAGCGCCAGCTTTCATGATGTTAAGACTTCTTGGCTCCAAGAGAAGAAGAGATTTTCCCTATATGTATATGTAAATTTACATTTACATGACCTCCTGAGGTCGTGTAAAGTTACTCCTAGTGCAATAATACTCATGTATGAAATTGCGTTCTCATGACACTTTTACATACCCCAAATACATTTACATACATACGTAAATTTACTAACATATGTAAAGGTGTGCATGAGAAAAGGGCCTAATTTCTCTAATGCAAAATGAAAATGTAAATTGTCTATATTTGTATGCAAACTATATCAAAGAAGCTTTTATGTTACGCTCTTCATTACTTTAGTTGTATTTCATTAACCTGTTAAATATAAGGATGTTTCATTATCTAGCTGCAAAACCGTAAATTATTATAATCTGTAATGTATACAATGTACATGGGCCTTTGGCCTTTATACTGAATAAAGTTATTCTTCTAATTGGAAAAGTTATAGCCAATAGAACTAGACTAACATTTAGTCTCAGAAGTATTTTTCAATATTGACAATAATTTTAAACAAATCATGTATAACAAAATGGAGCCCAGAAGATGGGTTAACTTCTGCTGAGCGATCTAGGGTTCTTATACATTTCTAGACTGGGTTGGTCATCAATTAAATATTTTTGCTTTAGGGTCTGGATGACATACTACCAATGGAACATGTGCGGCACAAAAACCTGAAAACATCTAATAAGTATACCAAAGCTGCAAATCTTGTCCAGAGAGGCTAATCACTCTATCACCACTGGAAATTTTCATCAGAAAAATCTGTACTACGAGGGGCGTTCAATAAGTGTTGCAACTTCAATATAAAACCAACTCGGGTAGTCAATTTTTTACTTTTATTTTTCAATATAGTTACCCTTCACCTCAATACACTTATTCCATTTCTCTTTAAGACTTTTGATGCCGCTTTTGTAGAAGTCTTCCGTTTGCCCCCCTAACCACGCCTCTGTGGCAGCTTTGACGTCTTCGTCATCCCGGAAAAGCCTTCCCCGTAGGGCGGATTTTAGGTTTCTGAACAGGAAGTGGTCACTGGGGGCTAGGTCTGGGCTGTAGGGTGGGTGGTTAAGCTGTTCGAATCCACAATCACGTATAGCTGCCTGTGCAACTCTTGACTTGTGGACTGGAGCGTTGTCATGCAAAATCAGAAAACCACGTGTCAACATTCCACGGCGTTTCTGTCGAATGGTCTTTCGCAATTCTTGCATTAGGTTGGCATAATATTGACCATTCATTGTAGTTTTGGTTGGCAAGTAATCAATAAATAATATGCCTTTTGCATCCCAAAAGATTGTCGCCATAACCTTGCCAGCTGATGGTTGAGTGCAAAACTTCAGGGGAGGCGGTGAACTCGGGTGCTTCCATGGCTTGGATTCCAGTTTAGTTTCCGGGTCCCAGTGGTGGATCCAGGTTTCGTCACCTGTCACCAGTTGAGACAAAAACCTGGCTTCATCCGCATTAAACCGATCCAGGAGCTCCATGCAACTTTCGGTTCTTTTCTGGCGATCTTGTGTTGTGAGGTTTCTGGGTACCCATCTTGCAGATACCTTGGACATACCAAGATGGTCATGAATTATTTTTTCAACACTTCCGACTGATATCTGGAATTCTAAAGACAGTTCAGAAACTTTAACACGGCGGTCAGCTAAAATTCGTCTTTCGATAGCGGCAATAACTTCCGGTCGGGTGACTTCAGATGGCCTGCCTGACCGTGGGTCATCGTCTAAGGACTCCCTGCCCCACTTGAACTGAAGAGACCAGCGACAAACTGTTGAAAAGGAGCATCCTTACCCATCACATTACACATAAGATTATGTATTTCTGTAGCTTTGCATCCCTCTTTAGTAAGGAACTTGATCACAGCGCGTTGTTCATGTTTGAGAGAATCCATGATTATGGAGACCCCTAGGTCAGCGCAGCTATTATATCTAAATAATTGTTATGTCTAGAAATTGTTTTGACATGTGTCAATGTTATGTTTTGACTATAGTAACACCTGCTATAAGCTGACACTGTTTATGTAAACACCAATGCCCCGCTTGCAACACTTATTGAACGCCCCTCGTAACATCACATACCCTTGATTTGAGAAAGTCCATTAAACTGCTCCACTGATTAGAACTGCAACCCTCTAAAACAATATTTTACAACACCCTCTGATTCTGCATTGAGGAAATTCATGCAATTCCAATTTTTACCCGAAATTTTATCTTCACAGCCTTTTAGGTGGGTAGCTTTACTTTCAGACTACATTACTTACATTACTGATCATGCTCAGCTAAAGACTGTTGGACCGTTTACATTTTCTGTAAAGCCCTGTCATTCATATTGAATCTTTTCTAGAGATATCAGTTGAAATACACATCAATCCTGACATATTATTTATTCATCAACCTTGTTGTCATCCACAAGACAAATGTTATTTACTTCAATATTGCGTTTGCTTATAAAAAAACAACAGGACACAAACATTACTACAACAATGTTTTTATGCAGGAATAACAAAAACAACAAACCAAAGTAGACATCATAGAAACAAATCAATATCAATCATTAACTACATAAGTAAAATCAGATCAACAGTATTGTAAATACTCCTTACTGGTGTATTTCCGTTGCAATACTGTGTCAACAGCAATTCTGTGAGTTTATTTTTGTTTTTGAAAGGCAAGATTGGCAAGCTTTGAAGAAGACCTGAGTCACAGATATCAAGAAACCATTTTCCATTTTATTCACTTTAAAGCAGCCTCCAATGATGGATCTTGATTTATATTGAAGAGATGAAAACATAGGTCAACTTTATCATATTACAAACATGTGTAAAAAAATTTAATTCATTTGTCATAGCATCCCTTTTCCGTCTAAATTTTACGTGAGGCTTAGGAATTCTAATGAAATAATTTCAAGAATATTTTATTTTTAATATTTTAATATAATTAAACTGTAAAATTATCTTCTCTTTTGCTAAATTTAACATTCTACATTAAATCCTTTAAGTCACTTTTTTTCTGAATAGTGAATTGAGACATTTTTAGAGTATTGAAAGAATCCATTTTTATTGACAAAACTTAGATTAATTAAAGGTTAGAGAGAACAGTTTGAGGACCATTTGACACAAGGTCCTTTACCCTGGGCAAAGTTATCACAATTTTGTCAATATAAAGTGAGAAGGCACTAGGATATGAAATATTTTAATCTGAAATGTCATATCAATGCATTTTATTCACTACATTACTACAGATCTGATCTTATTTGAATTTAATTAACATTGAATTGATATTGCATAAATATTGCAAACAGTTGACAAGAAATAAAATGTAAAACTATTAAAAAAAATTTAAAAAATAAATGATTTTCAACAAAATTTGTCTTAAAACATGGTTGTTTAGTGTCAAGTTACATTTAAAATGTTTTTGATTAAAACCATTTGAGTATTTCTGACATAAATTTAGGTATAAAACATCTACATCTATGACCTATTAAAATGACGATTTAATAGGGAAAAGGTATTGGATGGTATTAAATTCTTGTTCATGAAAAATATATAAATATTTTGATTCAGGTAATAATTGTTAGATGATTTTATTTGAGATTCTTGCTGAAATTTTTCAAATACTCAGCTTCACCGAAACATCACAACCTTAAGTGTCAAAAATAGTTATTTCATGAAAACAATACTATTCTTTGCCTAAAAACCTCAACGAAAGTACTGTCGGATCATTTTAATTGGTGTAAAATAATTCAAGATTTGACAGTCCTCTTTGACTTATTCACTGCTAAAAGGTATACATTATTTGAAAATAAACAACAAAATAAACAAGGGTTGAACATTGTTGTCTAAGAAAACAAGCTAGTGAACATTTAGTGTAAAATGTTGTGTTTTTATAAAGCATACAATGTGATTACCCTGGACATTTACAGATGACTAATTGAAAAATATCAAATATTCATTCCGATCACATGAAAAGCAAAACAATTTCATTGTAAAATGTGGGACAGGTAAGTTAAAGTGTAAAAAATACATTTTAACAAATTATGCAAAGGGTGTTTTTTAATATGTGTTAAAACTCTTCAAATTTAACATTTCAAATTCACAACAAACAATTTCATGGTCAAATATACTTGTATAAACAATATAAAATATTTGTGCATTGATATTGTGTACACTAAACTATGGTCAGTAATGAGCTTTTAAAGGGACTGTCCAATCAGGGTATATATTGTGGAAAAAAAATTCAAGGGGACATTTGATTTTGTGCATATAATGCTATCAGTATATGATTATAATACCACAAAGATTAAACATGTCACTGGGGGTAACAATTTTGTTGATTTATATTAAACAACAATAAAAAGAAGGGGATATAAGTGTAACAGAAGTGATTTTGAAACCACCTCCACCGGGATTCGAACCCGGGCCCTCCGGGTTGAGAGTCCTACACTCTACCTGTTCGGCCAAAGAGATATCCCTCTAGCCAAAGCCAGTAGAAATGCTTATATCTCACCCTGTCACATAAGCAAATTTTCATTCCACAAAAAATACCCCGATAAGACTATCCCTTTAAGGAGGAGTAGTGTCAGAGTATTCTTGCTATAAAGTAGTTTATGTGGACATTCCTCTTTATATACACTTCATTGATACATGTTAATTTCACAAATCATTTCAAGCATTAGACACATCAGTTGCTTTAGATTTTACAATTCGACAAAAAAATTGTGAAAATTCACACAAAAAGAAAACATTTGGATTTTTAGCCACTAATCCACACTGGAAAGGCTTGTAAAGGTGTTAAAATAAGTTTCATCATTGATGATTTGTAAATTATTTGAAGATTTATCAACACCTAATTTGCCTTTATCATGTTGTTAATTAATTATAACCGTTTTTTTTATATCGTTTTGCCAACATTCAAAATGGCGTCCAAAAATCTACATCACATCCCTTTATGCAAAGCTATGCTTAAGCCCGTACATAGGCTTGACTAAAACATGCACACAAACCTCAAAATTATCCTGCACCTGCAGAATAACGTTTGAGAAGTAATTACCTAAGAAACATATACTTTCAGATAACTTCCAACATCTTCAATGAGGTATAATTAAGCCAGTCTCAATAATAAGCATATTTACATTCGCTGCAATTCAGCAAATTCATTGTTTGAGTCCAGAACCCACATAAACCTACAGGTGAAAGGCAGTCTGACTAAAATCGACAAAAGCTTTCGAGGAAAAAGAGTGTTAATATTATCTCTATTGGGGTTCGAACCACATCCAGCCTGGCTTTCCTCTCATTCACAAGGACGGCGGCATAAGCTATCAATCAGGGCAAGGGGCACATAATCCATTTTCAACATGATCACCGCCATGTTGGTTTTTGGTACGTTTGTGAGGTTAAACTGGTGTTGAACAAGCTTGGGTGCTTTCAGACCTTTGTGGAGAGGAAAGCCCCGATACATATTTTTTATTTTGTTTCCCTCGAAACACGATACACTTTAAACAGCCTGGGTGACATGTGACTAGCTGCTGTGCTGTGGAGCTGGCACAAAGAACGGGGGGATTTATCATTAAAATGATGATTGTGTCAAAAGACTTAAATTTGTGATTGAGTCTGGGTTACACCTTGCAAGGGAATCTTGAATACTTCTGAATAAAGGCAAGTTGGATGTTAATAATACACAACCAGTTGGCAAGTCTCCAGGTGGTTTACTTCCTAACGTGATATCGAATATTTTTGCTGCCATCATTGTGATTGGTTAGATGAGCTGGCATCTGAAACATGCGACAAACGTTGGTGTATTCTGACAGTGGAGGAGAGGTTATATCGGGGCTGGTGCGAACCTTGAAACAGACACTATTTTTGATATTTTGTTCTTTGGAGTACGGTTGATTTTATTTAGATTCATTATCTAGTGTTCAACTAGAATTTTCTATTCTGAGCAAAGTTTCAAAGCAGATCTTTCACACATGATAACATTACAGACAGTATAGCAACATAATTTGTTGTACTGACTAATCGAAATAAGTTTTAAAGATTCAAGTATCTTAATATTGCAGTTTCAGTCAAAGATAAACAAAGAAAAACAATATTTGATAATTAAATCTTGTTGTAGTTTTTTCAGTGCTAGAAAAATAGAATCCTGATTGTTTGCAATCAATGTGATTAGTGCAACCGACAACAGCATTCAGTCTATTTGATGAAACATGACTAGACTACAGCTCCTTCCCCTGTGAGTAGCGCACATTATCTAACAAGAAATGATTCAGGTGAAAGTGCAAGACAATATCTGATTGGATAAAAATAAGGATATCTTGCAAATTTACAACACTAGCAGATTTTGCAGAACCAAGAAAAAATAGCACAGTTTACCAAATATCATATGGGTACTAGAGATGGGTAAAGTACAAGACAATTTCTGATTGGATAAAATAAGGATGATATCTTGCAATTTACATCACTAACAGATTTTGCAGAACCAAGAAAAATAGCACAGTTTACCAAATATCATATTGGTAGAGATTCTCAATGTACATTTCAATATTTCAAAATTTCCTCAACCTTTTTATAGGTTGTGGACATAAGGACCTCAGGTTCTGCTTAATTAAAAACATCAATATTGCATATCATGGTAAGAAAGTAGAAAATTGTATTAAAACTTGAGTTTCTTGTAAAAAAATGGAAAATAGCTTCATTGATATAAATCATTTCATTGAGAGTAAAAAATAATTTTTGTCTTACAGTTATGAAAGTGTTAGGAACTACTGGGGTTTTTTTTCTTAATATTTTTTTCACAAGGGTTCACACCTAGACTGTAGGTAAAGCAAGACAAAATTTGTTTGATGTTACCTCAAGAATAATCATGACATAATAAAACCATACTCTTTCTTGGTGTTTGTTTGTATTTCATTCTGGATAATTATTCAGGTTTTTACATGTACATTTTATGTACTTACAGAATGATGTGAGACATTCTAAATATCTTGAATAAAAGTTACAATCACATGACAGTAAAAAAAATTCGAAAACTAATTTCAGGGTATTTAGGTACATAAACCATAAATTTCAGGCTTGTGCAAACTTGAGTTATCACAGAATAATTCTGTATACAGAAACTTTCTTTTATGTTCATGACAGTTTAATTAATAGATCCTTTCATCGGAAAATGTATCCATAACCTTTCATGTTGTTGAGCTATTTTTCTTTTGCATAGCTTGTGCGGCCTCAGTTTGTCGAAAGCGGTCTTCTTTACCAGGGATTTCACCAAGTTTGCCAGCCCGGTAATCTTCAATGGCCTGTGAAATTAAATGATTTGTTTGAATATACTGCCTTTATTATCATATATTATCATTATAGCTGTAGTATTGATTATATTTTAAAACTGAGTTTCCAATAGACAAGAGTTCCAAGAGACCAATAAATAGAAATCACAACTTGTTAACAAAAGAAACAATCAGAAAGTAAGACATTTTAGAAATTAGGACACATACCGTAGTTAAACAGTGTTGTTCCTAGTGGGGGTCCGGGGACCATATGCCCACCCTTATGGTTTGGAGTCCCTTAAAATTTTTAGATGTAGGATACTTTTACAATTGCAAAGGGGCCCATCTGCCTAAAATTTGCAGAAATGACCCCTTCAGCTGATCAACTAGGAACAACACTTGTTAAAGAATTTATGGAATAGCATTATAATTAATTCATATACCTGGTCTATTTCTGCCTGTGTGTTCATTACGAAGGGACCGTACGTTACAACTGGTTCATTTATGGGCTCCCCACAAGCAAGCAGGACATGGCAATCTGCAACAGGAATAGCTTACAGATTGGAATATTGAATTCAGGTGATCACATGTTATGGTACAGCTAATCCTGCCTTGATGTCATGGATAAAAAGCAAGAATACGGATGTTAGTCAACTAAAAAATTTCTAATTGATATAAAGTACATTTTTTTTAAATACAGATCATACATAACCATTTTATTAAAATCTAAATATTTTAGATATTTAAATACCTACCTCAACTTAAATAGTTGCCACTAAGCTTATTCGATGAGTGTAAGACGTTTTTCCGCGAATATCACTACCCTGGTCGGAAGTACTGCCCCCAGTACTGCTCATGAGCGGGGAAACGTCGAATCCTGGGAAAAATAGGTAAATTCTCCTGGTACGAACCTGGAACAGGTATCCAACGAAATCCGAAGGGGAGGCCGGGCGGGAATACATCCTTTAAGTTGAGGTAGGTATTTAAATATCTAAAATATTTAGATTTTAATAAATTTTTAACCTACCTCAAATTAAATAGTTGCCACTGATCCGACAGTAGGGAGGTGGGAGGACGAGGCGTCGAAAAGGTCCCAGTGACATCCTCCCAGCGGGGCGCCCGTACGGCGACTGCACAGAGAAGCAGACGGTGAACCCCATGTTGTCGCCAACAACGAAAACCACTCAACAAGAGTGCAAGTGAAAAGTAACGAAGTAAAGCTTTCAGCTTACCCTATCTGGACGTTGGGGCAGCTAGCTGTTGGGCTACCACCAACGGTCCAAAGGACTGCAGGCCTTCCACGTCTTCGACAGCCAGGTCCCGGAGGTAGTGGGAAGCAAAGACCGTGTTGGATCTCCAGAAGCAGCCCTCCATGATCGCTGAAACTGAGCAGTTGCTGTGAAGAGCCATGGTGGATGCAAGTGCCTGAATCTCGTGAGGATGCATCGTAGGCAGCCAAGATGACAGTCCGGAGCCACAGAGAGAGAGTGTTCCTGGTCACTTCGCCTTTCGCTGCCAGTGAGAAGGAGATGAAAGTCTCTTCCTGGTGCCCCGGCGAGAAGCAAAGCGATCGATGTACTCTCGCAGGGTGCGCACAGGACACAGGGCGAGTTCCTCATTCTCCGATGAGTGGACAATCCTGGAGAGAGGAGGGATAGTAAACGTCCTGCCAGGCTGATCCGGGAGCTGCTTCTTGGCGACAAAGGCCAAGGTGGACAGATCCCCTCCTGGATGGTTCAAAACGGACCCTGGTAACATCCAACGCGTGGAGTTTGCTGATCCGGGCAGCCATAGCAAAGGAGAGGAGAAAGCAATCTTCCTCGAGAGGTGTACAAAGGAGGCTCCGACAAGGGCTCGAAGGGGGCTCCTTGAAGGTACTCGAGGATGATGTTGAGTTCCCACGCTGGCGGGCGAAACTTCAACTTCTGGTCCTCCAGCTTAAAGGACTTGAGGAGGGCCACCAACTCAGGGATCTTGGAGAACTTCCTGTCCGTCTTCACAGCGAGGACTGAGTTGAGAGCAGACAGGTAGGTGGAAATGGTGCCGCCCTTCAGATGACGTTTCTGGCGCAAGTGGAGGAGGAAGTTCGCCACGAACTGTGGGTCCACTGACATGGGATCGCGACCAGCGTCGGCACAGTACTTCTCAAAGGAAGCCCACTTGTCGTCGTAGAGCGACCTCGTGGAGACTCTGTTGGCCCTGGATATAGCGCTAGCTACACGTCTGGAGTATCCCTTTGCGCGGAGAGATCTCTGAAGATGGTCCAGACGTGTAGACTGTATCTCTCTGGATCCGGATGGAGCTGGTGACTGTGCGGTTGCAGGAATAGATTTCGCCACGGCGGGAGTGGAAGAGGGTCTCCTTTGGCGAGTAGTAGTAGGTCTGGGAACCACCCTCTCGCTGGCCAGTAGGGCGCGACCAAAGTCAGTCGTAGGCGATGAGTGCTCTTGATCGTGGCGACGACTTTGGGCAGGAGGATCGGTGGTTGAAACGCGTACGCATCACGACTCTCCCACGACAAGGACATTGCGTCGACGGCCCACGCGGCTGGGTCGGGGAGAGGAGACACGTACACCGGAAGCTGGTGGTTCTGCTTTGTGGCGAACAGATGGAGGAGAGGACGATGGATCTGATCGGCGATGATAGCGAAGGCCTCTGGATTGAGCATCCATTCCATGGGAGACGGCTTGTCGGGTCTGGAGAGAGCGTCCGCAAGGACGTTCCTGCACCCCGGAATGTGACGAGCTTGGACGAGGGTCTGGTTGTCGTCCAACAGTTGAAACAGCTCGAGAGCCTGATCTAGGAGGCGGGGAGAGCCTGTCGTGCCCTGGTTCCTGATGGTCCACACGACTGAGGAGTTGTGGGAGGCCAGCAGCAGTGCTGTAATAGCCAAGATGACGGCCTGCATCTCCAGACTGTTCGAGTGCCAGGTCGTCTGAGGGTGAGTCCATACGCCCGATGTGGTCTGGTCTCCGAGGTGGGCTCCCCAGCCTTGGAGGGAAGCGTCCACAAAAAGTTCCAGATTGTGTTGAAACTCTAGCAAAGAGACGCCTTCACAGACGTTCGATGGCTGGGTCTACCAACGGAGGAACTGACTGAGATGCGCAGGGAGGGCGAACTGGATGTATGGCTTGAGGAACACTTGAAGAGGACGGACCATGAGACGACCTCGAGCGTGAGGGCCTGGGCTGATGTGAGCAGGCCAAGTAGAGCTTGCCATTGTCTGAGCCGAAGAGGCTCGCTGGACAAAAGACTGGATTTTGGTCCATCTGTCTGCAGGTACGAACAGTCGTCCTAAGTCTGTCCTGAACCGTCCCCCTATGAAGGTCAGGTCCTGGGTGTGGACGAGGTGGGACTTCTTCCTGTTGACCATCCAACCCAGCTGGTGCAGGAGGTTGAGTGCGAAAGCTGACTGTCTGCGTAGAGCATGAGACCGGGGGTTGGACATGAGGCAGTCGTCGATGTAGAGATGGAGATACCGGCAGATGGGAGTGGTGATCCGTGTGAATAACCACGGGGCCGAGGAAATTCCAAACGGGAGTACGCTTCACTGATAGTGCTGACCCTGGAAGACGAACCGGAGGAACTTCCTGTGAGGAGGGTAGATCGGTACATGGAGGTATGCGTCCTGCAGGTCAAGGCTGATCATCCAATCCCCGATGGACAGCTTGGAACGAAGAGTGTCGATGGAGACCATGCGGAAGTGTGCCGGGGGATCCATGTAAAGCTCGTTGAATTTCGCCATGTTGTGGTTCATGCGGAATTTGGTCGAGTTCTTCTTCGGGACCAGGAAGATTGGTGAGTAGAACCCTGGGGCGTTCTCGGGTCTCTGCACCAACTCCAGAGCGTTCTTGTCAAGAAGAGCCTTGATGTTTTCGGATAGAAGGACGCTCTGGGCTTCTGTGTTCTCCCTTGCCAGGGGAGTAGACGTCACAGGCGGAGGACAGGAGAGGGGTAGCTTGTAGCCTGTCCTCAGGATGTTGGTTACGAAGGGGTCTTCCAGGACTTGCCAGTTGGGCCAGAAGACTCCCAATCTCCCGCCAACTTGGGTGTTGTACACCGGCACGACTGGGGGTGGGAGGGCCCAGTCGCGTAGGGCGCTGACATCAGTGTCTGGAGAAGGGCCACTTGGAGCCTCTACCTCCACTGCCTCTGCTGGTGTCTCTTCCTCTGGAGGAGCCGGGCTGGTTCCTAGGGAGCTGGTTGGAGGAGGCACCTGATCGGGAGGGCTGGCTCCGAAACCTCTGCCTCTGGTAGAGCTTGGATTGAGTGGAAGAGTTGTGGCGCCTAAAGGAGACTTGATTATTAGCAAATAGGAGGGCCTTGAAGGCGACTTCAGTTTGAGTGACGGTGGCCTGCTCCTTGTAGACCTCTGGGATTTTGTCTGCGAAGAGGGTAGAGGCGGTGGGAGGAGCCTGGAGGAGGGACTTCTTAAATTCAGTGTCCCAACCGCACTGGTCTAGGAAGCCTGTCCGTCGCATGTGGATTACTGATCCTAGGCCACACCTGACTGTGTCGAACCCGTTCTGGATAGTACGCCGCTGCCAATGGAACAGAGTGGCCTGGTGGTCGAGTCTGGACTGGTTCTGTCTCTCTAGGTCCTCGGACATAGCTTCCGTGGCTGTCAGGAGCATGAAGAGAGGGCGGAAGGTCCTAAGAAGGGAAGTCTCGACTGAAGCCAGCTTGGTGTCTTGGACCTTGTAGGAGTGGTTGAGGGACGAAGACAGGCGTCCAATCGCGTCATCCAGCGCCGCTGCCTTGTCAAATCGGCTGAGAGAATGGACCGGAAGAGGTGCTGCGGGTTTCGCCTACTTGAGGGAGGAGGAGATGGACAACTTCTGGAAGTCCTCTTCCAGGGAAGCGATGCCGTCAAGGATGTCCGGATTAGGCGGGAGCATCAGCTCAGGGTCACAACGGACCATGTGGAAAGCGTTGGAATTGCCGGGGGAGGAGCCCTGCGGCAGTCGATCCGATATCCAGTCAGGGACGAGCTTAAGGGTCAGGTAGGTGAGGTCGCTATCCTTGTTGACATAGTCGGGGACGAAGTTTTGTTCCCTGTCCTGCTCGGGTGAAGGGAGCCTCTTCCTGCTTGACCTGGGAGTCTTAGGTGGAGACCGAGCGGGTGAGACCGAGTGGCTGGAGCGTTGAGATGAGGAGGTGTCCAAGGACGAAGAGTGGGAGCGTCTGCAAAGGGGGCTACGAGAGCGAGAGCGAGATGCGGATCGTCTGGACCGGCGCTGCTTGGCGTAGGGAGACCTGCTCCTGGAACGGCGTGGAGAGGG
This sequence comes from Steromphala cineraria, assembly GCA_916613615.1. Classification (NCBI taxonomy): domain Eukaryota; kingdom Metazoa; phylum Mollusca; class Gastropoda; order Trochida; family Trochidae; genus Steromphala; species Steromphala cineraria. The sequence goes on along the minus strand of OU744729.1, from coordinate 30,935,593 downwards.
AGAGCGGCGGGAGTCCCTGCGTCTCCTAGGAGGTGAGGGAGACGAGCGTAAGCCTGGCGCTGGTCGGAGCGCTGGAGCTGCTCCTTGCGCTGGAGCTGGTCCTGTCGCTGGTTGGAGCATAGGTCCTGACGTTGGACAGAGCGTAGGTCCTGACGTTGGACAGAGCGTAGGTCCTGGCGTTGGTCTTGGCGCTGGTCGAAGGGTTGGAACAAACGCTGGTCCTGGTGCTGGTCGGGGCGCTGGTCCTGTCGTAGGTCCTGGCGCTGGTCGTAGTGTAGGCTCGAGCGCTGGTCCTGGCGCTGGTCCTGGCGTTGGACAGGGTGCTGGTCCCTCTGGTCTTGTCGCTGGCCATCGGGAGGAAGACGAGCAGCTAAAGCTTTGTCCAGCATGGAGAGGACGGCCTGTTCCAAACCCTGAGGGACAGCAGCAGGCGTAGAGGAAGGAGGAGGAGGCGTCGGATTCCTAGGCGGTGTAGGAACAGTTGGAGGCGTAGGAACCCGAGGAGGCGTAGGCGAGCGAGGGGGATCCCTGGCAGGGACGGTTACATCCTCGGGAGGCGTAGGCGTCACGGACCAACGAGGAGAGTTCAACGACTGAGACATAGTGCGAAGAAGCTGTTGGGAGCGACGCTTCCGACGGGCCAAGACAAAACTCTGGAAGTCCTGGGAGGAGAGGGAGCAGCACTCGTCACAGCGGACGTCGATCGAGCACTCGATGGGAAGACAGTTAGGGCAGCGCTGGTGGGGATCCTTCGCTGACTTAGCGAAACGACACGAAACGCAGGTGACTTTAGGCATAAATCACTGAAAAGGGAAACAGAATATGCCAACATGTAGGACTCACGGCAAGCTAGTTAAATTTAAATGAATAAACGGGAAAGCTTGCGTGAGTGTGAAAAGAAAAAATATACAAAAAGTTATAAATTATTACATTTTTTGCGAAGTGTTATAAGAATATAAATTATATAGTAAAATAGGATTTATATATAAGATATATTGTGTAGAAGTGTAGTTATGAATTTAATTTTAATGTGAAAGTATAATTAAATTAGATGAAATACGGTAATTATAATATTTGAATTATAATTATTTGGAAGATATACGGTAATTATAAAATGGAATTATAATTGAATGTATATGCAAAAGTTGTGAGGTAAATAGAGATTATTAACCGAGTGTGTTTCCGTATCATTAATATCATATAATAGGAATAAAATTTGTATTATGCGAGCCTTTGGCGAGCATAATACATATATTTTTATTCCTATTATATGATATTAATGATACGGAAACACACGAGGTTAATAATTTCTTTATCATATAATGTCATTTTGAAATAAAAGGATTTAAACGAAAATATGATACCTTCTAAAAATATGTTTGACCTAGATTTCGCGGAGTAACTGCTTTCACAATAAACCAAGGTGAAGGTCATATTGTCGGCGATGTACAGTTGTGAACAATCTAGAAATATTCCTTCATGAAATGATTTTTTTCACAGTGATAGAAACGTCTCCTTCAATCTATGAACATTTTCAGTCTGATTTCCAATGCACGAGTAAACATTGTATTTTTTGATAACACAACATGCGTAAGAACCAGTTGTCAACGTCGCTACAACAGGGGAAGTAACTCTAACTGCATTTTGAAAAGCTGCATTGTCATTGATGTTACGCCAGTTCAGTTACGGTATCCTTAGACTAAACGTCGACTATTTGTGAAGGTGAGGTTGTTGCGTTTGTAACTACGCTACTATATAATCTGTACTATCACTAGAATATGATTTGTTTATGCTGATAAGTTGGTAACCGACACGACCAAAGCGATCTAGGCCTATGTTATGCACGAAAATTGAAGCACCTATTTTTTCGATAGCCGATATTGTTAGCTGCATATCGTTTTATTTTTAAACGCACAATGAAAGCAACTTGAAATGTTTCGATAACCAAGCTAAGTTCTAAAATACGAATGCGTGATAAGTTTTGAAAGATTTTGTTTACGATATTTTATTCGATAAAAAACCCACAAAACCTAAAAACTCCCGACGACGTTATCAATGTTTAGAGACCGGTTTAGGACTCGCATGACATGCATGGAGTTTTGAGAAAATAGTTCGAGTTTTGACCTCATTTGCATTGTTATCAGGGATCTGATAACATGATTACAAGATGGGTTTATTGCACAGATAACACTGTCCATTATATGATAATTATAATGTAGGGGAATTATAATTAACTGTAAAGGGGAAAACATAGGGGGTAAACGATGCAAGGGTAATTGCAAAGTAAACACATCACCATGGTGCGAAAGTCAAGGTGCGAAGCCAGTAAAATGTCTACGTGACAAACGGCACGCAACAAGAGGGAAGGGAAAACCATACCGAAGGACGATGAAGCAGGCGAGTGCAAAACCAGACAACTGTCTAGACAGGCGTCATGTGTTGCGAGGCAAGCCGTCACCATATTGTAAACAGGAATGTGCGAGATGAAAAAGATCGTGAGACATTCAAAATGGATAAATCAAGTTGTGAAAAGTGATTTGATGACGTTGTGGGGGCAGTAAATGAACATTGGAGAGGATAGGGAAGGAAAATAACCCAAAACCAAACCTTAGAAACAATAGGATTACGGGAGTGAAAAATTCGTGAAGCAAACTCAAACAGGTGAGTTAGAAAATTGACCTATTTTTCCCATGATTCAACGTTTCCCCGCTCATGAGCAGTACTGGGGGCAGGACTTCCCACCAGGGTAGTGATATTCACGGTAAAAACATCTTACACTCATCGAGTAAGGTTAGTGGCAACTATTTAAGTTGAGGTAGGTTAAAAATTAATAGATATTGCCCTTACAAGCTATTGCAAAGTGGTAAAAGTTATTAAGTAAGGGTTGACAAATTCAACTGAGTAAGATTTTCCAAATTACCCTGAGCTCCAGCTTTCAGCATCACCTCGGTCCCTGAATCCCCGAGAACTCCGATCTGACCCATGTGAGCGGGCAGCTGGTTGTGGCCAATTAAACCTACATAAACAGTGAGTGAGTTAGGATTATCATGTTTTCAACAATATTGCAGTTATTCAACACGTGGATGTCACCATCCAAAAGGAGTGGACAGACCTGGTAGAAAAGGAATGGAGAAGATAAGGTAACAGAAGGTGAGGAAGGCATAGTTAGATAAAGTCAGGTTTAGGAATGACTCAAATTTGGTCTAGTTTCTATGATTTGACCTGTCAAGCTTGAGTGACCCTACCAGGAGCATCTAAGCTCCAGCTGGCATAGCTCTAAGGATCACTGAAGAAACCAAACCAATACACCATGAAAATGCAATGAGACAAGTGGTGGTTAGTAAAGGCACTGGTATGTTGTAATCCTCTGATGTCTTTCAGGAGAGAGCACTATACATATCACCCTTTTGAAAATCATAAAAGACAAATTTAGTTTTATTTTGTATGCTAGGGGTCTTTGTTTAACAATAAAAGCTGTGTGAATCACTCATCAACTCCAAAATTATGAATAAAATCAATATTGTATCAATCACATTTTGCTAAAACAACATATAGTTTTGAATAAATTGAAAGGTAAATTCAACTGTCTCTGTCAGTTTGAATCAAAAAATACAACATCTGAGTGGCTTCCCTCAATAAATAAACAGCAAGCAGAATATAAAGTTTAAGTGAAGCACCCACCTGCGCCCCTCCACACGTAGATGAAGCCATTGTAGGACTCGGGGATGCTCTGTATGAACTGAGACTCCGCGGCAAGATGGATGTCCAGGAAGAGAATAGGAGTTAGTGTTTCTACAGATGACTTAGCTCCTGTGGACATAGAAGAAGAAATAATTTACCCACTTAACTTTTTCCATACAAGACAAAAGTTTTACAGCTGCACAAAGGTCATCATATAAAGTCAAGGAATCTTCAAACATTGCATTCCAGAATAATTTTGCACGTTAAACCTCTGAATGCGATGGATGACATGATTATAGTTTATCCATTCCAAAGACATGATTGCTTGTTTTCTCATGCAAAATAGCTCTCACGGTTCAACAGCTGCATATACATGTCCTAAGAATATGATTCAAGTGCTTTTTAACAATGTACAATTTGTAAGTAGATAGGTGAGAGAAATGGTGACGTTTAGGCCCAAAATGACCAACTTGCATCTGTAAAATACACTTTGTGAGCGCTAGCTAGCTTATCTCCACTGAATCATAATTTTTTTGCTTGTGATTGGTAATGTCAACCATTGCAACCATAAAAACGTGATAACATGTCCACCAAAAGTGAGTTTTATGTTGCTAAAAAGAATAGCCTCACATTGAGGGGTTGCGACACATGACTCATGATCATCTTACAAATGGAGAAACTAAATAAATGAAGCAGATAACATATTTGCTTATTATCACCCCGATGCCATTTTCTTATTTTAATCAGGTTCTCTGTACCTAAAGACTGGCCAGCTATCACTTTGACTTTGACGTTGCCGTCAGATGTCTTCACGGACGGAATAGTTTCTGCTGGCAGGTCCTGGTACCTCGGTTCCATCATCTTGTCCTGCAGAACAATAGAGGGTGTTATGTCATTGGCGTTTTAAATCACCATCAAACATAAATACATATTGCACAGAGAATCAACATTGTCAACTTCACACTAATGTTAAAAGATTGAGAATGATTATTCTTGTTGCTTATATTAAACATAATACCATGTGTCACTTTGTTAACAAAACAATGAATGTAAGTAATGACAAAATCATGGGTATTTTATGAGCACTTCGGTCAATAGTCAACACACACTAATGTGAAGTGTTCAAGAACACTGAGAGCCAAAAATGATATATTAATGATGAATTCATGCTGGACACTGCTTTAATTTCACATTGTACATGGTTTAAGATTTTATATTTGGCACAATGAAATATTTAATATTCTCAGGGCTTATGTCTTAATATTACACATGTCTGCACATTTCACATTTCAATGGTTTATGACACTTTTAGACAGGAACAATGTTGATCTAAATGAGCTAAAATAGGATATGAAGGCATTGATCTGACCTTGGATGGAAGATTGACCCACAGCTGGAAACCTTCCATCTTGCCGCCATTCTTCAACAAGTCATCAGTGGGCATCTCTGAGTGGACGACTCCACTGCCTGCAGTCATCCATTGAACCCAGCCAGCCTTGAGTATACCTGCAAGCAACACAGAGACTTGTCAACCTTCAAATATGCCAAATCTTAAAACTGGTGTTGTTTAAAGAGACAGTTCTATTGAGTTATTGTCTGTATAATTTTATTAAAATCTAAATATTTTAGATATTTATAATACCTACCTCAACTTAACATAAGTTGCTATACTCACATACTCGATGAGAAATGGACAATAACGCGAGAGTTTTCGAAAGAAGTCCCAGTAAGCTGCCCCAGCTCACTACGCGCGAGCGGGATTGTCCTATCCATGGAAAGAAAGTAGTCCAAAATCACTTCTTGGTATGAACCAAACAGCAGAAATCCAACGAAGTCCGTAGGGGAGGCCGGGCGGGAGTTTACCGTTAAGTTGAGGTAGGTATTATAAATATCTAAAATATTTAGATTTTAATAAATTTTAATCCTACCTCAACTTAACATAAGTTGCTACTGATCCGACAGCGGGGAGGAGGGAGGACGAGTCAGGCGTAGAACAGCAGGTCCCCAGAGACATCCTCCCAGAGGGGCGTCCGAGCAGCAGCTGCACAGAGAAGCAGACGGTGAACCCCATAGTGTCGCCAACAACGAAACAACTCAACAGGTGCATTAGTGAGAGGTAACGAAGTAAAAGCGTTCAGCTTACCCTACTTGGACGTTGGGGCAGCTAGCTGTTGGGCTACCACCAACGGTCCAAAGGATTGCAGGCCCTCCACGTCCTCGACGGCTAGGTCCCGGAGGTAGTGGGAGGCAAAGACAGTGGTAGATCTCCAGAAGCAGCCCTCCATGATCGCTGAAACAGAGCAGTTACGGTGCAAGGCCATCGTAGACGCAAGTGCTCTGATTTCGTGAGGGTTGCTGGCGACAGGATGAGGCAGGCCGGAAGCGTCGTATGCAGCCAGGATGACGGACCGGAGCCACAGTGAGAGGGTGTTCTTGGTCACCTCGCCTTTCACCGCCGGTGAGAAGGGGATGAAAAGTCTCTTCCTGGTGCCACGAAGAGAAGCGGAGCGGCTGATATATTCTCGAAGGGCACGCACGGGACACAGGGAGAGTTCCTCAGCCTCCGACGAATGGACGATCTTGGAGAGAGGAGGGACCGTAAAGGTCCTGCCAGGCTGACCAGGAAGCTGGTTCTTGGCGACGAAGTCCCAAAGCAGTCCCAGGTGCACGGATCCCTTCCTGGACTGCTCAAAGCGGATCCTGGTAACATCCAGAGCATGGAGCTCGCTGACACGAGTAGCCGTGGCAAAGGAGAGGAGAAACGCAGTCTTCTTCGAGAGGTGTTGAAAGGAGGCCTCAGCCAGGGGCTCAAAGGGGGTTCCTCGGAGATACTTAAGGATGACGTTGAGGTCCCAGGCTGGCGGACGGAACTTCAGCTTCTGGTCCTCCAGCTTGAAAGACTTGAGGAGGGCCACCAACTCAGGAACCTTGGAGAATTTCCTGTCCGTCTTCACCGCGAGGACCGAGTTGAGAGCTGACAGGTAAGTAGCGATGGTCCCGCCCTTCAGGTGACGCTTCTGACGCAGATGAAGAAGGAAGTTCGCAACAAACTGAGGATCCACAGACATAGGGTCCCGACCGACGTTCCTGCAGTAAGTCTCAAAGGACGTCCACTTGTCGTCGTAGAGCGACCTCGTGGATACTCTGTGGGCCTTGGAAATGGCGTTGGCTACACGTCTGGAGTATCCCTTGGCGCGGAGTGATCTCTGAAGATGGTCCAGACGTGTAGATCGTACCTCTCTGGATCCGGATGGAACAGGTGACTGTGCGGATGTAGGAGTAGGTTTCGCCACTGAGGGAGCTGAAGAGGACTTCCTTCGGCGAGTTGAAGAAGATCGGGGAACCACCCTCTCGCTGGCCAGTAGGGCGCGACCAAAGTCAGTCGAAGGCGACGAGTGTTCTTGATCTTTGCGATGACTTTGGACAGGAGAATCGGAGGTGGAAAAGCGTACGCGTCCAGACTCTCCCACGACAAGGACATTGCGTCGACGGCCCACGCTGCTGGGTCCGGGAGAGGGGACACGTACACCGGAAGCTGGTGGTTCTGCTTCGTGGCGAACAGGTCTATGAGAGGGCGGTGGATCTGAGCGCCGATAAGAGCGAAGGCCTCCGGGTTGAGCATCCACTCCGTGGGCGACGGCTTGTCTGGTCTTGAGAGGGCGTCCGTGAGGACGTTCCTGCAGCCTGGAATATGACGAGCCCGGATGAGGATCTGATTGTCGTCCAGCAACTGGAAGAGCTGGAGGGCTTGATCTAGGAGCAGGGGAGAGCCCGTCGTTCCCTGGTTCTTTATAGTCCAAACGACTGTGGAGTTGTCCGAGGCCAGGAGAAGGCGGGAGCCTCGGAGAACCGGAAGCCAGTGGGACACGGCTAGGATGACTGCCTGCATCTCTAGGCTGTTGGAGTGCCAGGACGTCTGAGGATGCGTCCAAATGCCTGCGGTGGTCTGCTCCCCGAGGTGGGCTCCCCAGCCTTGGAGGGAGGCGTCCACAAAAAGCTCCTGGTCGTGTTGAAGCTCGCGCAAAGAGACGCCTTCGCAGACGTTCGATCGCAGTGTCCACCATCGAAGATACTGGCTGAGGTGCGTTGGTAAGGGAATCCTGGAGGACGTGTCGTCCGACTGGATGAACGGCTTGAGGAACACCTGGAGCGGGCGGATCATCAGCCGACCTCGAAGCGTGAGGGCCTGGGCAGAGGTGAGGAGGCCTAGCAGCGCCTGCCACTCTCTGAGCCGTAGAGGAGACACCAGGGCTCGGTGGACAAAGGACTGGATCTTGATCCACCGGTCTGGAGGGACAAACAAGAGGCCTAGGTCTGTCCTGAAGCGTCCCCCGATGAAGGTGAGGTCCTGCAAAGGCGTGAGGTGGGACTTCTCCTTGTTGACGAGCCAACCCAGCTGGTGAAGCAGGCGGAGTGCAAACGCTGACTGTCTGTGTAGCACGTGTGACAACGGGTTGGACATGAGGCAATCGTCGATGTACGGGTCGAAATGGATCCCTCTGAGATGGAGATATCGGCAGATGGGAGTGGTGATCCGTGTGAATAACCACGGGGCCGAGGAAATTCCAAACGGGAGGACGCTCCACTGATAGTGCTGGCCCTGGAAGATGAACCGGAGGAACTTCCTGTGAGGTGGATAGATCGGGACGTGGAGGTATGCGTCCTGCAGATCGAGGCTGATCATCCAATCCCCGGGGGACAGCTTGGAACGAAGGGTGTCGATGGAGACCATGCGGAAGTGAGACGGGGGCTCCATGAACATCTCGTTGAATGCCGCCATGTTGTGGATCATACGGAGCTTGGTGGAATTCTTCTTCGGTACCAGGAAGATTGGCGAGTAGAACCCTGGGGCGTGTTCGGGTCGCTGCACCAACTCCAGAGCGTTCTTGTCGAGAAGCGTCTTGATGTTGTCGGCTAGAAGAACACTCTGGGCTTCGGTATACTCTCGTGCCAGGGGAGTAGAGGTCACGGGAGGAGGACAGGACAGTGGTAGCTTGTAGCCTGTCCTCAGGATGTTGGTCACGTAGGGATCTTCTAGGACTTGCCAGTTGGGCCAGAAGGTCCCCAGTCTCCCGCCTACCGGAGTGCTGTACACCGGCACGACTGGGGGCGGGAGGGCCCAGTCGCGTAAGGCGTCGGTATCAACGTCTGGAGTAGGGGCGCTTGTTGCCTCTACCTCCACGGCCTCTGGAGTTGTCCTTTCCTCTAGAGGCGTTGGAGCCCTGCCGCTGGTACTGGCTGGGGCCGGAACGGGAGGGCTGTTGCCGCGAGCGTTGGCGCTTGTAGAGCTTAGGTTGCGTGGAGGAGGTCTGGCGACGAAAAGACACCTGGTTGTTAACAAACATCAAGGTCTTGAAGGCGACTTCGGACTGCGCCACAGCGGCTTGCTCCTTGAAGACCTCTGGGATCTTCCCAGCGAAGAGGGTCGGCGCGGTGGGGGGAGCCTGAAGAAGAGGTTTCTTAAACTCGGTCTCCCAGGAGCACTGGTCCAGGAACCCAGCCCGTCTGAGGTGCACCGCAGAACCAAAACCGCAACGGACGGTATCAAAGATGTTGCGGAGGGTACGCCGCTGCCACTGGAAGACTGTGGTCTGGTGGTCAAGCCTTGAGGGGTTGTCCAGGTCCAAGTCAGCCAGAAGGGCCTCTGTAGAAGACAGGAGCATGGAGAGGGGTCTGAAGGTCCTGCAGAAAGATGCCTCCATCGCAGCGATCTTGGCGTCCTGCACCTTGTAGGCATGGGCCAGAGGAGAGGCGAGGCGGCCGATGGCGTCGTCCAAAGAGGCGGCCTTGTCGTACCTGCTTAAGGAGTGGACCTGCAGAGGAGCTGCAGGCTTGGAAGACTTGAGTGAGGAAGAGATGGAGAGCTTAGAGAAGTCGTCCTCCAACGAGGCGACACCATCTAGGACGTCCGGGTTGGGCGGAAGCATCACATCCGGGTCCTCACGTACGGTGTGGATGGAGGCAGACTCGCCGGGGGAAGTGCCCTGAGGAAGCCGGTCCGCGATCCACTCGGGGATCAACCGCAGAGTAAGGTAGGTGGCGTTGTCATCCTCCTCCTCGTCGTAGTCGGGGTTAAAGTCTTCCTCTCTGTCCGGGTCTGAAGGGGGAAGCTTCTTCCTGGACGACCTGGGAGTCTTAGGAGGCGTACGTGGAGGCGTAGGGTCCTGGCGCCGAGAACGGTGGGACGACGACGTCTCCTTGGAGGACGAGCGGGAGTGCCTACGCACCGGGCTGCGAGAGCGGGAGGGCGTAGAGGAGCGTATGCGGCGCCGCTGACGGCGAGGAGATTTGCTCCGGGAAGGAAGAGGGGACCTGGAGTGTCTGGAGGGACAGCGTCCCCTAGGGGGTGAAGGCGAAGGGCGCCGGCGCTGGCGCTGGTCGGAGCGCTGGTGCTCGATGCGCTGGTCACGATGGCGCTGGTCCTGGCGCTGGTCCTGGCGCTGGCGCTGGTCCTGGCGCTGGGCGTTGCGCTGCTCCTGGCGCTGGTCGTTGCGCTGGTCCTGGCGCTGGTCGTTGCGCTGGTCCTGGCGCTGGTCGATGCGCTGGTCCTGGCGCTGGTCGTTGCGCTGGTCCTGGCGCTGGTTCTGGCGCTGGTCCTGGCGGTGGTAAGAACGCTGATCCTGGCGCTGGTCCTGAAGCTGGTCTGAAGGAGGTGGGAGACGAGCAGCCAAGGCCTTGTCCAGCATGGAGAGGACGGCTTGTTCCAGGCCCAGAGGGACGGCATCAGAAGGAGGAGGCGTAGGGTTCCTGGGAGGCGTAGGATCCCTGGGAGGCGTAGGGTCCCTCGGGGGTGTAGGATCCCTGGGAGGCGTGGGAGCTCGTGGGGGATCCTGCACAGGAGGTGGAGGCGTCAGCGAGTGGCGAGGGGAGGTGGACGACATCGAGGTGCGGCGGAGGCGCTGAAGAAAACGCTTCCGGCGAGCAGCCGCGAAGAGCAGGAAGTCCGAGGGTGAGAGAGGACGGCACTCGTCACACCGAGAGGCGATGGAACACGTCCAAGGGAGACAGTCTGGACAGCGAGCGTGAGGGTCTCTGGCTGACTTAGCAGAGGGGCACGCACTGCAGATCACTCTGGGCATAAATCACTGCAAAGGCAAGCAAAACAATGCCAAGAGGGTAATACATAAGCAAGCAGAAAAAAGAAAAAATTTTTTTTTTTTTTTTTTTTTTTGATTTTAAAATAATCCCCCGGAGGGGAATAAATCAAAGCAGAAGCTTGCATGAAAAAGAGGAGATAACAATGCAAAAATAAATTAAAAAGTTTCATTGGAGAAAGAATTTATTTTTAGATTTGATTGTGTATCCTTAAGAGATGAGAAAATTTTTATATATAGATATTATATAAAAATTAGCAGGTACATGCATGTAAAACACAAACCCCCGAGGGGAGTAGGTTAGAGGGGAACATGCAAGAGGTAAAGAAACAACAACAAAAATAGAAAAAAATTTATAGAAAATTTTTTTTATAAGATTTGGTTGTGTAGCTTTAAGAGAATTACATAGAATTATGTAAGAAAGTTTATATATAAATGCCAAGATATTATATATAGAATGAGGGAATTTACGAATTAATTATAATAGGAATTATAATTAAAAAAGCGTAAAGAGAAAAAACCAAGGGTTTCCTTAAATATCCCAAGTTGTAACGAACCGCATTTGGTGCAGTGAAAAAAACGTACGTGCCAAACTGCACGTAGGCCAGGGGGAAAAATCAGAGGTGTGAAAGTCGCCCATAACAACAAGCCATGCAAGTTGGGAGAAGGTAATTAACCCAGATTGAAGGCCAGACATCGCAAGAGGGGAGTGGTGCGACGCCATGTTTGTTTTGACCGTGAAAAAGATCGCGAAATTACGCGAGAGATTCAGGTGATAATTAATGATCGGGAAAGATCAAAAGTGCAATAAGGACATTATGGGGCAGCAAAACAACAAGGCAAAGGGTCGAAGGAAGAAAGAACCAAAACCAAACCTTGAATTATGGAAAAGTGTACGAAAACAAAACACGTGTTGACACAACATGTGAGTAGCAAGAAGTGAAATTTGCTTTTTCCCTCTATTTTCAAGTTTTCAAATATAAATCAACAACAATGTTTCCCCCAGTAAGATGTTTCAAGTTGGTTGTGTTCTAATCATGTACTTATATCATTATATGCATAAAATGAAATATCACCTTGAATTTTGTTTCCACAATTTTGGAAACTTACTTATAGCCAACACAATGGCATTTGCATCTATAAGTTGTTGTTGGCATTAGTTTCTTAAATTACAAAAATATTGCTACTCTTCTTCAGGCTCTGTATTTATTCAGAGTTGCAAGTTTGAAAGTTATTATCCTCAAAGATTACTAAAATTTAACATCAAATTAAAATATTTAATTAATTTTTTGAAAGGAATATTAAATGAACCTTTATTCCCTGCCGAGTCCTGATGCTTCACCCCTCCATCGATGACGTAGGTAACAGTTTCAAAACCTCTGTGTGGGTGGTCGGGAGCTCCCATTGCCTCTCCTGGTTTGTACTCAGTTGGACCTGAACAAACATTGACAAAAATTCAAATAATGATTAGCTAATAACAGGTATTAGACACTATTTTGATGACTTCTCCATGGTTTTTCAATGATGATGTAAGAGTTTTCCTTGAAAAAGTGAATAAGGATCAACGCAGTAATATGAATTTGAATGTCATTAAATATTGGAAAGTCAGTGACAATCTAAAAACATTTAAAGGGACCATTCGAGTAGGGTATTTTTTGTGGAAACGAAATTCAGGAGGACTTTCCTGTTTACAATTATATATGATTTTTACATGATAATTTAACAATTTGACAAAAAATAAAGTGTTTCGCTCAAAAAAAAAACTTCGTGAAATGAACCCAATCATCGAAGCTACGATCATGGAATGCATTACTACGACAAAATGCAGTTGCAACTGATAACTTTTATTATGAATTATTTGTAAATATGCTCCTCTTCTATCAATCAATTAATCATTACTTAATTTTGTTAATGAATAAGCATATTACAGCACATTTGTTTTCAAACCTTTCAAAATGGCGGATGAAAGCCGCTCGAGTGGTGCCTTTAAGTAAATGAATGGATATCTAACAAGAAATATAAAATCAATGATTTTCTATGACTTCATGTAAATGTATGCCAACTTTCAAAACATTTCAAGGCCTCGAGTCACAATTTAGATTTACCATGATTTTCCAGGTTTTCCAATTTTTTGTAATGAATGCTTTAGGTGTATTGAAGTATTGACTATCAACCTATATTGCAGACCTAAATCAATATGCAAAATCGTATTTAAAGAGGCCGATCGAGCCTCTTTCTGAGAAATAAGCTTTAGATCGGGAACGAGGCTGTTTTCGAATAGCGCGTCATAGTTTTTAGATCTATAAATAGCACGAGAAAAGCCCCTTCCCATAATGCAACGCTATATGTAAACAACATGGCTCGTTTGTGTCAGGGTGTCAAATGAATTTTGGCATTTATTTATTTATTTCTATGTCTTGCTCATTCCAATTATTATGACTTGGGGGTATACGAAAAAACTACAACATAAATTGTAATATCAAAATATTTCAATATTATAAATGACATAATTATTTATATAAATTTCCATTTATAGATTTCTTGCTTATCTCTGATGTAAACAAAGTATTTTGTTTGGATAATTATTTGTGAAATTTCTTTTCCATTTTAATGCAATATTTATTATCACAATATTTCAATATTAATTAGAAATGAAAATTATTTACATATATATTTATATATTTACATCGAGCATGGCTGAACAGATGACACTCAATCAATGTGACACTGAGAAGAATAGTTGATTCGCATCGAATATAAAAAAGTTAATTTATCAATTTATGGATTTCTTGCTAATCTCAACCCGACTCATAGTAAAACATTTTTTCTTCCAAAATATATCTTAGTCACTTAAATCACATGAAGTTTTTATGTTCGAAAAAGTGCAATACGGACTATGTATATTTCGGAGTGCGACAGCGCTGACGATTTTTTTTATATTCGATGCGAATCAACTATTCTTCTCAGTGTCACATTGATTGAGTGTCATATGTAGATTTCAATAAACAATCTGTTTGTCTGTCAATTTTCTTATGCAAACATTATTAACAAATTTCCTACAAATTAAACATCCAAGTAACTACAACACCGACCAAACAATCAGCTGACAATAATCCTAGTGGTCGCCATGATCAAGGCTTCGAGTTCGATCGGCTTTCCTCCGCCATTTTGAATTGTTTGCATTGCGAGAAAACAAATGTACTGTATCATGCTAATTCATTGAGTAAATCAAGAAAAAATAAGTGATTGATAGAAGAGGGACATGTTTACACGTGATGCATAATAAAAGTTATCAGTTAAGACAGTATTTTGTTGCAGTAAATGCCAGTAATGCATCTCACGCTCGTAGCTCCGATGATTGGCTTCATTTCACGATGTTTTTCTTTTTGGGGGGCGATACACTTTATTCTTTATCAAATTGTTAAATCATGAACAACTTGAATGATAACCTCATTAACATTTTGAATTTTTTGAAATTAAGTGTGAAATAATCATGTAAAAATCGTATTTATTAGTTAACAGGAATGTCCTCCGTGAATTTCGTTTCAACAAACAAACAAAATCACCGCTCGATGTGCTTGTCAGTGGCTTTATTTATTTTCGCAATTTTTTTTGTTTTGAAGGGCGGATTAGAACAAATTACCAAATATGACATAGTTATTTACATAAAAAAAATAGAAAACAAAGTCGAATATATAAAATTTGACGTGTCGTGTGCAAAAGGGAATTCCCTCCCGAATATTTGTGGAACAGAAAATAGCCGCTCGATCTGGCCCTTTAAGCAAAACAGTGTCACTACCAGTTGGACTGGTATCTCTAGAAGAATTTCAGTATTAAGATATTCTGAGAATATAAATACATTTTACATTGTTAAAAATAACAAAATAAATCAAACTGCATGAGTTATGAAGAAGAAATGAGAATTCCTACCAATATGATCGAGCATAAGGAAGGGGTCACACTGTTGCACAACTCCTCCAATGACTCGTCGCACAAGGAACCCTCCCCCCTCTCGCTGTAACTTAGGGGTGGCTATCTTGACAACAGTCCTGTGGGCCATGGTTGCTTTTTTTAGCTACAAACTCTGTAAGAATAAGGAGGAAACAGATCTAAAAAGGTAATCATACTTCCCATGGAGTAGATGCAAAAACATATATCTTTTTTTTTGTAATCATATCTATAAAAACAGACTTTTCCTAAGAATTACAAGGAATAATAGTTTGAAATGATTTTAAAATTCCATAGATAGCATAAGACTCATAAATTCCTTTACTCTCCAAGCTCTTGTGTTTTTGATTAGGCCAAGATGTCGAACATTAAAGCTGACGCAAATCCCTAGCAGTTATCTCGAATTAACGGTTGATATAAATGATATATGATTCAACTTTTAGTTATAATGTTGAAAATATTGCCTTTGATGACTTCTTATGCGGTATGGCAGTGCGAAATTTGAAGTAGTGTCCTTGGCCACTGTTTACATGGTTGGAGTTGCCTCCCTTTAGAAAAGAATGGCGAGTCCCTTGATGCATCCATAAATCTGACCTTATTCTGTATTTACTTTAAAATGTAATCTCAAAGCATTTAAAGGTGTAAATGCACTTCATCGAAGACTATCAACACAAATCATTATCCTTGTAAATACAATTTTCTTTAATTGCGAATTTCCATGCTGTAAGTGACATCGCGCACTTTGCACCGGTGTCGAGTGTAAAAGATTCTCGTTAAATTTAATCCATCCATATGTACCTATTCTTGGTATATTGACTTTCTTTACAACATGGCATTGCTCAAAAGTTAAAAATACAAACTAGTTTAAATGAAATAAGATATTAATGAGGAAATATTTTAATATCAATATCATATTTATCTGACATATCTTCAATTTTTTCGACCCGGTAAAAAGACACAATTGTTTCAGATGCACCGTTTTATCGTCAACATGTTGTGATAAGATTGACAGATTTATGTCTAGAGATAGGAAACTTTGGCCTCTATTCTTTGGGCTATGTTAAAATATGGATGCATTGTCATATATGACGAAAATTCCCTTTACAACTGGTATACGGCGATTATTCTATTTGGTAACACCAAACGAAACATTACGTGAGAAACCAGAAGATGTCCCTAACTACACCAGTGAGGTAAGTTTGAGAGATAAATAAATAAACAAATATCTAGCCTAGTAAATTGTCATCATCAATATTGATATCGTTTGAATTAAAATTACATACTTAGTCCATTGGAAATATTTATAATGATGTTCTTTTAATATCCCATTTCACTTGTTTTGCTCATAGTGATTAAATTTGCTTTGGAAAAAAGTGTATTTCCTACAATGTCTTTTAATGTTTTGAATGCATGTTGAAAGTTTCATGCATAAATACAAGTTTGAAATTTATATCATGACATTGGCATGACATATTGTTGGTAGGTATTTTGTTGCATAATAATTAACTTCAATGGTGTTTAGTTCATGATAACGTACCTTTCTTCAAGAGGTCTTTGAATCTGTTGCATTGTGAAACCTAATTTTGTGAATTGTCATTCAACGTCATGCTGAAAAATGGAGGATCTCTGAAAAATAAGAATGAAAAAGGTTCTTTTAAGTATATTAGATATTAATGATTAAGTTTTCCATCATATTTAAACACTAATACTATAAAATTTTCATCCTTCTATTTTACAGGCTGCACCATTCTTCCTTGGTTTTGTTCTTGTTGAGTTTATAATTTCTTCAATTCGTCAAGATGACAGAAGAAAACTCAATGACAGCCTCACATCAATATCAGCAGGAATGTTCTCAAGACTTCCAGCGTAAGTTCAATCTAGTTCAAACTAGCTGTAATGTTTATGTCTCATATAATGTCCTACATTACATCTAGCCACTTACTGTATTTCCTCTAATAAGCTCCGGTCTCCAATAAGCACCGGGTCTCTAATAAGCGCCGGGGGTCATAGGCAGTTGAGAAAATAAGCGCCGGGCCTCTAAGACTGCCTGTTATAAGCGCCAGGTCTCTAATAAGCGCCGGGTCCCAACCATTGAATTAATGTCCCTTAGTTAACATTTTTCAGATTTTCGTTGTAAAATACAGTCTAACACAAACTTAAATTTTCTACGAAAGAAATAAGTGCAGGTCCTCCGATAAGAGCTGAGCCTCTAATAAGCGCCGGGGAGTAAAGGGGTCCTGAAAAAATAAGCGTCCGGACGCTTATTAGAGGAAATACGGTAACCACTAGGTCCGCGTCAAGCATGCACAGAAATCAACCAATAAATAAAGAACTGGATCCGCTCTTAGAATCTGACAATTTGTTAAAACTAGCTGTTACAATTGAGTGATCTAGTGAAACTAGCTGATATTTTATGTCCCATAAGTCCTACATTAAATTATTGACATTTATATTTACATTTTGTGCAAAATGCTATGTAAATCCTAATGACACCCGATTCAAAGAGATCAGCCAGTTCTTTTTGTCCCCCGCCGCCGCGAAGCGCGGAGCGGGGGACACAGTTTTCAGCTCCGAACGTCCGTCCGTCCGTCCCGCTTCTTGTTAGCGCGATATCTAATGAACCGCTCAACCTAGAATCTTCAAACTTGGTACCAATCTTCATCTGGGGAATACGCAGACCTGAAAAGTTTTTGGTGACCTTGACCTCATTTTCAAGGTCACGGCGAGACTTTGACTAGTTTTGAAAATGTTGTTAGCGCGATATCTAATGAACTGCTCAACCTAGAATCTTCAAACTTGGTACCAGTCTTCATCTGGGGAATATGCAGACCTGAAAAATTTACGGTGACCTTGACCTCATTTTCAAGTTCACGGCAAGACTTTGACCAGTTTTGAAAATGTTGTTAGCGCGATATCTAATGAACTGCTCAACCTAGAGTCTTCAAACTTGGTACCAGTCTTCATTTGGGGAATACGCTGACCTTAAAAGTTTTCGGTGACCTTGACCTCATTTTCAAGGTCACGGCGAGACTTTGACCAGTTTTGAAAATGTTGTTAGCGCCATATCTCATGAACCCTTCAACCTTGAGTCTTCAAACTTGGTACCAGTTTTCATCTGGATAATACGCAAACACCAATTGATTTGGGTGACCATGACATCATTTTGACCGTTTTTAGCTCACCTTTACAAAGTAAATGTGAGCTTATGTCATGGCGCTTCGTCCGTCGTCCGTCTGTCCGTCCGTCCGTCCGTAAACTTTCAGGAAAAAGACTACTCCTCCTAAACGAATCCAGATATCATTCTGAAATTGTAGTATGTTATACCCATGGTCATTCCTCACAGAAAGGTAGATGTTTCAGTTTTGAGAATCCAAGATGGCCGCCATGGCAGCCATATTGAATTTTCAATTAGATTTCATGAAAAAGACTACTCCTCCTTTACCAATCCAGATACCATTCTGAAATTGTAGTATGTTATACCCATGGTGATTCCTCACAGAAAGGTAGACGTTTCAGTTTTGAGAATCCAAGATGGCTGCCAGTGCAGCCATATTGAATTTTCAATTAGATTTCATGAAAAAGACTACTCCTCCTATACGAATCCAGATATCATTCTGAAATTGTAGTATATTATACCCATGGTGATTCCTCACAGAAAGGTAGATGTTTCAGTTTTGAGAATCCAAGATGGCCGCCAGTGCAGCCATATTGAATTTTCAATTAGATTTCACGAAAAAGACTACTCCTCCTATACAAATCCAGATACCATTCTGAAATTGTAGTATGTTATACCCAAGGTGATTCCTCACAGAAAGGTAGATGTTCCAGTTTTGAGAATCCAAGATGGCTGCCATGGGAGCCATATTGAATTTTCAATTAGATTTCATGAAAAAGACTACTTCTCCTAAACCAATCTAGATATACTTTCTAAATTGTAGTATGTTATACCTATAGTGATTCCGCACAGAAAGGTAGACGTTTCAGTTTTGAGAATCCAAGATGGCCGCAAAAGCAGCCATATTGACTTTTCAGCTGCAATGACACATCATTATTATTAAATTTTAAGCTTTCATCAAGTGATCACTTGCATCAAATAAATTCTCTAATTTGAACTTACTAATCATAATATTATCTTGAATATGGAATATTTAAGATTGTCATGCAAGTTGCTCTATATTTTTAAGTGTTTTTAAAAAAAAATTAAGATATATAAGACAAACATAATTAATTAATTTGCTTAAAATCTTCATGGCAACTAGCTGCAAAAACCCAACCACATTAAACATCATGTTAAATTTTAAACAATGGTATCTCCCTTATATTCCTTTAAATACCACACATAAGGGGTCAACCAGAGTTCAGATATGCCTCTAGAGTCCACAGTGTTTATTCTAATACACATCCTGATACAGGCTGCAAGCATCACAGTGTCAGCTGCTAGTCTGTTGCATAATCTGACCCAATTGATATTGCAGAGCAATATGCTATATGGCCATGTGTATACAATAAGAGTTATGGAAATTAGACTTGTAATCTCATGACAGTGATATGTTCTTTCTAAGAATAACAACTTACACAAAAGGTGTCATCAATAAGTTTTGTGTTTAGCAATCTTCATGATAAGTTGATGTGGAAAGAGTTATTTTGTATCAGGTTCCATTTCCTGTGTTTACTCATATTTATACCATTTCTATATCTAACAGAAGTTCTTCTTGACACAAAATCAATTTAGGACATAAGCTAACTATGTTTTGTGAAATTATATATATTTTTCACAACAATGCATGTTCTCTCCCGTCAAGTTTTTAAATACCACACATAAGGGCTTAGCCAGAGTTCAGGTTTACATGTTCAGCACACTATTCTTCTCCAAATACACAAAGCCAAATCCCCAAATTGCTACACTCTCCTTAAGGATCTGGGGCTAGCAGCCCTGCCTGCTTGTATGTTGCTTAGTTATCTTTACTTATGGGTAATTGATAAATACAACATAATGATGTATGGCAATTATCATGTCTAAGCAATGGACTTTATGGAAAGTATATAAATTGACTTTATGAAAAGTATACTTGTATTCTATTAATAATAATACTTTTTACAAATAACAATTTAAACAAGTCAAGAATCAGCTTTTGTGTACAACAATCTGCAAGATGAGTTAATATTAATAAGTCAAGAATCTGCTTTTATGTACAGTAATCTACATAAGTTATTGTAGAAAGAGGTAATTTGTATCAGGTTCCAGTTCCAATACCATATGTTTTATGAAAACCTGTAAAACTAAATGATAATTGTATCATGCTGAAGGGGCTCTGGGAACAACATGTCAACATAGAAATCATTATTTTTCAATTAGATTTCAGGCCAAGTACTTCTCCTACTAAATCAATTAAGATATCATTCTGAAAAGTGAGTATTTTTTTATATAGTGATTCCTGACAAAGACGCATTCATTTTATTATCAAGAATCCAAGATGGTCAATATGTCATTTATATTGAATTTTCAATTAGATTTCATAAAATTCATTGAAAAGAATACATTTCCTGGTCAATCAAATGAATGTGTTTATATTTGTATTGATGCACTTGTTGTAATATTTATCAACACTATAAATACAGTTACAAAAAACTGTATGAATCATCTTTATCTGCGAACAGCCTGAACCATGAGTGTTTTAATAAATCCTTTTAAATAAAACATCTAATGATATCAGTGGGTTACATAATTCCTGACACTTCATAAAAGGCCAAATAACATAGCCAGTGAGGGATCTGATTACGATCTGAACGATGATTATCTAGATAATTATAATGATCATTCAATTCAAACAAATCCTTTTCAAAAGCATTTAAAATGATTAAATTTGTTCACTCTCAACACTAACTGTTGTTTCCATGCAATTAATATTAAAATACTTCAATAAACATATTACTGAGTTGACCTCCAGATTATTTCTATAGCAAACCTCTCTTCTACCCCCACCCCTTCTATCCTCCCTTCCCCTCCTCCCCTTTCCTCTCCTGTCCTTCCATTGCAAACCTCTCTTCTATCCCTCCTTTCCCCTCCTATCCTCCAGCCCCTCTCCTGCAACTCCCCTCCTAATATCTGTATTGCATACTGAATTAAGGGGAAGACACTCACATTATGGAATAACAGTAACTTACATAAGAGGATAAGTTACATAAGCTACATGCAGGTGCAAGAGGTCATCACAGGTCATCATATCTAGTAATTAGCATAAACCCCCATGTGGCTAGCCTATTCTGACCAATCAGATTGCACTAACATATGTCAAGATTTAAGATATTCAGAAATCTTCAGTTAGAATCACATGAGACATTGACCTGGACAGTTTACTTTGGCAATTGGACTTATCACTAGTTGAATTTGTGATTTGTGTCAGAGGGATATATTCCAAATGTTTATGTGCATCTTTTTTTAGTTCTTTGGAAGTTGAGAGTGTGACTAATCTAACATTGGATTAACCAGTTTGTTGACTTTTGTGATTGTGTTTGAAAACTTTGGTACTGTACAAGTACTTTTAAGAAAGAATTCTTGAGATTTTCGGGACTATTTCTTGACTTCAAGAGTCACAAAACCTGTTATTATTGATTGACATTTAAATGAATACTCCTAAACCAATCAAGATAATGAAATTAATATGGATGCCCACATATAAGTAACATTTTGAAGATTAAAAAATACAAGATGGTCACCAATTCAGCCATAGATATACAAAAAAGTTATACAAAAACCTACTGCTTGTTAACAAATCATGATTTATTAACATTCTTGTATTAATGTTTGTTCGTGCTCTAATTTTTTCCAACAGAAGACTAGCATTTTAAAAGATACAAAAATCATGATGGCAGCCATAATCAATTATCATATAAAATATGGTTACACAATTAAACTATATTACCACATCATTCATTTTAAGGTGAGCTTCTGTACCCTCGGTACTTTTATTTTAAATGTTGTTGGCGCGATATCTTGTGAACCATTGTATTAAGTATCTTCAAATTGGTACCAATCATTTGGAGAATATGCATGCACCAATAACAATTGAATGAAATATTCTTGATTGCGGCGGGGGCCTGGTCACGTTTGTGACAATTACTTGTTATATTGGTTGATTTCTGTCATTTGTTATTTCATTTTATCATAAACTGTAAACTGTATTAAGAAAATTCCTGAAATACCCTGAAATTTTAATTTATAATCTTTAGGTTACTGTTCAAATCCATACATCTTGTAACCTACATGTGGGTGTATGAACACTTCCAAGTTGTTGACATCCCATGGAATTCTCACTATGCATGGTGGATCTGCTTTTTCGGGGTTGACTTGGGATATTATTGGTTCCATAGATTGGCTCATGGTAAGTTTTATAACAGTAAAATACAAAATATTAGAAAAATTCATGTTATGAGTTTTATTGATAAGACTAACGTTACATAATCATACTAAAACTTTTTTTGCAATGAAATAACAATTCAATTTGCAAAGGCACTGAAATTTATTATCATATGACTAACCCTGTATTTCCATAGGTCGGCAAGTGAAGGCTTAAGATACACAGGAAGGTTTTAGATTCATCTGAAGTTTTTAATTTTAAAATTTAAATTTATTTTAAAGAGTTTTGAGAAGGACAAATATGCCTGTATTATAAGTAGGTTCAATATTCTGGTTACCAGTGACATTTGGTAATTGTGGGATGCTAAATACTGACTAATCAATTGTTATGAATTCATGTCAGTTTTGAGTATTTTTACCTGTTTTGGTCCTTATCAGAATGAAATGTCCTTTTTGATCTTCTTAATCTTCTCGATATTTTCCAAATATGCTAAAAAATTTAATGACAGCAATGTATCAAAAGCTGATAGACATTTTTCATTTACTAGCTTGAAGTATGCGAGTGTGTATATTTACTTCTCAATGCTTTTTTAATAAATTTAAATTGAAGATTTAACTGATTTAATAATGAAAGATAAAGATCATGTTGGCATACCTATGAATGATACTTGTAAGTACTTTCAACCCTCTTGAAATGTAAGCTATCAAAACTCAGTGAATATTTTTTCATGCTATCATGACTGACATTCCATTAATTAATTTTCCACAGTTTGATAATAACCATCAAATTTAAGTCCTCCAATTGTAATATTGTTGAATACAGTGATCAAAAACAGCCAACGAAACAACCAATGAAAAATTACTCCATTTCTCTTGCAGAAGTGAATTACATGTGGGCGGCCCACCAAGTTCATCACAGTTCTGAGTACTACAACTTCTCGACAGCTCTCAGACAGTCCGTCTTGCAACAATACACATCCTGGGTAGGTTATCATCGATATACACAATGCAAGTATTTACTCAAATAATGAATTATATCATTCAACATGTACATGTACTTTGAAATGAGTGTGAAAAAAAATGAGGAAGACGGTTCAGCAACAGTTAGAAAGACACCAGGTAGTTATCTGAATAATGAATTTTATCCGGGGGAATACGGTTTTGACGTTTGGCCATTTTCAGGGTTTCTTGTAATTTTCTGATTTTCGAATGGGCCATTGCGCTTATGCCAAGGTGAACTTCAGATTGGTTGATATTTTATAAATAACGGCTAAGTGTTTTAATAATGCCTTGAATTTGCCTTTAGAAATTATGTCTTGAATTTGCCTTTAGAAATTGTGCCCTCAATTTGCCTGTATTATTGTGCCTTGAGTTTGGCTGTATTAATTTGTTGACCACATAATAATGTTATCTGAGAACATATGAATTTGGTACATACATTTTTGTTAAGGCATCTTGAGTCAAGTCAGTATTTTCAAATAGATTTCTATTGTCAAATTTCCCATTTGAGTAATTCTATTCATCAGAATTTTATTGATTTTTTTTAGAAAATTATATCATATGACAGGCAATCCAGTTCTTAAAATTATAAACTATTCCTCAGTATATATGTTTTGAGTTTAAGTACTGATTCTTGCTTCTTATATTTCAGATATTTTATCTTCCACTAGCCCTATTCATTCCTCCTCAAATCTTCATTCTACATAACGAGCTCAACATTCTCTATCAGTTTTGGATTCATACAGAGGTAAGGTATAAAACATCCTAAATAACTGATAGTAATGTTCAAGAAATACGTTGGTATATGGCAAGATGTAGGTTTGAGCATGTTTAAACACCTCGTTATAAGTATAGTATTTCTCGTTAATAATAAGTTAACTCATTAATTGAAAGGCTATGATTGCTATGATATAAGACACTCAGGGATAAGAAAATCAGAAATTTGAAGTGATTGATTTACCCCCAAGTCCTGCATTAAATATTTATAAAATTAGAAAAGACTGATAAAAATTAAAACCTGGAATCATCCAAGATGCAAATTTTGGTTCAAGTTACTATTTGTGACTTATGCAGGGGGACTTATTTAAATCTGCTAAGACTCACTGGATTTGTAGGCCTTTCACAAGTATAAGTAAGGCATATGGCATTTTTACCTATCAATACTGCCTTGAGTTCAGTAACACGAAGTTTCCCGGGATGTTCGCAAACGCTCGCGAACACTCAACGTTAATAGGATACCCGTCGCAAACGTGTTACTGAACGCAAGGCTGGTTATGGATTAGAATAGCATGAAATTGCTTGAGATATATCCTAGAGTTTAAACTATATCAATCCAGTATGTGAGAACCCTGGGACCTCTGGAGTTCATCCTGAACACACCAAGTCACCACCGAGTTCATCATGGCCGCAACAGATACTGTATAGACAAGAACTACGCTGGCACGCTCATCATCTGGGACAGGATGTTTGGTAGGTTCAATCAACAAGTGATTCTGTTTTTACATATGAACAAAATGCTGTAAAACGCATACGTAATATGGGTCACAGCGCGCAGGTTTGAGTGGGGTTTTCACCCAGGGTCACCGAGTCGTTTGTTTAACAATTTACTGAACATTTTGCGTAAGTTGTGAATTAAAAATCAACAGTTTTCAAATTAACAATGTAAAATTGACAGACGCCAGGTGAAATGTATCGATCCTTTGTGCAAGCTAACATAATTACTATCTGTCATTTATAAAATTCATCGGACTATGGCCGATGACCGACGGCAATCTGAATCACTGGGGTATGAAAGTGGACCGGCAGCATAAACGTTGTACCCTGAGACAGGATGGGTAGGTTCAGAAACAAGCGATTCTATAAACAAAATGCTATAAAGATCTATGCTGGCACTGTCCTCATCTGGACCAAAGTCCTTTGAAGGTTCAAGCAAATATTGATTCTATGTTAGCAGTGATTGGGAAAGGCAGGGACAGTTGGCACAGATAATGACACATTAAAATCTTTAAATTTACTATTGAGATGAGGACAATGGCCTGTTCTAAATTCAGTGAATTTCTAAAAAGTCTGTAATTGACCAATGGCATTCGATTCAATTTTCTGTGTATAGGAACTTACTCTATTCATAAGAATTACATTGACACCATCAATCATTACTGGGTCTTGGACAGAATATTTATTTGGCTATGGAAGATTATAAGTTCTATATATAGGAACATAAACTGTTAAGACAGGAACGGTGCCCGCTATGTTCGATGGATATTTATGTTAAGATATCATCTCTGTTTAGGAACATTTGAACCAGAGAAGGAAGAGGTTGTGTATGGATTGACTCATCCTCTAAACACCTTCGATCAGTTTGAAGTTCAGGTTGGTAATTCTAACAAAATACCTTTGCTTCTCTCCCTTCCCAAATTATTTCTCTATCTTTAAGATTCAATTTCAGCCTTAGATGAAATTGATTTGCTTGATTTTGATTTAACAATTAAAGAGGCATTGGTCAAAGATAATGTTATCGCTATGTAGTTCAATTCAGAGAGAATATCAAATAAATCCTTACCTTATACAATCTGTATACTTGTTGTAATTATAAATTTACAATTTGGAATTTCAATCTTTTCTTGTAAAGTCCATTGAACAATTCAAAATCATTTCTTATCCATCATCAATTCTGTTACAGAAGTAATGATGCCATTATGGTACTTAAAGGGGCAGTAGCACGTTTTTAGGGGGAATATAAGGTGATGTCAGGAAAATGAAAATAAATGGTTCCAATTGAAAGACAATGTATTCAAACTAAATGAAGCAGTAATAATTC
Source organism: Steromphala cineraria (assembly GCA_916613615.1). NCBI lineage: Eukaryota > Metazoa > Mollusca > Gastropoda > Trochida > Trochidae > Steromphala > Steromphala cineraria. The sequence continues at coordinate 30,909,696 of OU744729.1, read as the reverse complement.
AAATATATAACGTAAAGTTCAGCCATGCGATTCATTTTTCTTAAAAAAATGAATTAAAGGTGTTCACACAAAAATGGCCGCCAATGGATTTTATGTGAAGCCTCATATTTTGTCCTCTGACTATGGGTGATTGGCTTATGTAATGAGATTGTTGGCACTGTCAATATGATACATTTAGCATTTACTTACAATTATAAGTGAAATATTTAAAATCTAAAATTATCAAAAAACGTGCTACTGCCCCTTTAAAGATATCTTTACTTAAATTACTAACTTAACTAGATTTTGCAAAATGTGTTGTGACATTTTAATCTCACACTTCATTTTTGTGTTCTTACGCCGCTAATGGCTGAAATATTACCCAAGCGGCGTAAGACAATAACTCACTTACACACTTCATATATGTTTTTAACCTAAGTCTTCTTCCCCAGTTTGGATTCAGCAAGTACCTGTGTGGCAGATTCCTCGACATGAAAGGAATAGTGAACAAACTGGGTGCTATCTTCTGTGGACCAGGCTGGGCTCCTGGCAAACCAAGGACTGGGGACATTCAGGATATTCCAGACGTAAGAAAACAAAGATCCACATAACATCTTTATTGTTGTCATTTTCAAGAGCAATATAATGTGTCAAACACAAAAATAAGGCAGTCCTTTGACATTCTAATAAATCTGCACTTTTGATGCCAAACAAGCCAAAAATGCTTTACATGCAGAGAACTATTGCAGCATTTACAAATGTTTTATGAAGTACAACAAAAAAGTCTCTTTCCTATATTTTGTAGCTTAGACAAATTTGATTGAATTTGAATCTGCACGCTCACAACGGATATGTTGTACTGGAAATATAAAGAAGACCAGGACTTTATTGCTGATCAACTTCTTTATTGCAGAAAGTAGCAATGTATTGGTATAAATCTTTATTACATATTTTGCTTGAAAACTATATAGATCTTTGCCAAAATGGTGCTATTTTCTACAATAAAGAAGTTGATCATGCATAAAACTCCTTGTCTTCTTGTAAGTGATTTATATGAAGTGAAACAAGTGTTGCCATTGTTCCAGGTACACGTTCCTACTCCGCAGTACGCTCCTAAGGTCCCGATGTGGCTCAATATTTACGTATTAGTTCATTTCATCCTGACACTTCTTGGATTCCAAACTCTTGTTGCAACAAAACAGGTAAGTCTGCTTCTTTAAGTTGATTTAAGAGAAAGTAAGTCTTCCTAGATTCCCAATGGTTAGTGACTATCCTTACAAGTTTAATCATTTTAGGCAGTCTACAAGGAGATAAATAGTATGTACCCGGTATGTAAATCAATGCATAGTGTTGCAAAACTTTTGATTTAGGAAATTTATTCATGATATTCACATTATCATACATTTCATCTTATATCATATTCATTGTTTTTTGTCATAAGCTTTGTGGAACTGTGAAATGTGTTTAGGTTGAAGTCCGTACAATTCATATCTACATGATATATATTTATATACAATATTTAAAGTCATTGTGTGTAGAGGGCCGATTCTAGAAAAAGTGACTGCATAATGATCTCAGACTTTTGACGCTATAAGCCTTCCTTTTGATAAAATGTGTGTTGTCAATACAAAGTATGATCAATCTTTCAAATTTTGTCAAGATTTTAATGGGTTATTATTCTTTCGATTTCAGCTGTTTTGCCAGTCCTATTTGATACTCTTTATCATTTACATTGGATATTCCCTTACAACATTTGGACGACTTTTCGATAGAAAGTAAGTTGTGTCAATGCCAATCAATTATGAATAGCAAATCCACAGATATTTCAACTAAGATTATTAACCATTTGCCACAACAAGGATATCCTTGATCATCATTTCAAGGGAGGTGTAAATCAAAATGACAAAATTATAGAAAGGTTATCAACAAATTTTTGATTTTCCATATCAAAGTAAAACAACAACTTTGCTTTGAAATCATGATTAGCATAATACATTTGTATATCAACATTTGCAGCTAGTATGGCATCCTATGTGTTGCTGTCGGCTGATCACATGACAAACTTTAAAACGTTTGACATATGTCACTCTATAAACTCATGAATCTCCTTTTAGGGTAAATTTTAAAATTTAATAAAATGATTTTCCCAAAATTGATTATACCAATTTCCCAACACAAGTAAGGCTCCCACAGGTACTCGAGTACTAGAGCCTGAGTCGGGTCCAGCTGGATTTGAGTCCATTTTCTTGGACTTGAGGACTCAAAAAGTGGATAACACTGTTAATGCTTTAAGTTATTTCAGTCTGATTGTCTGTAATTTGTGAAGGTAGATGAACATTATCATTTCAAGACATTGTCAAAATTATTCTATATACGACCAATTAAAAGGTGAAATGTATGTTATGATATCTAGGCTATGCATCAAATAAAGGTTCTTTAAGTAAAGCAAGGACTTACAGTTTTGAAAATCCTGCATCCTGTCTCAGGGAACGAACGTTACCCTAGATTCGCTCGCGCGGCCTGACTTGGGATGTAGCCAATCAAACGTTTTCACGCCACCTTCTTGATAAAGTTTCAACGAGAAAATGATTTGATTGGCTTTATCTCAAGTCGGGCCACGCATGAGAATCTATCTTCTGAGCCCAGGGTACAGATTAGTGGAGTTTGTGTAACGTTCGTTCCCTGAGACAGGATGAAAATCCTGAAAATCCTTCTGTAAGGATGAATTTTGGGTACTCTGATCCAAGTCAAGTCTGACCCCTCTGGTACTCGAGTCCCATTTTTTGACCAGTGGAAGCCCTACACACAAGTAAAAGCACAAATAAAGATAATACAATTACATGATTACAGTCGATCTGGCATCCTGATGGAAGTGTGTCGCTGTCTGCTGTTCCTGATTGGAGACATAGTTCTGGGCAACATCAAGTTCTACACGGAACCAGACGGTCCCGCCCCTCTTATGTACCTTCGTGTCTTCTTTGTGGCCTGTCTTATCCTCTGGCTTGTCATGTATGAGAGAGTCTTTGAAACTAAAATTATGTACGTAAATAAACACCACTAGATTGAATAACAAATTATTTTGTGTCCAACGCCACAGTGAAGTTGATCGGTGATGTTGAAATGACCCGTCCATTCATGTGTGCTGGTGTTCTTTTCAGAGCAGGAATTTTATTAAAGATGCTGTTTCATACTTGCATGCGGATCAGGCTGAAATTTAATTATTGAGAAAAGAAATACATCACTTTGTAGAAAAATCTTTCGTCGAAATTTTGATATCATATTTAGATTGTTTAATCAACAATAACATACTTATTTCGATGCCCAAAACACAGTACCCCTTGTAGAAAGGGCATAGCATTTAACATTATCATTATGCTTGTAGGATTTACACCGTGTCACAACTAGCGTATTTGCGTTCGATGGGTATCAACAGTGTACAAAATAGATTTGAAACCAAGCCTGTCCTGAAAATTAATTGGTCAATTCCAAAGGGAAAAATAAGGGAAAAAAGTGAAAAGTTACCAGTCCTGACCAAAAAGAAACCAGTCCTGGCGAAAAGTAGCCAGTCAAGGACTGGCGGACGGGCTATATTTTAAACACTGGTATCAACTTTGGCAGCAACGTATACCTTATTCAGTGAAAAAGAAAAGAAAATCTAGTCGTGCGCGACAAAGACGGTTTTCAAGTGTATATTTAGAGACCGGAAGTTGTGAGATGGCCACACTTGATTCGCCTTTATGTTGGCTGCCGTTTCCGTAATTTTGGTACATTATCTCATATTTAATTAATTTTGGTCCGATTTTCCTAGGTTGGTCGCTAAATTTTTCTAAAAATACACCGAATACATTAAAAATACTTTTTAAAATATTGCAAGTATGATACAGCATCTTTAAGGTCTAGCTCATTGAAACTAGGTATGTAGTTTTGTCATGATCACTCATGCCTTATTGGGTTTCAATCTTCTGAAACTTCTGAAGACTTAGATTCCTGCATGTTTTCATTGAACTTTGTTTCAATATCAGAACAAATAACCATAAGTTACAAACCTTAGAAACCTTACAATATGGAACAATCATCATTTGTTGAATGTGGAACAATCATCTTTTATCAAACATGGAACAATTATCTTTTGTCAAATGTGCAACAATCATCTTGTTTCTAATGAATTCATAAACAGTGATTTCTTAGGTTTGATATACTTTTTCAACTAAAAAATAAGTTATTAGTGTTTAAGGAATACAGCTTTAAAATCATTGCTCAATTTATTATATGATTGAAGGTGAGATACTCTGTTCTATCAGCGAAATAAACCCTCTATCTGGCTACAGTGGTGATAACCTTTATCGTCACTCTACTGAGTGGTGATAAACTTTATCACCACTCTAGTGACGTCAAGTTCAAGAGTTTGACGTCATGTAACAATGGTCTGACGTCATGAATTATCCTATGACGTCACACTGTTACCGCGGTGAAGGGCTCTTCCAAGCGGCCGCTCAACATGAAATTGGCCTTTTTTGACGTAATTAGAAGGACTTAATCATATAAAAAATAGAATATCTGTCAATTCTTGACAAATACCATGTTTATCTCATCTCGTGAGGTAGAAAAGTTAAATATTTTCACTCGTGGCTGCGCCACTCGTGAAAATATAACCTTTCTACCTCACTCGATGAGATAAACATGGTATTAGTCAAGAAAAGACAGATATCCTCTATATATTACACACTGTTTCCATTTGGTGAGAGAAAGCCAATTTTATCTGCTTGTACAAATTGTTTTGTTTAACTCTTTCCATACGAAGCAAAATGTTCTTAGCTGCACATATATCCGAGGGACGTGATATCTCGTCCTGACATCTACAACCCTTGCATTCAAGAAATGTTAACCAATGCAGCAATGGAGACGTGATGTCACGTCCCTCGTATATGGGTGTCATGTTACTAAAAATAGCCTCGTATCGAAGGGTTGTGACCCTTCTGACGTAATATCTCGTCCCTCGTATGGAAAGAGTTAATTGTATCCTGTTAAGAATTTTCTTTGAGGAATTTGTATGAGAATGAATATATTTCTGTGGTGATGTTACATGTAAAATTACATTCCTCTCCTGGTAATTATACCTTTATCATGGTTATAACAAATGTGCCAAAGAACAACACACTTGATGCATCCAGTTGGGAAATGTTTGTGTGCTTGTCCAGTATTACCGGTGTTATTTATCCCAGTTTGTTTTTATATTTTTATATCTAATGCCTTTTAATTGTCCTATTCTGTGATAAGTGATATCAATAACTTTTAAGAATGAAACTTTTATCTTATGTGATACAATATTTTAGATGCCTTTTAATTATATTGTTGATATATATATTAATGTTTTCACATTTCTTAAATTTTGATTGTATGTCTTTATTCTGTAAGTCTTATATTATATGGTATATAATATGACCTGCTTAAGGATATGTCAATCCCCTTATTATGAATGATTGAAAATGATATTGACAATTTCATTTTACAGGGGCAGTAGCACGTTTTGTGAAAAAAAATTATTTTAAAATTTCCACTGATAATTGTAAGTTAATGCTAAATGTATTATTTTGATAGTGTCAAAAATCTCATTACACAAGCCAATCATCCATAGTCAGAGGACAAAGTATGAAGATTCACATAAAATCCATTGGCCGCCATTTTGTGTGAACACCTTTAATTCATTTTGTGTAAGAAAAAGTAATTGCATGGCTAAGCTTTACATTATGTATTTGAATTATTACTGCTTCATTTAGTTTAAATACATTGTCTTTCAATTGGAACCATTAATTTTCATTTTCCTGACATCACCTTATATTCCCCCTAAAAATGTTCTACTGCCCCTTTAAAGGGCTGACTATTGAACAAAATTTTATATTTAAATGTATTGCTACACAGTAAATATATTGCAATGATATAGCAATATATTTGATTAACTATACAATATTTTCTTTAGACTTGATTGACATATGAAAAATTTGAATTTGCAAGCAAATTTTGATGGTACCGGTATATATATTTAAAGTGTCTTCTATCATTTGTAATACAACACAACTCATATTCTTGCACACTGAAAGATATTTCTTCCATGTTAAACATGTAACAGTGCCTTATTGACATGAAATTAGCTGATGTGATATTGTATTACGGTAAATAATTTTGCAATAATTGTATTGCACAATCTTTATTTTTTCATGAGTTATCATGAATTATCTTCTAATGTTATCAATATTGAATAATAAATTATTTTTTGAGAAATTCAACTTGTTTGTTTAAAGCTATATTTAACTATTTGTAAAGGTTTTCACCAACAGCTATGTAAAAGATGTAAGTTAATGAAAAACTACAAGCATATGAATCCTTCGAAGAAATGAGAAGATTTTAGATAAATTCTGAGATTTACTTTTGATATATAGATATCAAATCGGACAGTATCCAGACTATCAGCCTACAATCAACATAATAACATGATTCAAAGACCCTCCGAATTCATATCAGAATTTTGGTTTAGTAAATCCAATTATTTTTGACAACCCAATGCAGTTAACATTGTAGAATATTGTTTTGCTTTTTGGTAAGGCTAATCCAATTTTGTACATTTTGTTTCGCATTTTCCAACGCCGCTGATAAAATATTGCCCAAGCGGCGTAAAACAATAACTCACTCACTCACTCACATTTTCCTGCTAGAGTTTGCCAGAAATGTTCTTTTCAAATAATAAATATTACACATTGATGTATGGAGCGCATCAATTCACAGGGATAATGTGCTCTTTTGTTTTTAGGGACAAGATTATATTCACAGAAAGTATTTGTTAAACAAGTGTGTCGTAAGTTGAAAAAGAAGTGAGATTTCAGATGTCTAGTGGTTGGTTCAATTTTGATGATGCAGAGTAAGAAAATGTTCTTTTGCCGGAATTTGAGGATTCCATTTCTGGAGAAACAAATAGACATTTATGTTGGGATCACAATTTCCCTTGTGGGTAGTAGACTGGTTGAAGTTCTGTGAGATATGATGGACAAAGGTAGCCTAGGTGTTCTCGAACCATTCGTGATCTACGCATGCTACGGGTAATTGCCTTTGAACCGCTTACCTCCAAGTTCTCTTATGATACAGGGTTCTTCTTTGTTAATTTTTCTAACAAGACGCTGGAAACATAAAATTTTGATTCAACCAAGTATTCTATAAGGACCATATATTTCTTTGTTACGGCCCTTCGGTTCCTGGTGGAATTTAATGTAACCACATTGAGGACCCGTTTTCAAAGTCTCTTATTAAATATATAAACAACACGAAAAGCAAGAAGTGGTCATTGGCATTGCCATTTGTTGCTCACAAACTATAAGATAAGAAGAACGTCATCTCCATATTGCATTATTGAAAAGTAAAACAAGATGTAGTGACCGTCAACCGGTAAAGTCAAGCTCCAGTAACATATTAGTTCCTCGCTTTTTTACGCAAGCCAAAAACTTTAAAGCTGTCCCCAACGTTTGCTGTTTAAAAAGGATAAAGGTGTAGTCATATAACGTTATACGACCATAGAATAATGCCAAGGTCTTTAAAAATGCATCCTGCTACATCAGCGTATATGTCTCCGCTAATGCTACAACCTCTACCGGGTAACCCTGATATCCTCCTATAGATGTAGCAGAATGTTAAAATGTAATGTTATCCTATTCCCAAAAAGTAGACTTCAAAGTGCCCGCGTGATGAACTTGGTGGTCACAAACTACGCTTGTGTCAATTTCTTAAAAGGTTTAGATGATAAATGATTTATATTATTGCGATCAAATAATGGATTAGAATGTTTAGTCTTCACCAAGATTGAATGAAGACTGAAAAGAGATTGAATTAATATAACGACCTATAAGTAACCTCATGATTGACTTTGTGTTACCTCCAAGCTGGTTTTACGATTCCACCAAAAATGACCATATGTGTTTTTTAAGGGCGAGCAAGTTGAGATAAAGTTGTGACTCGCAAAGATCGTAAGTCAAAAGAAGCCTACAGCTATTAATGATATGTTCATTCGTTTATCTGTCAGATTCTCATAAGAAACAACGTTTACTCGACATTCAAGAGAAAATATTTTGTTGTAATTCGTGGCAAAACAGTCGATATTAAGAATTTCGGACTGGGAGTTGGTGGTCTATGGTGACTGTTATTGATCTCGAAGCATTTTGGATTTCCATTTTGCATTGCTGCGTGATCTATCTTATTACATTTCAGTGAGATCTGGTAAAGATCCCTCAATAGTTGATTTAGTGCATTTACTATCTTATAAAACGAATAAGATCTTCCAGAAAGAAACACCTTAAAGGGGCAGTAGCACGTTTTTTGATAATTTTATATTTTAAATATTTCACTGATAATTCAAAGTTAATGCTAAATGTATTATTTTGACAGTGTCAAACATCTCAAAACACAAGTCAATCATCCATAGTCGGAGGACAAAGTATGAAGATTCACATAAAATTCATTTCGTGTGAGAAAAAGGAATCGCATGGCTAAACTTTACTTTATATATTTGAATCAGTACGGCTTCATTTAGTTTAAATACATTGTCTTCCAATTGGAACCATTAATTTTCATTTTCCTGATATCACCTTATATTCCCCCTAAAACGTGCTACTGCCCCTTTAACATAAGAAAGAACTAGCTGTAAATTCTAGTGTTGATCTTGCAAAATGGAAACCCGTTCATGTACGTTTGTGTATCAGGTATGGGAATCTTTACGATTGAATATACAATTCAAGCATATGTATTTCACATCTTCGCCTATAATAAACCTAAATTTGTACGGTTCATGCATGCTTTGATAAAAATAAATGTTCATAAAATGCTTACATTTGTGAACATAGACTACCAATAAACAATATGTTTCTACTATTCTGCTTTAATTTCCTATTTACTTCAAAACATAATAAAACGTTCCATATTATGCATTTTTTATGTGGTTGACCATGGAAATCATTGATGATTTTCATTTTGTTTAATAATGATGTCGACTCGACATATTTCATCAATTAATGAAAAATCCTAAATGTATCTCTTATTAAAAAAACAGATACTAGTTTTCTATTCTGATTGTTAAATAGGAGTTATGCATTTAAGTCAGTCATTTTTGATCAATCAAATGGTTTTGGTAGAAATATTTCCTTAGAAGCGTTTTCTCATTTCAATCAAGATTGCATGGCCCGATTCAAAGGAGATGCGATTAAATGAATAATATAAACTGTATGTCCAAAATTTAGAATGATTTTTATACCTTTTAGATTAATGATCGCATTTTTAGTCAATCAGCATTTTTTTAAAGTGATGAATTTTAAGTATGTGTTTCTGACGTTAGCAATAAGCATAATGTTTTGTGGGTTGTATTCAAAACTCTTTCTGGACTATAAAACGTATTATATTGCAGATGGTATACATTCAACCATGGCACAATGTGACAAACATTGCGTGACTTTGTCACGATGTAGCAAATACATGCGATCACATTGTCGTCAGTTTGCAAAGAAAAACTAGGTCATCACGTGACTGACAACCAGCTGACGAGGTGAAATCTACACGCAAACAAACTTAGCTGTAAAATATGCTGTAACCTGCCCAATAAGTGTTATTTCCTATACGGCGTGAGTTAAAGAGCACTCATCTGTGTGCGAGGTTATGTTATGTATAGATTTGTAGTGTACCATCACATGACGCCGGTCATGTGACCCGATCAAAGAAGTATTGATGATATTGACAATGACATCTGCGACATGTGACATGTGATCCTCAAGCTTCACGTGATGTCATTTGCAGCGTCTGTCCGCTAAACCGGGAAACTGAGAGGCCTAGCAAGGTAAGTCTATCTTATCTGCTTGGCCGGTAAATCTACTGATAACATTGCTTTATATATAAACTCAGAGACGATCTATTTATGGTCCCTCTGTATATAATGTCTCTGATTAACTATATTTAGAATACGACAACCAACTTGGCTTCAAGCACGTGCTGCACGAAATCAAAACATGACAAGTTTTCGTCGATGTTTGCATTGCAGTGTTTGCAGAGTTACGGCATTGATGCACACTATCATTGTAATATGTTAAGCACGGATTATGTATTCTCTTGATATTACTAACATTTCTTGGTATAAATATCTATTTTCCGAAAAATATGGTTAAATATTCAGATTATGATTTTAGTTTTAAAAGGTCAGAAGTAATGAATTAAAATTGGCATTAAATACGCATGTTCACTATCTAATGTTTGCATGCAACTCTTAAAAACCAAATCGGCAGCTTCTAAGGTAAATTAACAGCAGTGCTTATAATGTGTTTCCAAAAAAGGTGAGGTTAGGTATATATATTTCATCATTTGTGCTCAGTTAAAGATAAACATATCTTCAAAACTTAGACAAATTTCAAGGCCGTTTTCAACAATCTCTCTACACTATAACTGCCTACAATATTTGTGTATTGAAATGTGAATGTTCTCTTTTCTGCATACCAATATGGTCATGTATGATATATGTATTTCCATGACCATATACACATGTAATCATCTCCGATGTTGAGTAAAATGTAGATATAAAAAAAAGAATCTCTCTGCTTTTGTTCCTTTGGGTTTCCCATTTATGCTTACTTTTGAAAAGCATGTTAGTTTTGTTTTTTTATACAAATTGTGCTTGCCGATTTTCCTATAACAAAAGAACCAATAGAATAGTAGGAAGAAAAGAAAGACAACATATATATAGGTTGAATAAGTCTTTATATCAACAGCATCGAATAGAGAAAATTCAATTTGTTAAAAGTAGATGTTTATGCCTTTTTAGATTAAAATTCGGCGAAATAGAGAGAGGTATATCGATATCATCTCTCTGTACGTAGTGTCTATCGAATCATATTTCTCGTTGCGTGTTTACAGACAACTGGAAGGCTATTCTTTTTAGCACGAACATGTCATAAAAAACTAGAATAGGCTATAGGCAAATAAAATAACAATCTCTCATATAATTATTTCAATTACATATTCTTACAATGCTATTCGTTTATATTAGATGCATGTCTGTAGTTGTTAGCCTGACTAGCATTCAAAAACTTAACCATAATAATAAACTTCGGCCGATATTTCATAAATCTCGTCTTAACAATCATCCAGTTGTCAATATTCAAATAGCATTTTCTACGCAGAAAACATTACTTCTGTCTCTGCTCCCTAAAACATATATACTGAAGATTGATGACATGCTACTTGAAAATATGTTTCCATGGATTTATAATACCATTGAACTTTTACGAAGTAAGATATGTAATTATGAAAAACATGTTATAAACAACACACTTAGGCTACACAACGCAAATATGTAAATATATTGTGAAATCTATACAAGATCATTTTTTTCTCCAGCGATTAACAAGGCAATACCAAGAGAGAGCAGAATGAGGGTCACGGTGCTTGTGACTGTGTTGATAGTCACATCTTCACTGTGTGTGGCTAAACGTCCCAACATCGTCTTCATTCTCGCTGATGATCTGGTGAGAAGGTCTTCCTTATATTTACCATGAGACGAATTAGGTGTGAATATTAAATTATCTCAAGCGTCTGGTTCAAGGAGATATAAAGGATAAAAACCTGTCCCTAGGTTTTAGTTTAAAATGTAACAGGGTGAGTCAGGTAAAATCCGCGGGCCGTAAGCCCAATGGTTTCCTCGACCCTGAATGTTTACATTTTCAACAATAAACCTAGGGAGAAATTTATATAAGGATGTATTGACCGTCATTTGTTCGATACAGGGCTACAATGACGTCAGTTTCCACGGCTCGAAGCAGATTCCGACTCCAAATATCGACGCCCTGGCCTACAGTGGGATCATCTTCAACAACTACTATGTGTCTCCCATCTGTACACCCACTCGCAGCGCCATCATGACCGGCAGACACCCCATACATACAGGTGACATATGTGACATACAGGCGACATATGATACATACCGGTGATATGAAACAAACGGGTCATATATATGCAAGATGCAGGTGACATATGAGGCATGCAGGTGACATACACAAACATACAGGTGACATACACAAACATACTGGTGATATATGAAACAAACAGGTGACATATGCAAGATACAGGTGACATACATAGAGATTATTACCCGAAGAAGTGTATCATTTGACTTGTACGAAACGAGTATGAATTTCTGTATTACCTGAGCAGAATTTGAGATAAAATTTGCACGAGTTTCGAAAAAGTCATATGACACACTTCCGAGGGTAATCATTTCTTTATTACCGATTCTATTCCAATGGAATATACAACATTCGGATCATAAAAAGAATGTTATTGTTGAAATTTAGAGGACTTGTTACCTTCTGATTAGATGTAGCAAGGTCATGTGACCGGTATATATTTCACTGAACCATAAAATGGAGAATTATGTAGCCTTCCGATTGGATGAAACATGGTATTGTGAACGAACTGTGACTACTTCAACACAATATCATTGTGCAGTGAAGGAACCCCCAAAAAAATTACTATTTGCACAAGTATCTTTTTAAAGGGTTCAGATAGACGACAAGATATTCATAATTGATTTTAAGACTTGATGAAACTAATTTATAACTCGTAGGATAAACTTTTGTAATATTCTGCGTAAGCTAGGTCAGTCAAACAGGTAATAACCTTGTTGACAAACACATTATGATATCAATTTCCCAGACGATATAACTTCGTCCTGTATCGCTAGGGATGCAGCACAGTGTAATTGCCGGAGACGAACCGTACGGTCTCCCTCTTAACGAAACAACGATGCCTCAGTACTTCAATAAACTCGGATATAGAAGCCACATTGTCGGAAAAGTAAGTTCTTCATTTACTTTCATTTATGGTCTTACCACATTTATATGCTTATTAAATCAAAATATTCAGATATTACCAGTAACCAGAACTAGTTGCAGTGGCCTTCTTTTTCTGGTAACTATTCTCCTGTTTACAATGTTATCTTATTTGCCAGTGTTTTCTACATAGATCAATACCAATCAAAGTGTATAATTAAACTAAAATAAATCAGACATGTACGAATCATTTCAGTGGCATCTTGGATTCTTCGCTAAAGAGTACACCCCGACCTACAGAGGGTTCGAATCCCACTTTGGATATTGGATGGGTTGCGAGGACTACTTTGATCACACTTCAGAAGCGTGGCTGGTAGGTTTGTATGGAAGGGGATGTGTGCCAAAAATGAATTCATGTACACTCGTAACTCGCAAGATGTAACATGCCGTTCTCAACCATGCAATTCTCGAAAAGACAAGTCCAAGCGTGCAAAACTAACATTTCAATCCTGTAAAACTCAACTTGCTGTTCTCAACTTTACAAAGTTGAAATGTAATTCAAGAAATGTCTAAAGACAAAACCGGATTTTCTATTTTGAATAAGAGTAATATTCACAATAAGCAATGCTGTAAGTTACGTTTCACATAAGGAAAATGGAAAATGGAAAATGGAAAATAAAGAGTTGTAAAATCAGCTTTTTAAAACAGACTTTTGCATTTCGAGTTTTACACGATTGCAATGTACATGATTTCGCATTGACGGGGGATGTGTGCCAAAAATGATATGCTATGCTTGATTCGTTAAAGCAAACATTAGACCGGCGCGCGCTGATTCTGCAACAGGCACGAGAAAGGAACAAATTTACTTTATGTAAGCGGCTGACCTGCCTAACCGAAACAAATACCCAAATGACTGAATAACTGACCAATGTACGTTTTAAGCATAAGCGGGAGTATAATAAATAGCGTTCATTCTTTCCGTTCATCTTCTGTCTGGCCGTCACAAAATTTGCCCGTAGCATATCTCAAAAACTATACCTGCTAGCTTCACCAAATTTCAAACACTTATCAACCATGATCCCTAGATGTGCCTTAACGAGGTTAGACTAAAAAAAAATATTTTTGCAGTTTCCATGGATATATGGCTAAAGAAGTTATTCGATGATAAATTTCTTTGAAATATACATCTCAGCTTCACCAAATTTTCTACACATGTCAATCATGATTTTGGATATGCCCTTTGAAAGTTAAACAATATGTGAATTTTCTTTTCTGTGTTTTTTAAACATGACTAACAAAGTGACTCAAAATATTTTTGTCCTCAGCACATCTCGTAGAATTTTTATGATCACTACCTAAAATTTGAAACAAAGATCAACCACTATTCCTAGATGTACCCTTTTAATGGTAAAATCTATTAATGAAGATAGTTTAGTGGTTTCAGTTCAAAGGAGACTTACACAATGACTTACCTTTAAAACTGTATACTAAACTATCATACAACATTAAACAATGTTTATCAATTCTACTGTTTGAAATTCTTTGAACAAAGTTGGAAGCGGGGCTATGTGAACTCTGCTCGGTTTCTTACTTGTTGATTAAAGTAATCCAAAAATATGTTTATTGTTGTGAGGGTAATATTTGTATGCCACTATTTTGGCATTCTCTCCCCACAGAGGCAGATCAAGTCATGAAATATCAATACAGCCTCTGTTCTATTATGCCGACTTTGTGGGATAAAATGGGAGATGCCTGATGGAGAAAATCAAAGTTATATTTATTATTTGTGCATTTAGCGAATTATTTTGTGCCGGGCGAAACTACCAGAACGCACGGATTTCGGCTATAGTTAGAACAGAGGTTGTACCAACATTTCATGACTTCATTATGTGGGGAGAGAGTGCTATACTGGTACTTTATAATATATCAAGTTGAATATCAAGTGAATAAAAAATGAGATTTTTATGATGACTGGCTCTTGCTTTTATGTTTGAAAGTGAGAAGCACAACCACGTAATTTGTAAACGTTACCAAATCAGGTTAAGCACATTTAAGTGAATGTAACTTAAAACTGAATAAACTTTCACGAAACTAAATCCTAAATTTATTTTGGTATATAATATCGCAATGAAGAAAATGTATGCATTTTTTGGATATTTTCACTCTTACTTAAAGTGGTTTACAAAATAAATATATGTCAAAATCGGTGAAGTAGGAAGAGTATTGCATTCATTGCTACTTGTATGGCATTAAAGTTCAAAGGTATTTTACATATATACACCAAACTATACAAAGTTATCGCTTCAATTTCGAATAATCACTAAAATTTATCGTTGATAAGAATATTCAATGCAGTCTTACATTTACTGTCATTTAAGTTGAATATTTGTGTTTAATTTTTTATGTCCATTTTATAAAAAAATTCAACAATGGTCAAGCTAGCAATATCTGGAATGAAGATATGCTTTAAATGTAAATTGGCCAGTTATTCTGTCATTTAGGTATTTGTTTCGGTTAGCCAGGTCAGCCGCTTACATAAAGTAAACTTGTTCCTTTCTCGTCCCTGTTGCAGAATCAGTGCGCGCCGGTCAAATGTTTGCTTTAACGAATCAAGCATAGCATATCATTTTTGGCACACATCCCCCGTCAATGCGAAATCATGTACATTGCAATCGTGTAAAACTCGAAATGCAAAAGTCTGTTTTAAATATTACTCTTATTCAAAATAGAAAATCCGGTTTTGTCTTTTGACTTTTCTTGAATTTCAACTTTGTAAAGTTGAGAACAGCAAGTTGAGTTTTACAGGATTGAAATGTTAGTTTTGCACGCTTGGACTTGTCTTTTCGAGAATTGCATGGTTGAGAACGACATGTTACATCTTGCGAGTTACGAGTGTACATGAATTCATTTTTGGCACACATCCCCTTCCATAGGTTTGGTGGTATCAAAATTATAGTATCGTTCGCTAATCCAAGATTTAGACATATGATTACAGCCATGGCGTATCCATACTGAGATGCGGGGGACGTAACCCCCACCAACCCCCCCAGGAGAGTTAAGGGACCGGTCATTTATTATAGGGGGGGGGTGGGCCGGTGATTTTAGGGGGTGGGTCACAAAAAAGTAAGACAGCCTTTAGGGGTGGGTCACAAAAAAATAAGACAGCCTTTAGGGGTGGGTCATAAAAAAATAAGACAGTATTTTAGTTCTGTTTTCAAACATGACAACAAATTTATCCAAAACTTGACAAAATACTTGAGTAAACATTTTTAGCTCATCAGGACTGAAAGTCCAGATGGGCTTATGGCATGGCCCGTCGTCCGGCGTCCGTCCGTCGTCCGTCCGTCGTCCGTCGTCCGTCCGTAAACTTTTGACACTTTCGACTTCTTCTCATGAACCATACACATAAGAGAGCTGAAATTTTTTGTACAAGTACCTTAGCATATGGAGATTCTAATTTGTAACTTTGGTGACCCTGTGACCCCAAATAGGGTCACAGGGGTCACAACTTTAAAAACCTATTTTCATCTTCTTCTCCAGTTCCAGAAGGACTAGAGAGTTAAAAATTATATGTGCAGACTCCTTGGCCAATGGGGATTCTAATTTGTAACTTTGTTGACCCTGTGACCCCAAATAGGGTCACAGGGGTCACAACCTTAAAAAACTATTTTCATCTTCTTCTCAAGTTCCAAAAGGTCTAGAGAGCTGAAATTATATGTGCAGACTCCTTGGCCAATGGGGATTCTAAATTGTAGATTTCGTGACCCCATGACCCCAAATAGGGTCACAGGGGTCACAACTTTAAAAACTTATTTTCATCATCATCTTTAGCTCCTAAAGGTATATTGAGCTGAAAGACTGCATGTAGACTCCTTGGCCAATTGGGATTCTAAACTGTAGGTTTTGTGACCCCATGACCCCAAATAGGGTCACAGGGGTCACAATCTTAAAAACCTATTTTTCTCCATTAGATGACAGTCTATGGCAAATTTATTTCTCCTTGGATATTTTAGTGTGGACTTCTTTCACTGTCTGATATTGGCGATCTAGAAAGTGTTGAATAATAATACATTAAATTTTGTTTTGTAATTTCTTTATAGGTTTTTTTGCAATAGGTAACATCAGTTTCATTTTTAGCTCATCTTGCCTGTATAAAGCAAACTTGATATGATGCCTGATGAGCTACAGAGCCAATGGCTCTATTTTTAACAAAGTGAGATTTGAATATAAATAGTGTAGGGGTGGGTCATAAAAAAATATGACAGGCATCAGTGGGGGGTCATAAAAAATCATGACAGCTTTAAGGGGTGGGTAACTTTTTTTGGGACATACTGTGGGGAAATTTCACCGACCCACCCCCCCCTATAATAAATGACCGGTCCCTAAAAGTATGATGATTTTTAGAGTTTTGGTTCTTATTCATGATGAAATAATACAAAAAAATTAGTATTTGTGACACCATAAGGGCGCACCCGACCCAAACGAAAATCATGTAACTGGGCCTATAGATTCTTTTATCTCTTTCAAATATACGTAATGATAATACTTATAAAATACATTTCTGTTATGTAAGGTACCCTACATTCTCTATTACGCCTAGATCCTGGGGTTCCGGCAGATTGCCCTTGCGGCAAAAAGTTGTAACTTAAAATATCTCCCTTATTTGCAGCCAATGAAAACACCTTTTGGATATCTATCACATGGGGAGTTTTTAACGGTCGTTTAGTGGCATGGAAAATATTATATCTTCATGTTTATTTTTCATTAACAGTGTGAGAGGGAAACAATTTGAAAATCCGATATGGATAGGGTTTTTCATTAGATAGAAACTGTTTTATAATTGTGTAAATTATCATTTGTTTTATGATAGATTTTACTTTACTAATCAACAAAATAATAACTAATGTAAAGGTAAAAAGCGTAGTGTGTAATAGGAAGAATTACCTCCCCTGGATGTTAATTTTTAACGAAATCTTTGACAACCACACGGAGATGGCCGAGGTTTTGCGAATGACCACCTTTGAAACGGCGTTGCTGTTTGCACAACTAACTTCGATTGCCTCCAATCAGATTTCTACCTTTCTATCCCGTGTATTAGCCGTAATAGAACAGAGGCTAATTCAGGTATGACTGAGTTGTCTCTGTGGGGAGAGAATGGCTACCCTAGGATGTTGAAGGTGATTTTGGTCGATCAATCTCGACACACTGTTAATTTTACGTGATTCCTTACCACAATCATTTACAATAATTTGATGAAACATCATTATGTAAAAAATTTATGCGCTCATTATATTCAATTGGTTATACATTTGTCTGGTTCAAAGGACCAATGGGGTCTTGACTTCCGGCGGAACATGGAGGTGCTGCGAAACTACACAGGGTTTTATTCTACAGAACTCTTCACTGAGGAGGCGGTAAAGATCATCAAAAACCACAACCAATCACAGGTAAGACAACCTTGCATTTAGATTACTCATATGATATGATAAGACTTTGTAACATTTAAACACTTATTTGTAAATAATTAAGAAGGTACGGCGCTGTACATTCATGATATATTTCACGATATTGGTTCTCAATTCTATGGGGTTGAAATAAAACCAGACTGAATTTGGTAGTCGCCACCTGCATTACTGATTAATGTACATAAGGTTCAGAAAAGACCTTAGACCGATAGCTATTTGGAAATGCTACAGAAGGACTTTGTCTTGTGGATGTCAATAACAAATGTTTTACCTCCCGATACATCGATTAATTGTCCTTCAACGGCCGTTGTTTTTTATTTACGTATAGTTGAGACCCTCCTTAACAAAATCAGTGTAATTTCTTTTTATTCTGAGTTGTAACAATATGTAATACCATCTTTACCCCTCCCTCCAGCCCCTCCTGTTGTACCTACCCTACCAGGCGGTTCACAGCGCAAACCTCAACGCCTTCCCTCTCCAGGCCCCGGAGAAATACACCAAGCGCTTCCCCAACATACAGAACATCAACAGGAAACTCTTCGCAGGTCAGTTGAAAACTTTAAAATTCATATTTATGGAAACTCAGTATTCTGAAGTATTTCTAGTTGGGCTCAAAATTTTCTTTCACCAAGCACTGACTGGACACTTGAGAGGATGCCCAGTTACATGATCTGACGTGTAAACCATCTCCATTGTCATTAGCTGTTCCGTCGATGAACATCATCAATTCCAACCTGGTTCCCGAGCCCTGTTCCACGTGCGCTACAGTAGGTAGTGCACGCGGAACAGGGCCCGGGAACCAGGTTGCATCGATTCTTACTTGTGAAATCAGAATACTCAAGAACGTTCACTTTTCTTGCCTTAAATGGTATATACTCAAGTCCCGATGTGTGAAACAATATAGTCTCTGCAGAAGACATACTGTAGCATTTGAGATCCAGACCTTTACCGAGCCAACTCTTTCCCCAGGTATGGTGTCGGCCCTAGATGACGGTGTGGGCGAGATAGTGAAGGCACTGACACAGGCTGGAATGATGGAGGACACAATCATCGCCTTCAGCACAGACAACGGTGGACCCTCCAACGGCTTTGATGGCAATGCTGCTAGCAACTTTCCTTTAAGGTGAGTCTGTCATCAAGATGACTGTCTAACATATATGCCTACTCATTGTTACAGAAGAGTCAAATTTACATTGTGGAGGAATGGGCTCCATCGAAAGTCCTTTGTTTTAGTCTAAGTCTAGAGGTCCATTTCGGTCTTTCCCTTACTATTTTCTGACAGACAAGAGTCTTGGAGATCCTGTGGAAGTAAAGATATGCTTCATGCACAGGACATTTTCGTTAGTGTAGCTATTATTACCCCCCAACACAAAGTGGAAGGGGGGTATGGGTTTGGGCTGTGCCGTCCGTCCGATAAAGGAGACAGCTTTTCTCAGAAACTATGTAAGATAGATTAACCAAATGTGCTGTGTGTCTTTAGGGTATCAATAACTTGATCGAGTTCGAAATCAGAACCGCAAAATTATTTTTAACGGAGTTATTGTCCTGTTTTTTGGACGCATTTCAAGGGTATCGTCAAAGGGGAAACTTTTCTCAGAAACTTTTTAAGATAGGATAACCAAATTAGCTGTGTGTCTTCGGGTCATCAAGACCTTGATGGAGTTCGAAAATGAGATCTATACGATTACATTTTACAGACTGTTACGACACATGTAGGAAAATATTGGAAGCTTTAATGAAAACTTATTTGGCGGGGGATGTTGATGACCATGTCTTCTTGTTATTCTGAGTATTTTCTGTTTCAATGTACATCATTTAAACGATAACGTTAGTCTATCTATTCCTATTCTCTGTTGCAGAGGCGTGAAGGCGACCCTGTGGGAGGGAGGAGTACGAGGGGTGGGCTTTATGCACAGTGCCCTCCTCCAGAAGTCGGGCTATGTCTCCCAGCAGATGCTTCACGTCACGGACTGGTTGCCGACTCTATTCAGGGCCGCTGGAGGCAACCCGAAACGTCTGAAACACCAAGATGGCTTCGACTCTTGGGAAATGTTGTCCACAAACGGTCCAGCCATCAGAACAGAGATGTTGCATAACATAGACCCTAAAGGAAAGTTTGGCGGGTTACGTGTTGGAGACTATAAACTCCTCACTGGTGATGTTGGTAAAGCTTGGGATGGGTGGTATCCTCCTTACCAGCTCCAAGAAGACTCAGAACGTCTCCATGTCAACAACTTCAAGAAACATTTAGATGTATCTCTGACGAAATATGCCGCAGCACGACCTATACGTCCCAATAAGAATGTCGTGTCAATGAATATTGATGATATCGCTGTAAAGAGACATCTCTCTGGAAGTCCAGTCACCATCGACTGTGGAGTGAAGCCAGAGAATGCCAGCACTAACTGTGACCCTGTGAGGAGTCCGTGTCTCTATCACATTCCTTCTGATCCGTGCGAGTACCACAATATAGCAGACCAGCATCCCGATATAGTCATTAAACTCCTCACTCGTCTCATGGAATATTCCTACACTATGGTTCCTCCTGGCAATAAGCCTCTGGATGACCGGGGCAATCCGAAACATCACAATAACACCTGGGTGCCTTGGATTGAACTTTAAAATACTTTTTCATCCGAACATTCTCTCTCCATTCTCTAGCAAACTTCATATAAATCATGTTATGTGATTTGAGCTCCCTCGGACTTCCGGCAGATTCCGTAAGAGCCCAAAAGCGTGGGCCTACTTGTCAACGATATTTATGCCGTGAGTCAGTTATGGTATTATCCTACGGTAATTTGTCAAAATGAATCAAAGTGACAGGTCGAATAGATTCCTGAAGAATATAAAATATTCAAATGTTTACTTTAACGGCGCCGCACCCGATTTGGCATCTTGATTTTTATCCCGAAACGTTGTTGAATTTTAAAAAGTAAAGCGTCTGGTTTTATAATTTGAGCTAATGCTCTTTGGAAAAAAAATCCAAAGTTCTTTCACGTTCACCACTAAGTCATTTCTTTGGTTTTAGATCATTCATATTCGGTAATCAATCAATCCTACCTATGATTTCATGAAATTAGTACAGTACGGTGTCAATGTTCTATACCTTATGGGACCATGACAATTGTTAGACCCCGATGTCATCCTGTATTAGGCAGAAATATGTATACATCAATGCTGTTCTTGCCTTCAAGTAAAATATCTAATCTCAAATTACATTTAGCTTTAGTTTGTATTTAACAATATAACATGACTTTACTTTTTCAATGTTTTATTGTGTTTTTATAAATGTCTACTGTTTCTATCTAAATATGAAGTGAGGGTGCTGAGGGACCACCTCAAAACTGTATTGTTCTCATATCTACTTTTTCATAGAGACTTTTTGATAATAAAACATTTCCATAATCATGCGTTAATATTTTGAATACTTCAAATTAGCTAATATACCATAGAAGGTTGGGCTTAACGAATGCCCATTCGACAGACGCTAATAAACATAATAGCTTTTTTCTTGTGAGGTAGTAAGGTTGTGACACAGCTGAGATCTTACAGCGATTGTAAAGCTCCCAATGCCGGTCACCGATTGATCAACTGAAACAGGATTAACAGGATTAAAAGTGTTGGATTCACCTTCCCGTTGGTTAACAAAATGTATCAAGACTGAAACAGCTGACTGGTGATCTTAATTGACCTTTGACATTTTTTTAACTTAATGATAATCGCGTGTTAGCAAAGGAATACACATCTTTATTACGAGACTTTACTTCTTAATTATCTACCAATTTGTAAATGCCTACCAAGAACTTTGTTAGTGAAAAGTAGTTCATGATGTCAACGTATTTGAGATTGATTGAAAAAGACTCATAGGGGAATCAGTAGATAAAATAGTTTTACCAAAATTATGTCCCTTAGAAAAAAGCACGCGTTTGCTTTTATTCATACACAAGTTCCGACATACACAAGCACTTCAAAAATTTAAATGCACGATTTCTAAATATCAATAATATGCACTTTTTGAGTGTGATTTGAGATGTTATTGAAATCTCAAAGAAAATTCCTTGATAAGATACCAATGTAAGTTATAAAAACTTGGTATGAAGTGAAACAGGAATGCAAATTTATTTTTGAAAATTTAATAAATGATGAATTATCTAATTAAAAACCATATTTGCGCTATGCAGAACCAGACATGTCTTCATTACCGGAAAAAATGTGAAGCATATCTCATGTATTCATCTGTGTAACACATTCACATAGTTACTAATGGAATTTTAAGTGACCTGTTTTTAAAAACAAGCCGTAAGCGTTTTTACTTATACCCACTCATGCGTCAATTAACAACTAAAACGTTAACCTCCACCGCTGTCAAAAGAAGGTGCGCTTAATGCATTGTTTTATAGGTTAACCCGGTGACAGGGAATGTTATCGCCGATGGTAATGACTAATATTAACATTGTTCAAGGGTTACCCAAATGTACTGAGAACGTTCCCATAGCATTCACGTTTTTTACGTCGATAAACTTCGAGAGACATCACCGTTCATTATTTCCCGTACTATCTGAACCTTAACATGGAGTTTCTGTGTCTAGTGACAGTTATATTTGCTGTAATGTTTTCTTCAATATTAGTGCAAGCAAATAATGGACCTGCAAATCTGTCACCTGTCCGAAAACAAATGACAGCTAAACAACGAAGTATGTTTTATGCTTCTGAACTGATTGTTAAGTATTCTGGTCGAGAAAAAAGCATGGAGATACTGCACGTGAAAGATATGCTCCAACATCTTGGCTTTACATCTGAAGTTGGAAACGGTACTTTGACATCGAGAGCAAATAGTTCTGAAGAACACGCGGAAGGAGAAAAGGTAAAGTGAAGTTATAAATATTCTTTTTGCTTAATTAGGAACTGGATATTACCAAAGTATCAATGGACTTCCTGTATTGATGTAAAAAAATCTTCGTTAAGAATCTTTTCTATTATTTTCGTTGCAATTTGAAATGACAGCTGATTTTAAAAGTTGATTTAATTTAAATTAATCGTAAAACTGAAACGCTTTACAATTCAAAGAATGCTGGTAACGTTCTTTTTCCAGATTTGGGCTAAGGAGAAAAAAAAAGTGCAACCTTGTTTTGTCCTTTTAATGCTGAGTGCCTAACATCTTTTACATCTTTTGTTATACGCGGTCTTCGGATTTTTAATATTCAAGGGTAAACGTTCTATGGTAATCATTCCAACGTTTTTAAATAAATAATCCATCCTTGCCGCCACCTCTGTCCAGCAAGTAATCAAAGTAGAGGTCAGTTTAGATGACATGAAATCGGTGTGAAGTCTGTCAGCTACGGTAGGATGCAAACCTGTTAAGAACCTTTGTTTTCACACGTGGTTAGATAGATTGCAATATGATATTTTTATTCTTTATTTTGAGACACTTCGGGAAAAATATTAAGAGAATGAATTTGCCCTTACTTAATGTACTTTCGTTATCTAAGATCTCGTATAAAAACAGGAAATTTATGAATGGATTTTCGCCCAGTACCGTGACTATTTTTGACTGTGTACAATATCATAGTCTTTAATACAGTCTAGATCCTCATTCAGTAAGTTCAGACTAACTGAAAACTAAAATTAAATAAAGGTTTTCTTGAAGGCACAGTAATTATGTTTAGATATTTCACAGTCTGGATTCTTGTCTTATGTCAACTCTAACCATGCGATGAGAATGAGATGAACCTGATATTTGACAAAACCAGTTAGAGAAGCTTTTGTTATGTGTTTTAATACAAAACTATGTAATAAAAATCTCTTTCGGATCAAAAAGTGTTTACCTAATGGTAAAGGTTCTAACTCGGCATTTATAACAAAATGAATGTACTTCAATTGTGTGAAATGCCTGAAAAATGTGTACATGTCGTTCGCGATCATTTCCTTTTGGATACGATAGATAAATATTTTCTTTTAAATTTGACTTCCACTACATCTTGTAAACATTGCCTTCTTCGTATTTCGTCTCGGGATGTCACGATACAGATATCTCACACTACAATGTGTATCACTATAAAGAATGTACGGTATTATAGATATATCGGTATATTGCAATACAGAAACAACGTAATACTAATCGGGACACACTTCTGGAAATATCCAATATATTGAACGTTTTAATATGATTTTTTTTTCAAATTGCAGAAAAACACAATTAAAAGAAAATGTGATTTTACGGAAAGTTTTTAACAAAGCGCGATATTGTATTGTTCTGAAATTACTTCAAATATGTATATAGGTCATAAACGGCTTATAGCTGGGCAAAGGTTATCGTTAGAGGATATTTAGACAAGAAAGCACACAAAATGTTGAATTTGAAAAGTACCAATTTTATTTCCATACGCAATACGCTTTTCCGTATCGCCATATTTTGCAATACATATATGAGGCACCGTCGATACGCAACCTTAAGATTAACTATGGTGTAGACGCGACATAACTGCGGAGATATACCATTTCACTGTTCTTAAAGGGGCAGTAGCACGTTTTTAGGGGGAATATAAGGTGATGTCAGGAAAATTAAAATTAATGGTCCCAATTGAAAGACAACTTATTTAAACTAAATAGGACAGTAATAATTCAGATATATAACGTAAAGTTTAGCCATGCGATTCCTTTTTCTTACACAAAATGAATTAAAGGTGTTCACACAAAATGGCCGCCAATGGATTTTAAGTAAATCTTCAAACTTCATCCTCTAACGATGGATAATTGGCTTGTGTTATGAGGTTTTTGACACTGTCAAAATAATACATTTAGCATTAATTAACAATTATCAGTGAAAATTTTAAAATATAAAATTATCAAAAAACGTGCTACTGCCCCTTTAATATCCCGCAGGAGAGTTATTATACTAACAATAGTTAACATAAAGCAAACCATTTTATTTAGATCATTGACAAAAACGCTGTCTTTTTGACGATGATTTTCATAAACTTGATTCGATTTCACTAAACTATGAAACGATATACACCAAAATTTGTATTACGTATTAGTTAAGTGTATCGGGTACTGAACCACCACAACATGAATTAAATACAATTATATTCCTCAATATAGGAAATAGCAAAATATAGCATTGAGACAACGCAAGCTGGGCAAAGTAAGATTTGATTGACTAAATGATCTATTGAGGAAGTTAGCTTTGATTTATTTAGCTTTCGGAGGAATATCGACCATGAAAAGAGTTAATAATCAGACCACGCAAAGAAGATTTGCAAGTTTTCCAGTAATCATGCAACTGACTCAAATTTCCTTTGACAGATTGAATGCCTAAACATCGACGACATATTGAGGAGTTTTGGAATGGATAATAAGAACATCTTAAAGAAGCGGGAAATAATGTACTTATCGTCTGCTATAGTACAACAACTTGATATGGGATGTCTAACAGACAGGACATCATCCAGAGACCACCTTCACCGACCTGGAATAGACGTTAAGATGAACATGTCTGACGGGGAGACGTTTGAAAAACATCATGGCCATCACGACAATCACCATGACAGTCACCATGACAATCACCATGAAAATCACCATGAAAGTCACCATGACAATCGCAATGGCAGTCACCATGACAATCACCATGACAGTCACCATGAAAGTCACCATGGCAATCACCACGACCATCACCACGACAGTCACAATGAAAGTCACCATGGCAAACACCATGAAAGTCACCATGGAAGTCACCACGACAGTCACCATGAGAGTCACCATGGAAGTCACCATGAAAATCAACGTGACGAAAATCATGACAGTGATCACGACAGTAACCATGACAATCGCAAGCCCACTGGATTCTCTCTCCATAACCATTTCATGACTATTCCGTCGAAAGGTAATGCTATTCCATATATTTTTGTAATCTTACATTTTTAGCTCATCTGGCCTGTAAGGCCCGATGGGCTTATGGCATGGCATGGTGTCCGGCGTCCGTCCGTCCGTCTGTCCGTCCGTAAACTTTGTGGAATTTCGACTTCTTCTCCAGAACCATAAGGCCTAGAAAGCTGAAACTTAGTGTAGAGACTCCTTGGCTAGTGAGGACTAAAAATTGTAGCTATGGTGGCCCTGTGACCCCTACTAAGGGCCACAGGGGCCACGCCCTTAAAACCTATTATCATCTTCTTCTCCAGAACCATAAGGCCTAGAAAGCTGAAACTTAGTGTAGAGACTCCTTGGCTAGTGAGGACTAAAAATTGTAGCTTTGGTGGCCCTGTGGCCCCTAATAAGGGTCACAAGGGCCACGCCCTTAAAACCTATTTTCATCTTCTTCTCCAGAACCATAAGGCCTAGAAAGCTGAAACTTTATGTACAGACTCCTTGACTAGTGAAGATTATAAATTGTAGCTTTGGTAGCCCTGTGGCCCCTATACGGGCCATAGGGGCCACACCCTAAAAACCAATTTTCATCTGCTCCAGAACCATAAGGCCTAGAAAGCTGAAACTTTGTGTACAGACTCCTTGAATAATGAGGGATTATGAATTGTAGCTTTGGTGGCCCTGTGACCCCTATAAGGGCCATAGGGGCCACGCCCTAAAAACCTATTTTCATCTTCTTCTCCAGAACCATAAGGCCTAGAAAGCTGGAACTTTGTGTACAGACTCCTTGACTAGTGAGGATTATGAATTGTAGCTTTGGTGGCCCTGTTGCCCCTAATATAGGCAACAGGAACGTCCTTCAAATCTATTTTCATCTTCTTCTCCTGAAGTATAAGTTCTAGAAAACTGAAACTTGTCACCTATATACTTAATTTTATATTTGGTGGCCCTGTGGCCTATACAAAGGGGGAATCACATTGGCCACACTCTAAAGCATAATTGATGATTAAGCCTGAGCTACAGAGCCAATGGCTCTATTTTTTAAAGTTTTGTACGCTTAACCTCTTAATAATGAAGTAAAAACTTATATTTATTCCAAACAAATAACTTCAGATGAAAAGTGAACGTTTCTTAAATGTCTTTCTGACACCTGTTTATATACCATGCATTTAATTTCCAACATATGTATCTATGATACATGCACCAAAGCAGTTCTGGCATATCAAGGCACCATTAATCCTCTACTAAGAGCGGAACCTTCCGATGCTTTAAACAGTGTCAGTGATCGTTCAGTTCTAGGTAACCATTATGCTGTTCTCTCTTTCTTTCAGTGTGGGGTTTCAGCATTCTGGCCGTTATCGTCATAAGTTTGGTTGGACTTGCAAGTGTGGCGATCATCCCGATCATGACCAAGGTTTTTTACAACTCTTTAATCAACTTTCTGGTAGCCATGGCAATTGGAGCATTGACGGGAGACGCCATTCTTCATCTGATTCCGCACGTAAGTAAATAAACATAACTTTTCATCATTCAGAGTACCTTTGGTATTTATGTTATTTGTTCAAAGGAGGTTATGAATCAAGCATAATATTCGAAATTAGTATAATGTTTGTTTATATTGCGTTTGCTCTACACACTGTATGCTTAACGCGCTTACAGGACGTGGGGAAAAGGTGGGTTAAAGTTTGCGTTTGATATGTTCACATGAAGCAATTGTTCTCAGTTCAAAAGGTAGAGAGTTCCAAACATGAGTTCCTGCAAAGTAGAATGATCTGCAGCCAAATGTCTTAATGTATGAGGGCACTTGAAATTGCAAACTGGATCACAAGGACCGAGGAGTGTATGCACAGACGAGGTCTTGCAAGTATTGTGGAGCACACATTGATGTGTCAGTACAAGTACCGTGACAGTCCTTTTTGCTCGGATTACAAGCCGGTCTCACGTTGCTGAGGTCCGGGGTTCGAATCCCATCCAGGCCAAGGTGTAAAAACCTAGAGTTCACCTCTGTTAGAACTCTATAAGTGTCACCCATGGGCCCTAGTGTGTAGTGCAACAAAAAATTGCGCACTTATAAGATCCCACGAATTCATGTCAGTGGCTGAATGGTGGATACATGAACACGTGCATACGCCGAGCTGTCGGTTATCAGCGTTCAGCAGTGTTGGACAAACTGCTGTGACTATGTGTCTCAGTTCACCCAGCTGTGAATGGGTACCCTGTGAGGCATAGAATGGTCCCTAACCTGAGCGCCACATATGGATGCCGGTTGAATACTCCCCAGGGAGTTGAATTGAAAAAAATGATCGGACGGTGAAAGAATGCCATTGACCAGGGGAAAGAATGTAATCGCCTTGAGCAACCACGAGTGGTTGGATATACGCGCTATATAAATATCCATTTAATATACGCAACAGTGTTTCGAATCTTCTGCAGGTGCTTTATGTATCCTTCAGATGTATAGTATAATTGAACAAGAAAACAATTGGTTGATAGAGTTTGATAGGTCATATTTTTCGTATGTTAATTCTATGTGGTCACTTTCAAATCTACTTTGCCATGCCCGAAAAAATATTTAAATTTATTTGATTTGAAAGATCGCATTGGTCAAAGTGATTATGTAAGAGGGCCGTAGAATATTGGCTTCTACACATTCCATTAGGCATTAACTGGATTGACATCTAACGAATGACCATGTTCTTTTACGTTTTTTTGTGAGTCGATTGAACTGTAGAACATAGGATATTTTGAAATTATTCAAAGGCATTTAGAAGTTGGTGTTATTAAATGAAACAAATATTATGGATAACAACTTCTTTATTAACTTCTCACGACGTTTCTGGGCCACTTCTTGTCCATTCTTCATGTCTCATTTTAAAGGATATTTGGCAGTTAGTAAATCTTACTTTATGAAAATATGCACCATGTCACTCTTTAAGATTTTAATTGCAAAGAGAAGCACAAAGAGTCCTCATCCTTAAAGGGGCAGTAGCACGTTTTTAGGGGGAATATAAGGTGATGTCAGGAAAATGAAAATTAATGGTTCCAATTGAAAGACAATGTATTTAAACTAAATGGAGCAGTAATAATTCAAATATTTAACGTAAAGTTTAGCTATGTGATTCCTTTTTCTTACAGAAAATGAATTAAAGGTGTTCACACAAAAATGGCCGCCTATGTATTTTATGTTAATCTTCATACTTTGTCCTCCGACTATGGATGATTGGCTTGTGTTATGAGATTTTTGACACTGTCAATATAATACATTTAACATTAACCTTCAATTATCACTGAAATTTTAAAATATAAAATTATCAAAAAACGTGCTACTGCCCCTTTAAAGAGCTAAAAAATTCACATTGTCCAATCCTGATTCATATTCCTACGCAAAGATTGAAAAGGAAGTCGCGGACTTGGCTAATTTTACCCTTGCTGTCGACCCTTGACGTTTCTGGTTTGATGACAGCGCCCTCTCAAGAGAGAATGTGTTACCTCAAGTTACTACAGCCAATCACCGACGCTCTTTTTTGTATCTATATTGTATATTCGATTTATCAAGTTAAAATATTTTGTTCTCGGTTGTTTGCGCTGTTTGCATACTTGCACTTATTGATTAAACGTGAAATTATGGAAACTATATAGATCTTCACTTAACATGGGCTACTCTCGCTGTACAAATTTTTCAGTCGCGGGTCATCGACAGAAAGGCGGTCATGGGGTTTTTTCAGTCCGATGTATAGTTTTGTCAAGGGGTTTCTGATTGGAGTATGCCTTTCCCTTATAGTAAGCTAAAGAGCAGGCACAGACAAGTCAAGTGTCGGCAGAAGAATTTAGATGATTTTGATTAATTCTCGTGTATGTTTATTAAAGAATTGAATGTCAGTTTGTGTGTTTGCACGATGTCAAAGCTAGTTTAAGCTACATTTTCACTTTCAATTGAACCTCGGAACCTCACGTGACTAGGCTCTCAACCAATCAACGTTCGGGAATATGTGTAAACTTCAGAGCGTGAAATCATATTAAAATGCCCGGTATGCACACAAGACCTTTTTGTACTGTGTATCCCCAGAGGACGTCTTGTTACAATAAAGGTGTTGGTTCTTTGATCAGGAGGGGGGATTTAGTGTGCGAGCAATCCTAACGATAGATCTTAATGTATTTTATCAGATGTTATATGATATAACAAATATCTTATTTATTTTTTATTGTATGACTTTGCATTTATCCGAGATCTGGCGACACCTTGGCTGAACAATAATCTTGGGTTGAATGTACGTCTCGAGGCAATAAATAAATAATAATAGCCCCACTTACGGGGCATTGCGTCCACTTTGTCTGTCCATGCATTTGTTGATCTGTAATTATTCCATCTCAAAACTTACGATTAATTGTTTTGGTAAAATGATAGATACTTATTTCCAAAAAGTATACACATTGAATTGATGCCGGTGTTCTTTTACATCATCAACCTTATGTCTGCTGGTTCCACGAAAGACTACAACACACAGTTCTGTTTGTTTTTAATCTAGATAAGATAAACTGTAATCTACATCAGTTCATTCAATAGAAATAGCATTTTCAGTTTTGCGAAATTCACAACTCACCCAAGCTGGCTGAGTTGACAGATTATTACTGTTAGTTTAAACGCCCCTTTGCATCATTGTTTTGTCGTGGTTAGTATGTTCTCCTGGCATAAATCCTGTATGATTCTTTTCGGACTGCCTTTATGACTAAGTCATAACATTGTGACTCATGACTTGACTTACTTAACTTATGCCCGAGTTAATTTCTTGAGGAACGTAGGGCCGCGACAACATTCCTGCAACAAACACTGTTTTGGTAGAATCCTCGAGACTTGGTCCACTTCATATTGCCGGTCATGACCTCTGCGGGCCAGTGCGGCAAATTTGTTTTCTTCGCCTTCCTTGTCCAGAGCCTGCCTGGTGAAGTGTCATGCATGTTTTCTTAGTGTGGCAAATCAATCCCCATTTTCGTTTCTTTACTTCTGTTTCGATTGGGGCTTGATTTGTTCTATCCCAAAGTTCTTCATTTGAAACGACTTCTGGCCATAATAATAATAATAATATGAATATTTATAAAGCGCTAAAATCCATCCATCAAAGCATGCTCTAAGCGCTGTGTACAATGTCATGAGAGTCACATGTAGTACTGTTGGAAAAGATGGGTTTTGAGCTGTGACTTGAATGAAGACAGTGAAGCAGATGACTTGATCTGATGTAGAGGATGTTCGACAGCTGTTGGCGAATGTCTGAATCTTGTTGGTGTTGCTTTTCGTCTTTTGCCATATTTCTGCAGGGCGGACTTCACGTTGGTGTTAAATTTCCTGACCTTGGACTGAGGGTTCTTCAGATACGTCGTAGGGTGTCATAGGCTTTGTTGTTTCTGATTTTGATGTCTCCGTCTGTCCCTCAACCTGTGCTGAGTACACTCCCAAGGTATACAAACTTGTCAACGTCCTTGATGTCTTCTTGGTTGAGTTAAAGTGACTCATGATAGGTAACGTTATTAACAACGTTAAGTTATTGTGGCCACATATTTTAATGGTGACAGGCAGATAGAGATAAACTTTATTATTTAAGGGCAGTGTGAAAGATTTACAGTAAAAGCGATACGATCCATATCCTGAGAGATAAAATATTGTTGAAATTTCGGACCTTCACGATGAAAGATTTACATGCAAGACTCATGTTCTGACTTAACTAGCCAATCGGAAGGCCTTTGGCACTCTTTAGTGGAACACGTTAGTATATTGGTAGCATCAATATTTAAACTTCTTTTACCCGGAACATGGTAGAATCTAATCATACTGTAAATGATTTGTCAATTCTAGGCACTCTCGGGAGATGACCACGCCCATCCGGACGCTTGCCAGGCCAACCACCACTCTCATGACAATGAAGGCGCGGCTCATACAAACCACGCCCATTCAATTTGGAAGGGGATGTGTTCCCTCGGTGGAATTATCTCCTTCTTTGTCATGGAAAAGATAATCACGATAATATCTCTTCGGAGAAAGAAAATTAAGACTTCACCAAAAAAGGTAAATCATTTTGTATTATTTTATTTGAAATATCATATTCCCCCCTGCAGGGTGAAAATGCACAAAGAAAACTCTACTCATTTCCTATGTTGAAATATAGTAGAAACGGATATCGCCAAGAATGGATCGACTGCATCATTTAACTTGCTTAAAAATGCAAACATTTAACACATTTCTTCCGAATGTACCAACGAATAGTTTTTGTTCTTTTGGAAAGATATTTATTCAATTTTGATTAACTCGTTGAACTATATTATGCTTATCTAAGAAATGAACTATAAAACGGCCTCATCACGTGTGTCAAAAATTTAAAAAGCCTAACAAAATACATTCATGGCTACATACCTTTATTCCTTTTAAATATGTCATATAAATAGCATGAGCAACGATTGAATCTCGTATTAAGAATAATCTAACTATTATCCAAGTGATGATCTGAAGGTTTTATGAAACGGAGGTATATCGTTGATTGTTCTTTGCTATTTGTATAACGGGGATTCTTATATCTATTTTAAAAGGGTATTTTTGACTTTATTAAAAATGTTTGGACTTTTTCTATTTTGGCACCTCAGGTATATATCGGATTTATGCATTTCATAATGATACTAGGTCATTTGGCCTCTTAAACGGTTTCTCCGCAAAAAAAAATCGAGGTGGTAGACATGGTTATCCCTTCTCATCATACCTTTTCTTATATGTACAGAAATTCTGTCACACGTGTTAAGGGAAAATAAGGAGATAAAAGGTATTGAATTTTTTGTACATGGAATATTTACTTAAAATGACATGATACAACAGTAATTCTGGATGGAATTGAAAGAGTTTTTAAATAACATTAGAAACATGAAACAATTATGCCTTTCTTCATATGCTAAAATGATCAAAAGATGCAAATATATAATACGTGACATTTATGATAAATATTATGTCCGACAAGACATATTTAAAACTGCTGTCGCTCATGTTAACCATCGACATGTGGTTAGAATATTGCATATTCTTAACTGGAAAAAACGACATTCAGCAAAAATGATGATAAAAGAGAACATTATTCCGTATTCAGATACTTAGTCGATATATCAACTCATAAGTTACTTTTGCTATGATACTTCTTTTGTTAGAGTATAAAACTAAAGTTATGTTTAACTTTAAAACGGGATTGGTCTTGTATCAATGAATTGTTGTTATTTCATGTAAATCTTTTGATCAAAGAAGATTTTTGTCATACAAGAAAATTTTCATTTTGCGGTTTCATATGTCGAGCGTCGACGAGTACGAATGTTTAACCATGGTATAGAACAGGTGCCGAAATGTTGGCATTTCCGGTCTGACTGATATCGAACTTGCAAAACGTGTCCCATGGCATGCCAGGCACATTAACTAACTCATAAATTGCAAGGGAAATACAACAATAGGCAAGCTAACTTACCATCGCCGCGTTAAAAAGGTGACAAAGAAGGAATGAATAGCCAACCGTGTTTCGAAATGTCATTTAGCAAGATAACGTATTGATGTTTTGCACAAAGGCATCGTTAAAAAAATATGAACGCCTTCTTTCGTTAGAGATTTATAAAAGTCCATTTAACGTCGATTGTTTCAGATTGCTTAATATGATTTACCATTTTCAGGAAAAGGCACGAGAATCTGACAACCAATCAGATAGTGGGAAAGCCGTGGATGCTCACATGGTCGCGATGAAGCTGTCATGTCACTCTGACCCGGACTACCAGGATTGTGAGGAGCTTATGTTCACTGAGAGTGGAACCTTGTCTATATCAGGTAGAAACACACGGTATATTTGTTGATTGGCTTTCCATATCA
Source organism: Steromphala cineraria (assembly GCA_916613615.1). NCBI lineage: Eukaryota > Metazoa > Mollusca > Gastropoda > Trochida > Trochidae > Steromphala > Steromphala cineraria. The sequence goes on along the minus strand of OU744729.1, from coordinate 30,875,665 downwards.
TGCCGGATGGGTCTCATTCAAATCGAATTTAACTAAGTAAAAATTAAGTGTCAACAACAAGATTTTAAATTGGTATCCAGAGATTTAGCTTTGCCAAAGTGTAGTTTATTCTCGAGTCATATTCACTATCTACCAGCAGATAATTTAATTCCATCTGACTATCTCTAACTTATGCCAGAACCAGCCAATTCTGACGAAAACCGCGCCCATTCCAAAAGTTCCCCCGACCACTCCCATCAACAGAGACAAGATTTCCACGCCCACAGCCACGCCCACTTCGGCGAAATGCCCAATACGGTGGCAGCCGTAGCATGGATGGTGATTGTTGGGGACGGGGTGCATAACTTGAGTGACGGGCTAGCACTGGGGGCTGCATTCTCCAACAGTATTACCGGGGGTATCAGTACCTCCATCGCCATCTTCTGTCACGAGTTGCCTCACGAGATAGGTAAGTACTTCCATATTGATTTTTGTTTCCCACTGGAAGGTTGAATGTACTGTAGAACGAAGAACGAAGAATGAGTTACAGCTATATATCATTATCTATTCAACTATAAGAGCTTTAATTGTGCCAAAAACGAAGTACCGTATTCGACCTAATAAGCGCCCAGGGCGCTTAAAATATTTACTTGGGTGGGCGCTTATTAAAGTGGTATGAATGACGATCGAAAAATAAAGACTTCTGAAGTGGAACTGTGTTTAGGGTTTCTTTGATAACTGATACAGGCATTCAAAAAATACGTACACATTATTGAGTAAAAATGTTTCCTTTTTTCCTCATAAAACAAAGTGAATAGCTGAATTTATTATGTTAGTACCGCTGGTGAATGGGCGTTTATTAGACCTATATATACAAAACCCGTTGGGGTCGCTTATTGGAGCAGGGCGCTTATTACGTCGAATACGGTATTACCCAGTAACTCATATGACATTCTCTATTTCCTTTCCTTTAGGTGACTTTGCAGTCTTACTGAGGGCCGGGATGAGTGTTAAACAAGCACTCGTATACAACTGTGTTTCGTCTATTCTGTGTTTTATCGGGATGGTGATTGGCGTCGCCCTTGGCAACATTCATCAAGCATCGCTATGGATATTCGCATGTGTTGCTGGGATATTTATATACATCGCTCTGGTTGATATGGTGAGATTCATTTTGTCAATTATTAACAAGATTAACTAATTGAAAACATACGAATTTCAAGAATGCGAAAATAAGGCAAAGTTTCATGTACACTAAGGTCTTTCGTGTCCTTATTGTTAAACACGTTTTCTTCTTAAGGAGAGATAAACATATCAAAACAGAAAATTGAATGAATCTAGCTTGAATGTTAAAAGCGAGATTTTATGGGTGATTCTTTTCCATTTATAACAGAGCTAGGAGAGCGATCTATAAATGGAAATCTTGCTATATTTCGGTATATAAGAAAGAGAAGGACCTCTCCCGCCTGCTTTTCGTCACAGTATGTCTCTCCCCTTGGACGCTACCTTGGGCAGCGGGTATTCTTTGGCGGAAAGCCCTCGCGAGCGGCCCTTCTCTTACATAAATATAGTCATAAGATGCAGAACAAAATCTCCCAAGAATTTGCAGAAACTTAAGGCCAACTTGGTGATGCATAAGTCATATTTATTGAAGGATTCTAATCCATTTTCTCCTCTTTGCCAGATGCCTGAACTAATGAGAGCTGGTGTGACTAAAAGCGAGAACGGTTTCTGTAGGCTGTTCCTGCATGTAGTGGGGATGCTATTTGGTGCAGGCATCATGGCTGTGATTGCCATGTTTGAACACGAACTCATGAACATCATTGACATTTGAACAAAAAGATGCCAAAGTAAAAGAAAGAAGCATGAAGGAAGATGTTCTACAACAATGATCCTGGAAACCAGACACTCCAACTTGAACAACCTGCATGAAACGCCTTACATTGCTTAAAAAATAATACTTGCGTCAAAAGGCATTCTTTGCACTAAAAAGGTTCTTTGACATCCTTTGATGTTTCATTCCCTGATTTTTTTTCATGTAAAGTTTATTTCAAATGGACGATGATTTAGTGAGTAAGCCCAAATATACCGATTCTGAACTATGCCGGGATGAATTGTTCGTGTACATTCGGTTTATAAGATAGATAAAGAGCGGTATTCATGAGCAATGCGGATTTCGGAACATTCTCTATCCGTTTCACAGCCCCAAGTCGTGATCTTGCCTGCACTCTTTGAATGTTTTCAATCTTTGTTGTCATGTATATATTGTTGTCGCCGCCGCAACGCGGAACATGGGATATTGTATTCAGCGGTGTCCGTCCGTGCGTACGTACGTCCGGATTCTTCTTAACGCGATATCTCATGAACCTTTGCACCAAATGTCTTCAAATTTGGTCACAGCCTCACTTGGGGGATTACGCAGACACCAGTCTTTTCAAGGTCACAACGGCACTTTGACCAGTCTTGAATCTTTAGTTAACTATTTAACTATTCAAATTTTATTAGCAGCCCCGTCTAAGGACGGGGCTGCTATCAGGTTTTGTGCTGTTTCCGCCGCCGCCGCCGCCGCCGCCGCCGCCGCCGCGTCCGCCGCGCACATACTAATGGCTATAACTTTTTTCTACTAAGCTTTCCAGAACTTGTATTCAAAACTTACTGCTTATACCTCGGGGGAACGATTTTAACATGTTCACTTTCAAGGTCAAAGGTCAAGGTCACGAGCTATAAAATCACTAAAAAATTCCTTGTTACCGCGATAACTTGAAAAGTGTTTGTGCTATGAAGCTCTTACTTGGTATATGTATCATCCTTGGAAGATTAAAAAATTTGAAAAGGTTTTCGCTACAATCTGTTCAAGGTCAAGGTCACAACAAGGTCACGACTTTAGCATGGTTTTGCGGAAATGCTTTATTTCAACTATGAACACTTTAATCAATAGAAAATTATTATACTCAATAAAGAGTGTTCATTGATCGTGTAACCTTGAAGGTCAAATGTCAAGGTCGTGACCTTTGTGTTATTACAATGTGCAACTAATTTGGATATAACTTAATCCCGTTAAGCTTTTCAGAACTCATAAATATGTGTAATTGTTTACACCTCTAGGGACTTAAAATGACATGTTCACTTTCAAGGTCAAAGGTCAAGGTCATGAGCTATAAAATCACACAAAAAATTCCTTGTAAACGCGTTAACTTGAAAAGTTTTTATGCTATGAAGTTTAAATGTTGTATATATTATCTCTTTGAGAAGTACAAAACTTTGGAAAGGTTTTGGGTACGAACTGTTAAAGGTCAAGGTCACAGCAAGGTCAACAAATATTGAGAAAATGGATTATTTTAACTTTAAACACTTTAATTCGATACATTAATGTTATTTTCAATGAAATGTGTTCATTGATTGCATGATTTTGAGTGTCAAACGTCAAGGTCACAAGAAAATGCCCAATATGCTGAGGCTTGTTGAAGGCGGAACAGGGTAAGGCGAAACCCCAAGTTTTGGGGGTGCTCTGCTTTTTGCGGTGTCCCGCAAACACTAATCTAGTTACAGCATACCTTTGGGGATTACGCAGACACCAGTCACTTTTGGTGACCTTGACCTTATTTTCAAGGTCACAACGGAAATTTAGCCACTTTTGAAACTCTTGTTAACACAATATCCTTTGAACCGTTTACAAAATGTCTTGAAATTAAGTCACAACCTACATTGAGGGACTACGCAGATACCAAATACTTTGGATGACCTGGATCTTAATTTTCAAGGTCACCACAGTACTTTGAACATTTTAAAAAATCTAATATCATATGAACAGATGCATCAAATGTCTTCAAATTTGGTCACAGCCTAGAGCCTACATTGAGGGAAAACCATACACCAGTCACTTTGGCTGACCTTGACCTTAATTTCCAAGTCACAACTTTGGCAACTGTTGAAACTCTTGTTTACGCGATATCTCATAAACCCCTGGACCAAATGTCTTCAAATTTTGTCACAGCCTACATCTGAGGATTACGCAGACACCAGTCACTTAGGATGACCATGACTTTATTTTCAAACTCACTACGACACTTTGTCCTCCTTTGAAACTCTTGTTAATGCCATATATATTGGACCATTGCACTTATTGTCAATGGGAATATAACATTTCCTTATTGTGACAATGCTATCGCAATATCCAGTCTAAGTAAACCTAGCCTCACTATTATCCGTTACACTGCTATACTGAGTCTAGAAAGGCTTGGTTGAGAGTCACGTCAGCCCACGTGACCAAGTTGACCAATCAGAACTGATCTTACCAAGCCACAATAGTGTGCCTTCGCACGTATAACGTTGGAGGGTCATAGGTCGCAGAAAGGTCGGCTGACGCGACCCTCATCCAGACCTTTCTAGACTCAGTATAGCAGTGTAACGGATAATAGTGAGGCTAGGATTACTTAGACTGCGCAATATCCAAACGGCGGGGGACATTGCCACGTTAGTTGCAAACACTTGTTTTAATTAATTCTTATTGTACACGTTTTTTTTATACTAATATCCACTTTGTTTTATTTATTATATACGCTGTTGTTTCTGTTTTTATTTGTATTTTGTGTTAAATCAAATACAAGAGCATTATGATATGATTTTTTACTTGTGAAACGGTATTATTTTGTTATTATTGCACAGAGCACGAATAAAAATTAACCCAACTAAACTAGTGTCCAAAAGAAACGCTAGAAAAAAAATTCCAAATTCTTTTGTTACTTTGTTATCATTTCGTTTGGAAACATCATTTTGTATATCAGGTATACCAAATACTGTGTATTTGATCGAAAATACCGGGAACATGCCATCATTTCCGGGTAAATTGGGAACTTTGTGAAATTATTGACTGTAGCAAGTTATGCATGTGCAGATAAATTGTATAAAACGGCTCGACCCACACGTTATTGTCATAGCAACAGACAAAAAAAAACACCAAATAATGCTGTTTGACAGTCTATGAAAAACAGTTAGGTTGTCCGCGCATAACAGGCCGCAGGCTAATGCAGCGATTACGTCAAACTGGTCAGACATCAGACAGGCCCATAAGCGGCAGACAACCTTGACCTCTGCCAGTGTAGACCACTATATCCGGTTATTACACCTTCGGAACCGCTCCATCACAGCGGCGTCAACAGTGGTTACAGCACTGGGAAACAGATTCAGTCGATAGACTGTGTACCGGAGACTGCGACAACATGGTGTCCGGCCACTCCATCCTACCGCGGATTGTTCCTGACACCTGACAAACAGACTGGCGAGTTAGCCGGTGCCGGAGTCACGACTGTGCACGACCAGATATGAACGCTACCGAACATTTATGGGATTATCTCGATCGGAATGTCAGAAGTCGCCTTGCAGGTCCAGCCAACCTCCAGGATGTTAAACAATGCCCCCCTCAACGAATGGCAACGGATCACCGCATAGACTCTTATGGCGTACATACCCGTTACTAACATCACTTTGTAACATGTATTGTTACATTTATCCACGCTTTCCCGGTCAGTGCTTAAATGATTTTTCAAATATTGGACCCCATCCATCTTTACAGGCTTGTCCTAAATATACACATTGTGTTAAAAGAACACTCTCAAAAGTTAAACCAAAATGACATTTCTAAATGGGTTTGTTTTTATTTTATGTCGATGCAAACACGCGGGAGCGTTTCTTTTGGACACTAGTTTATCTATTTATAAATCTGATGTTTTCATTGAAGATATTTTTGGACTCAATAAATTTGTCCCGCTTTCGTTTTTTCGTTTATCCCTTCTGACATGTTTTTGTTTTCTTCTTATATTTGATTATCATGATTCTTTTCAAAATTTTGTTTTCTTTTCAAACGTATGTGTCTCTCTAGAGTTATAAAGTCTTAGGAAGTAAACACACAATAAACAAAAACAAAACAAACATGATTTAAGTTCGACACTACTGGGTAATATTGGTGAAACAGGGGGTGGTATCTTTGTTAGCACCAAAGGCAAACACTGTTAGAGCCGAGACATTTCTCTCACAATTTGAGACAGGACGCGATAAAGTTAAAGAAAATGAAACTTGTAACGGATGCTAGAGGGTCGGACCATAATTTTTCAATGCTATACCCATCTTTCTACGCAAGGCCTAAAACGCTAGTTTCCGAACTGTCAGTTTTATGCCTTGCTGCATACACTTTAGTTTTCTGTGCTCATATCAGCGCCCCTACAGGCGATTTTTAGCAACCTTTAGTTACTTCCTGATTCACTGCTGATTGGACTAATGCTTTCTCTCATAGGAAGTTAGAGAACACGCATTGAAAACTCAAGGGTAAGCAGCAAGGCATAGAACTGGCAGTTCGCGTAGAAGAGGCTTTGCTTAGGAAGTTTTCAGGGGTAAAATATCTACGCTTTGACCATGGAGTCAGTAATTTCAGACTTGTGGGGTCTTAATTTTGGAAAGATTATAAATGAATATAGAAATACATATTTGTTCTTACTTTAGGTAAAAGGGTGTACAATCTTCAATTTATTATCACTATTCACCATGAATTTATTTACATTTAATCAAGAAGACGAAATTTGGGTGACCAGTGTTTTACTCTTTTACCAAGAGTCACCACATCTACGATATAATGTCCACTTTGACCAAGGAGACTGTACACAAGATTTCAGCTTTCTAATGAATTTCTTTCTGGAGAATGTGAACATATGATTTAACGGGATTTTCCTTATCAAGGGTCACAGTCATCCAAAATGCAAAGGCCCCGCTATCCAGGCGACTGTTCAAGGTATGAGCTCTCTGGAGTCAGTGTTGCTTTAGGTGTTGGAAAGATGTTGCTCACGAAAGAAATCTAGCTGGATTTCGATTATGTCTCTTAAAAACCTACCCGAGAGTATGTCTATTTTTTGGAAGTATCTTCTCCTATGATAAGTTGAAAACCCTGTAGGTCAAATGTAAGACCTCTTTTCATATGTAGAAGATACGACCTAACCCTACAGCACATAGTCTTTTGAAAATTATCTCCAAAGTTACATACCTTCAAGTTGGAATCGAACTCTTAACCCACTGATCGGTTTAAAGGCAATCCAACTACTACCCTAATGGAACAGAAGGTTGAGCTTTAACTAATATTTGTTTAATCTAATGACTATGGTTTAGGTTTTAAAAATATGTAGTCTGACAGCAATTTAATAATTTCTTACACTTTAAAGGAACAGTAGCACGTCACAGTTTCGGGGGAATGTCAGGTGATGTCAGGAAAGAAAATAAATGGTGCCAATTCAAAGACGAATCGATGTATTTAAACTAAATGAAGCAGTAATAAATCAAATATATGAAGGAATTCAGCCATGACATTTCTTTACTATAAATGAATAAAAGGTTCACACAAAAATGGCCGCCTGTGGACTTGATGTGAATCTTTAGAGTATGTTCTCTGATCTTAATGATTGGTTTGTGAAATGAGATTTTTGACACTATGAAAATAATACATTTAGCATTAACGTACAATTATCAATGATAAATTGAAAATTAAAATTTTCAAAAAACGTTCTACTGCAAAGCTTATCTTTAGGGATAATGATTGATCTTTGTTTCACGTGAGGTAGCTATGATGGATATTCTATGAGATGTGCTTAGGACAAAGTCACTGTTACTGTGTATGTCATATCCACATATAGGTTTTACCATCAAAGGATCTTGGGGTCATGATTGACATGTGTACTGAGGTGTATAATTTATAAGATATGTTCCGGAAAAAGTAATTCATCATAGGATCACTTGGTCATGTGTCCATGGAAACGGCGAAAAATACAAACACCCTAGTTATCTATATCAAAATCTCCCTAAGTTAAAGGAATCAATGGTTAAGTGTACACGACATTTCCAGGTACATCTTACTGGTTTCTAAGCCTTTTGTTTCTGGAGAAGATGGTGGAAATAACGTTTGAGTACGCGCCCCTCTGTCGCCAAATCTATAAATTATCCCTACAAGTTCAGGAAGGAGTGAGTATATGTACACAAACTTTTAGATTCTAGGATTTAAGTTTCACGAAAAGAACAGTAAAATAGGTTTACGGGCGTCGTGTGGTCAGTGGTTCTGGAGAAAAAGTCGAAAATGTACCTAAGTTTACGAAAAAAGTTTTTTTAACACGTTAGGTACACCAAAGTGGACACCTTTGTAACCCATATTCAAACGGGGGTTCAAGACCAAATTTGCAAATGTTAATCCTTTGTTTTGCCCTCCACGCTAATGTTAAATTGACAAAAAGTTTTAAATTAACTAAATGCCCATCATTTCATCACAATTGCTATTGTCACAGTCTATATTAAATATTTAAGTGCGTGTACACACGTATGTGGAATTTCTTTGTTTTTATAGGTCTTTTTTCTCATGCCAATTCAAATTCCTTGTCCGAATTGGTAACAGGGTCGTAGAACGTGATTGGCTAAATAATATTTCATCTAAATCATTCTTTCTGCCTGAATTTCATTGAATAAAAAATTTGAACGTTTCAGTTTTTAATGTGACCAATATTTTAACCCCACTTATCAGAAAACCTTAGAAATATGCATGAACAAAGAGTTCATTTCGCCACAAACAATTTCAATCATTTTAACAGCCAGATACATATTATTAAAAGAAAAACTTCTTATGCATGAAAAAGCTTCTGATCAGGCAGGAAAACTAGACACCATGAAGAGTTGTTTCCCTTGTATATATTAACTTTTCTTATACAGGCCACCCTTTGAGCAGCGGTTTGTAAAAATATAAAAACTGCTTCCAACCTTTACTTCGGATTCAACATGCATCTTTAAATTCAAAATAAAGTACAAATTTACATGGGATAAAAAAAAGTTTGGGGGGGAAAACTCCTTTCTCTAGTTTACAAGATCATGAAGTGCTTGTTTACACAAGTGATTTATTACATGTAGTTACCAGTTACCGGTGTAACTAATGTCTGGCATATGACAATTACATGCTCAAATATTTTCTTTAGGAAAAAGCATACAAATAATGCAAGGATTGTACATTTTCTGGACAAGTTTTAAGTAAGTTTGTCCGAGTGTTTAACATGTGTAATGAACACCATTGATTAATTGAACCATATTCAGGTATACATGTGCACACCTTTCTGTAATTCTATTCTTTACATCTGCAGTCCTGTCCGAAATTGTTCAGTGAAAACCTATGTTACAATGCATGTTTTGTTTGGTGTATAAAGTCATAATAGGCAAGGTTATGGTTGCTGTCAAATTTCTAAATTTTTACTTTCATTTCTGTCTTTGAAAATTGCGTTTAATTTTGTTGATCCGATACAAAGACATATTCCATTGGTCCACAATCAAGAAATTTATTAAAATTGCCAAATATTTAGATGTTATATGCAAGAAAGTGAGCATGGCTCGCATACCCCTGGAATTTGCTATATGCCAAAGGTTGCAAGTTGATAAAAGACAATTTATGAAACAAAAATTTCATCAATTAAGCATTAACATTGGATAAAAATTGTTCCCATTCGAGCATCAGATCTGTAATCTCACAATATAATCAAGGGTCGTAACTGAGTAAAACTCTGTATACAATATTTTGGAATGGCTTTTGCAATTGATCAAGGGCAACATCAGGTATAACCAAAACCCAAATTCCATTCACCTAAGGAGGGAAAACTTGTCCCAATATAACAAAGTCCATAAAGTTGTTTCCATGGCAACAACAAAAACAAGTGAAGAAGCGAGCAAAGCTCACATACCCCCGCTCCCCACTTTGTTCAAAGATATTGTATAAACAAGTGAAGAAGCGAGCAAAGCTCACATACCCCCGCTCCCCACTTTGTTCAAAGAATTTCAAATAGTAAAACTGATTAATATTGGTTAAAGTATGATAGTTGAGTATACAGTAAGTCATTGTGTAAGTCTTCTTTCAACTGAAACCCAAATACCGAATTCATTAATAGGTTTTACAATTAAAAGGGTACATCTAGAGATAATGGTTGATCTTTGTTTCAAATTTGAGGTAGTTATGAATATTCTACAAGATGCACCGAGGACAAAATTATTTTTGTTGAGTCACTTTGTAAGTTATGTTTTCCAAAGAAACCACAGAGAAGAAAATCCATATATATATTGTTTAACTCTCACAAGGCATATCCAGCAATCACATTTGACATATGTAGCAATTTTGGTGAAGCTGAGATGTATATTTCAGGAAATATGTTCAGGACAAAGTAATTTATCATAGAATCACTGTTTTAGTCAGGTTTCCAAAAATTGAAAAAATGTGATGGTCTTATCCTCAAATGGCACATCTAGGGATCATGGTTGATAAGTGTATGAAGTTTGGTGAAGCTAGTATGAATAGTTTGGGAGATATGCTCCGTACAAAGAACTTGGTCAAAGAGTCACTGTTTTAGTCATGTTTCCATGGAAAACGCAAAAAATAAAAATAATTTGTTGGTCTAACCCTTAAAAGGCACAACTAGGGATCATGATTAATAAGTGTATGAAGTTTGGTGAAGCTAGTATGAATAATTTGGGAGATATGCTCCGGACAAAAAACTTGGTCATAGAGTCACTGTTTTAGTCATGTTTCCATGGAAACCGCCAAAAATTAAAAGAATATGATGGTCTAACCCTCAAAAGGCACAACTAGGGATCATGGTTGACATGTGTATGAAGTTTGATGAAGCTAGCATGCATAGTTTTGGAGATATGCTCCGCACAAAACGACTTCCTCAAAGAGTCACTTTTTGTCACGTTTCCATGGAAACCGCAAAAATGAAAATTCAGAAATAGTTCAAACCCTCAAAAGGCACAACTAGGGATCATGGTTGACATGTGTATGAAGTTTGATGAGGCTAGCAAGCATAGTTTTGGAGATCTGCTCCGCACAAAATTTTGGGACGGACGGACGGACGGAAAGAATGAACGCTATATACCCCCGCTTACGCTGTAAGGCGGGGGTATAACAAGAAGTCCAGAAAATGTCTGCAAGGTTGTGATTTATAAGTGACCTGTATAAATCCAGCTTTTTGTTACAAGGCCAAGGGTTATAGATCAAACCCACTCAAAAGTTCCAATTCACTAGTGTAAATGAAGCCATCCATTGGATCAAATGTCAAATATTTCAATGGTACAGGAACTGTAAACATGATCACATTGTTTTGAATTATGAGTACATAAAAGGATTAATCAGTGTATTTCAATTCTTACCAAAACTGTCAAGTCTACCAGTGGTAATTTGGCACTGGCTATTCATGCAATTTTTTCTTATGTTTCAACTTTTGACGAAAAGCATGGGGTAGAGATATAAATGGCTTTATTCACACCAGTGATAGTGAACTATTGGTAGACTTTTTTGCAGATTCTCGTAAAACGTCTTGATGTCATTGAAAGAAGCAATTCAAAAAGCAAGTTTTAGAATTCAAACTCACATGAACTTGGCCATTTTTTTTAACAGTGCCACAAGTCATAAACAACAAAGAATAAAATCTTTTCATCATTTTAATTGTCTTTTGAACCCTTTCTATAAAGAGCGATTGATATCTGTACAGCAATCAAACATATTGGTTTCCTGTGTATAATTTACAACTTCCTACGTCTTTCGCATTTTTTGAAACAGTTCTGTCAGAACAGATTAACCTCATGTTGATTGGGCCCTAGACCTGCAAACACACCAGTTTTTGTATGAATATGATCCACGAACAGTCGAACAAACAAACGTTCTTGGTTTATTCTTCTAGTCACTATAACATTAAAAGGCGAACAACAGGAGGAAAGCCATCATAAGACAGAACAGACCCATAGCCTCGGACAAGGCAAATCCCAGAATGGCGTAGGAGAAGAGCTGCTGTTTCAGAGATGGGTTCCTGGCATAACCAATAACTAAACTTCCGAAAATGCTTCCGATTCCAGCTCCTGAAAGACAATTATAATGAATTATTAAATAATATTATTTCATCTTCAAAATTGGAGAAGTGACAATCAGGTACACATTTTGACAACATTCCATTCCAGCATTAAGTACTTTCCTAGCAAAAGCAAAATACTTGGTAGTTTTAAATTTTGTAAACTGGACATACAGAATTAATATTTGCTTATGACAAGGTTCATTTTTAACCCCCATTAAGTAGTATTTTACCAAACTAACAAGCTTTCAATTACACATTTGTCAGCGTTCTAATCACATTACAGTGCACTGAACAGTGAAAAGATTCTTAATTTTGTCAAGTGTTTGAAATATAGGAGAAAATGGTACCCAGTCTGCCAGAAAAACTTAATAACAAAAATCTTTTGGCAACCAAGACGTCAAATCTTTGCAAGTACACAAACCTGATCCGGCTGCTCCAACTGTTGCAGCTCCGGCGCCGATGTACTTGGCAGCCTGATCAATATCACGTTGTACAGCACTAGTTTGAAATGTACGGATCTGAAAAAAAGAAAACCACTTGTAGATGTACTTACTAAATCATAATCATAAAGAATAGGATTTTTTCTAAAAACATTGTAGCAAATTTTAAATTTAGGTCATTTTCCTTCTCTGAAGGCAGATGTTGAAATGGATAACTTCTATTTCCTAAGAGATTTGGAAGTTCAGCTACAATCTAAATCTTTGATCAACAGTTCCATATTTTCTCTCAATCTAATATTTTGGTGATCTTTCCTGGGAAATCTAGATTAATCAATTTGGTGCCTCATACAGGCTCAACTATGCATATTCAATTTGTGACCTGAAAAGCGTATGAAAGTTCATGCCATGTTCTCAATAGAAGTGTCGACTGGTATCAAAAAGGGTACAACAAAAATTGTTTCACAACTATTGTTTGTCATGTTAAATTGAAATGAAAGATATCGCATCATATCAGTATAACATTTTAATCACAGTTCGGTTTCCTTACATGCTGTTCTTTGCTAGTATTTACACTCATCATGCTCTTTGCAGCTCGAGTCATTTTCCATTTCATTTACTACTAGAACTACACAATACCTTTATCAGTAAATTAACAATAAGACGTAATAAGCACTGATAAAAGAAATTTATCAGTATCAGTTTAGGAAGAAAGCAAATACTCTAAAGGTGAAGCAATTGTATTGAATCATCTGCAATTATTAACATTCAGATCCTAGAATAGGTAGTTCTTATACATGTTAACATCTGTCAAGTTCATCTTTGTATGTTATGAATGTCAAAGACTAATTAGTTTTCTAGCAATTCTGACAGTACTTTACCATCAGGATAATAATTACCTGACTGATTAGAGATGATACATTGGTGTTGTTTACTGGTGCAATGTTGAGCGCACTAACACCTGTGTACGATGAAAGATTTGTGGAAGGAGCTGCTGGGATCTGCTGGAATCAAACATTTACGCAAGTTAACAATAACATTCTTCATCAGAAACAAGACATTAGATTTCAGGCAAAAATTAAGTCCTTCAACATTCCTGCAGTCTTTATGTTTGGGTCCTAATTCTAAAAAATGTCAAGTTTCTTAATCAAGTTTCTTATTGTTCATAGCACTTAGTCCATTAATAAATCAGAAAATTAAAAGCCAACCCATTGAGACCCAATTTACTCTCAATAATGCTAAATTTCAGGTGACTTGCATTGAAATCTCACTTGTAAGGTTTGTTAGGCCTAAGCTATGATCAACTGATCATAATACATGAAGGTTTTGTTAAGCCTTTAAATGGCAAGTAATTTAAATGCAATAAATTATTTTCCAAAATCAATTTTTACAATTGTCACTGATTGTACAACAAACTCTTATTGCATCCAATCAGACTTCTTCATTTCTTTGCCAGAGAAGTGCTTTTATTCAAAACTAGGTTGGCATCATAGGATTTAAATTTTGTTGAACTACACCCCCCCCCCCCAACCCGTGGAAAGCGTATGGAGTATGAAACCGCTCCTGATTATTTTTTCCATTTAAGTACCATCAAGTATTCACTAAAAGGACCAACTTTGGCACTGAGGAAGGCGACTTACTTCATTATTTACAAGACTGTTGCCGAGGGGTCGAAGGACTGCCCTACTACTGCTGGAGACCTGAAACACACAATGGTAAATACATAATTACACATTCGGAGGGTTTAACATTAAGATTTGAGGCAAGACATTTGCCACCTCAGAACTTTTTTTCCGTAACCTGCTATCGTATCATAATCGCAGTAACTTGCTACATGGTTGTTATGTTAGACTCTGAAATGAATTTTTTCAATAAATCTGAATTTTGGAAAAATAAGGATGAAAAGGAGACTGAGATTTCGTCATTTTCAGCCTAAAATTGAGCTCAAGTCTAATTATAGACTTGCATTTTATTTTAGGGTCTAGCTGACAGACTAGTTGGATTATTCAGCGATTACATTCAGTAACAGATCCAAAATTGTGACCAATACCAGTGATAAGTCTACAAATAAAACCTGATAAAGCTCAGTCTAGGGTATCACAATTGATATATATCACAAGACCATTAATAAATTAAGTGAGAAAATTGTATACAAGTAAACTTTTCCTTCTAGAATGTCAGTTTTCATTCAAAGGGACTTTTCAAAATTTTAGGGTTACTCGACTAAATTTGTTCTCATTGACTACACATATGAAATATGAATGTTTTTTGACATTCTTTCAAACTTAATTGTCATGTGATCAGATGTGCATCAGGTTTGGTGAACTAGTATCATACTATGTTTACATTTGGAGATGTGCTGCTGCAGTAAAGGTTTGATATTGTAGTCAATATAATGATATAACGCTTCATAGCTTCATGCCAATTGTTGATGTCTTTCCTAATCCCTTCAACCACAATGAGAGAGTGGTAGAATATTTTAATAAAGTTGGCATGTATGGTCAAATACTACTCAACAAATAGGTCGGCAGGCAAGAATGCTAAACCTCAAATATCACTATGTATTCCAGAGAAACTTCTGATATCTGATAATCAATATAGGGGGTTCATGTTATGTAATGGTAATCATAAGAAACAAGTAGCAATCATGTGTTGGACATCTTAACTTTCTTTGACCTTTGCATGTACATGTACTGTATGTGTATTGTGTTATGATGGCATAAATATGTTAAATAGTGTAGAGTACTAGACTATGGAAATGAATTAACTGAAAATAGTCAATTTAAAACAAAGACACTGGCTTATAAGATTGAACTTAGTTTAGAATATTAGTAGTTTATCAAGTTTGTTTGCCCAATTACCAAGATCAACAATGTCAGAAGTCATGACATTTCATTATTGACAACTTCAGTTTCATGCTGACATTGCAATAATTTCATATTCCAAATAAATCTAAATTGTCTTCGTCAAGGGCATTTACAAGACTGCTTATGTGACGTCAGAAACCTCACTTTGGATACGCCGGTCGAGGGACGAAGGTCATACGGACTTATCTAAATTTTGAAGTATAACTTGACAATGACAGTTCAAGGGACTGCAAAAAGTACAAATCACATTGGACATAGTTGATACTAAAGATTTCAAATGGTTATACATATTATTTGGTTCCATATAAAAATATTCTAAAGCCGGCAAGTTAAAATCATGGCGATCACCTAGAGGATGCAGACGAGTATAGGCACGACAACAATATAAACCGACATTCAGGTAGATTTAGTTAAACAAATGGATCAGATCAGAAAGTTAACTGACCATGCACCGTGCAGCGGGGTGAAAGATCCTTGTGCAAGCGAACATTTTGACAGTCGGCAGGTCTCACGTCGGGCCTGCAAAATGCCGGTATCAAGTTATAAGGGGACCTTCAATACATAAATCATCTTTATGCACAACAAACACATGAATTAGTTAAAATATAATCATTATTCATAAACACAGCAAGACAGATTTAAAATAACAAAGTTTGATTCGTTCGATGACTCGTTATAACATGAAATATCTGACCGATTCTAACAAACTAGCCTGGCTGCACAACAACGCTTACCCAGAGGTGAATGAAGGAGAATATCACTACGCATGCGCAAGTTTGATTTCCCCTAGCAATGATACTTCATACCATACAAATGTTTTTAATACCAAACATTTTTTTCGTTTCATTTCCAAAAAAACATGCATTCGTGTGTATAATTTTTAAAAATATTAAATAGAAGATTTATGTTAATTTGCAATTCAGAACGAGGCTGCAGGCACTCTGCAAGCTAATGGCGGTGTTCCTGGTAAATAATTGTGCATTTCCAAGCTGCGGATTGACTTTTACATCCCTTGCAGATCTTGTACAGCACATCGAAGATACGCACATAGGCAAGAGTGGTTTTGGCAATATTATTGCGGTTTTAAAAACATGTGTTAAGCAGTATTGATCAGTGCATGCATAAGAAAGAATCTTTGTTTACATTTTATGACAAGCATGGGTGACGCACGTGCATTATCCCGGGAGCTGTCAAAAATGACAAGTGGTCATATTTCGTGTTCTGAGTGGTCAAGTAAAATTTGAAAAGGATCGTTTATCTTGCAAAACTGTGACTTATCCATCCTGGCTACATATCAACGTAATAATTCCATTAGATCGACTACATTTTACTTTGCGAGTTTTGTGTAAGAAAAGATAATATTATGTGAAATATGTTTGTTGGTGTTTTCCTTCCACAAATCAAGAACAACCAAAACTGACAATGATTAACTTTGAATTATCTTGTTATTTTAAAAAGTATTCTATTCATCATATGCAAGGATGCGCGGTATTATCAATATATTGTTATAATGCAATACAGAAACAATGTAATACGAATTCTGAAAATATCCAGTATATGGAATCTTTTGAAACGAGCTAATTCCATCTAAAATTTAAAAAAACAAAAAAACAAATAAAACATGATTGACGGAAATTTCTTTACAAAGTGTGAAGTTGTGTTGTGAAAATAGCTCAAATATGTATACAGATCATAAAAAGTGTTTGAACAAATATCGCTTTTCTTAAACGGCTCATAGCTGAGCAATGATGATTTCTCTTAAAGCTCATATTTAGACACATTCTTGAATTAAAGAAGTACCAATCTATTGTAATATGCTTTTCTGTATCGCAATATATTGCAATACAGAAATGAGGAACGATACCCATCCTTAATCATTAGATAATTTATAATATATTCAGGTCACCAATCTTAGTGTTTGCATGCTTGTAATTCACTTCAGACACGGACCCAAGAGTTTTGGAGAAACAGGAACTACAACAGCCGTCCGCCTTAGCATTAAGTTATATTCTTAGGTGAGTTTAATCAGACAGTTTGAAAAAAAAAATACAATCTAATATACTACTTTAGAGAAGATAAAGACACCTTTCTGTCTGCTTTCATTCGTCATCTTGAAATTTTAGCATTGTAAAAGACCAAATGAGCTGTATTATGTTTATTCATTGAAATAAGGAAATAACTATTTGGTTGATGAAGAGGAGAATATTTACACACAAAAATCATAATTAAAGTTATCAGTTACAACATTGTATTGTCGTAGTAATACATTCCTAGCTTGTAGCTTTGATGATTTGCGTCAATTCACAATGTTTTTTTTTTGAGTGATACACTTTATTCTTTGTCAAATTGTGTTATATACATATATTGAAAAAATTATGTTAATCTCACTAACATATTTGAAACTAAGTTGAAATAATCATTTAAAGATCATATATATTTGTTAACAGGAAAGTCGTCCTGAATTTTGTTTCCTAAAAAAATACTCCTATTGGACTGTACCTTTTATGGTCAAACCTTTATTTCTGTCTGACATGTTTGTAAGCATATTAAAGATATAATTTGATAACAATATCTCAGAAATACAAGCCATTATTACATCATTATTCAAGAGGCCTACTAAACATTTAGCACCAAAGCATTGCCTTGGAGATCTGTACTTTGGGAAATTTCCCTAAAAGGGACAGTCCTATCAGGGTATTTTTTGTGTGGAAACAAAATTCAAGGGGACATTTCAGTTTATACTTATTATGTACAAGGTTATAACTCAACCCAGATGAGATGAAACATGTTACTAGAGGTTACAATTTTGGTGATTTATTTTTGACAAATGTATAAAGAGGAACGTACTCTCAGTGAAAAAACAACAACAATGAGAAGTACAGCCATTCATCGGTGCTACTAGTGTGAAAAGTCTTGCTGTGGCATAGCAAGGTGTTGTTGTTAAGTTAATCATAAATCATTTGTAAATGTGTGCATTTATTATAGAAACAAATAGTTTATTTTCAATGAAATTTACCTTGATCAAAGCATAGCTTTGAATTATAACATTTCCCAGATCAACATGATTGCGGAAGTTGCTGATACTGTTTTTTAACCTTGCAATCTTCAATTTCATTCAATGACCAACTTTGAATAACATTGATATATTGAAGTCTTTTGCGACTGATGTTTTTCCTAAAAGATGCATGAAATTTTTATTAATTGGTTCTAACGATATATCTTTGAATGAATATCTATTTTTCCTGTCAAAAGTGATCCCTGCATTTGAATTTACTGAATTTATCATCGTTATCAATCTATTCAACTTATTTTCATGAATAACTTTTAAGGAACAGGAATGTTTTAAGTTTTGACAGAGCATTATGATAGGCAAATACTAATATTGTTGCATTTGCTGATAAATTAAATTTTTCATTAAAAAAAATGTTTCAGATTTTTCACCGAGGCTGCCAAGAAGGAAAATGCCGACCCATTCAAGAAGAGAGTCCGACCCCAGTCCCCGGCCATGTCACTGCCTAGTAGTACACCAACTGGTTAGTAAGATGAATGAATGAATGATTGAATGAATGAATGAATTAATTGATCAAGTAATCAATTAAATAATTCCTTTATTTCCTCTTTATTTCCTATGCTGTATGTTCTCAACTTCTGTATATCATCACATGTACATTGTATATCTCGCAGGGAGTGAGATAGACGAGGAGGAGGTCCGAAGTGAGGAGGAGGAAGACAGCAATGACTCGTGGACCACTCAGGAGGAGTTCTCCTCAGACACCATTCTCAGGTAAGTCACATAGAATACCATAGCTCTCAGACACCATTCTCAGGTAAGTCACATAGAATACCATAGCTCTCAAACACCATTCTCAGGTAAGCCACATGCAATATCATAGTTCAATCATTCCATTCTCAGGTAAGCCACATGTAATACCATAGCTCTCCGACACCATTCTCAGGTAACTCACATTACCGATATATACCATAGCTCTCCGACACCATTCTCAGGTAAGTCACATGCAATATCATAGTTCAATCATTCCATTCTCAGGTAAGCCACATAGAATACCATAGCACCATTCTCAGGTAACTCTCATTACCGATATATACCATAGCTCTCCGACACCATTCTCAGGCCACACTTTTTTTTTACTTGGTTTACGGATGTTCAAGAGGAATTTTGTAGTCTGTAGGTGGTAAAAAAAAAAGCCTCTTCAGATTTTCTTTTTTCCAAATTTGCTTCTAGCAAAGTAGGCTGCAGAAAAAAAGTATACTTGACAAACCAAGTCAGTGAAATTGAACGTATGAGTGATATTTTGCCAGTGAATGAAGTCTTTCATCATAAAAATCCATATACAAATATTTTGAAAATAGAGGGATGGGCCTTAAACCGCGAGAGACCCCAACCAAGAAAATCATTGATGCAAGTTTGATTGAAAATTGACATCGATACTTTTGACTGTTGTTAAGGTCTTCTTAAATATCAAATGGCACTTTTTCCATACATATATTATTAAAAAAAACAATGATAAAAGAAATTGCAAATGCTAACTTACATTGTTTGTTGTTTGTTTTAATCAGATTACATAATTATTCTCATGAAAAAGGAATGTGAATATTCAGTTGACAGCTTTTGCTGCATGTGTTTACGGGCAGAGAGATATTTGTTACAAGCCTTTTCATTGGCCCAGAAAAGTAGGTCAACCAATCAGCAAGTCGATTTGAAAACGATGTATGAAACTGAAACGTGGTTGTAATAAATTCATGACGACATATTGTCGATACAATACTAAATGTCTAAATATTCAAATATTTTTGATATATTACATTTTCAAAAACAACATGCAGTTAATTGAAATACTTACTTAAATTAAATTTAAAGAAAAACTTGCAAAAATTACGATAATGAGCACGAAGAAATATTAATAATGTTATTTGTCGTCAAGTAATTACTATGGAGATTGCAAGTACAGTAAAACAAAGTGCTTTCGCGAAAGTATATTTGACAAAGATTTCTTTGAACTTCGATTACAGATATGATAAATAAGTTTGGAAATATGCTTTATTAAACATTTAAAATGGATAACAAGCCTCATAAAGAGATAGTTCTTGATAATATTTTGGGAATTAAATATTTCAATTCCCGATCGCTGATGCAAGTGAAGCCACATACATCGTGATTTCTGCCGAAATTTAACAGCATACGTGAATGATGCATGAATATTTTAAAACAATAGGCCTATAATATTTAATTTCTATTAATTCACAATGTATATAGTCATTAAAAACAACAACAGGACAATGTATTTTTAGCTCATCTGGCCTGTAAGGCCCGATGGGCTTATGGCATGGCATGGTGTCCGGCGTCCGTCCGTCCGTAAACTTTGTCGAATTTCGACTTCTTCTCCAGAACCAAAATGCCTAGAAAGCTGAAACTTTGTGTACATACTCCTTGACTAGTGAGGATTAAAAATTGAAGCTTTGGTGGCCCTGTGACCCCTAATAAGGGCCACAGGGGCCACACCCTTTAAACTTATTTTCATCTTCTTCTCCAGAAGCATAAGGCCTAGAAAGCTGAAACTTTGTGTACAGACTCCTTGACTAGTGAGGATTAAAAATTGTAGCTTTGGTGGCCCTGTGACCCCTAAAAAGGGCCACAGGGGCCACGCCCTAAAAACCTATTTTCATCTTCTTCTCCAGAACCATGAGGCCTAGAAAGCTGAAACTTTGTGTGCAGGCTCCTTGACTAGTGAGGATTATGAATTGCAGTCTGGTGACCCTATTGTCCCTAATAAAGGCAACAGGAACGTCCTTCAAATCTATTTTTATCTTCTTCTCCTGAAATATAAGGCCTAGAAAACTGAAACTTGTCGCCTATATACTTAATTTTATGATTGGTGACCCTGTGGCCTCTACAAAAGGGGAATCACATTGGCCACACTCTACATCATTATTGATGATGAAGTCTGATGAGCTACAGAGCCAATGGCTCTATTTTTATTTTTACAAGTTCAATACTGAAATGACATTGATGTAAACTTGTGCATTTTGCTTCCGGTGTAAACATCACTAACTCGATCGTCTGACATCGATCTTGTCAGATTTCCCAGAATTGGGAGGTGGGCTTTAAAACGAGAATGACCCAACCTGCTCAACCCTGAAAAATGGGGGGTGGTCTTTAGTTCGAGGGTGGTCATATACCCGCGAGGATATTAATTATTACCGCAAGGCGCAGGAAGAGTAGCCTCCCTTTGTTGAGAATTACAAACGGCGTGTGCATGTCTAGCGTCTTGTGACATAATGTTCCACATTTCATTAATTATTTGGTTTTTTTTTGTATGAGATAAATCAACGTTCATCAATGTAAATCTTTTTCTTTGGTTTTATTGGCTTAACATTTGCAGTATTACGTTTATAAATGACATTGATTAACTTTTACATAGCCATTCACCGATGTAGATCTATATCTGACAGACTCAAAAATATCCTGGTATCTAAAGTCAGCATTCACCGGTTTTGAACATCTGTGCTTCGCGATATGGTATCTTTGAGGCCAATTTATAGTTTGAAAAACGAATTATGTACGGTCAGTTGAACGTTTTACTTTGTTGTAACATCCCAATATTCTTCAAAAAATTTTTAACATGATTGTCAATTTATTGTGTTGGCGGTATTTTAAAAAGGGGCAAATTTGAATTTTATTTTTGTTCCAATTTAACAAAAATTACGGTCTGCGGATCCATAAACCAAGTAAAAAAAAAAGTGTGGCCTGACAGGTAAGTCACTTAGAATACCATAGCTCTCTGTCACCATTTTCAGGTAAGTCACTTAGAATACCATAGCTCTCCGACACTATTCTCCAGTAACTCACATTGAATACCATAGCTCCCCAACACCAAGCCACATGTAATATACCATAGCTCTCTCACACCATTCTCAGCGACTCACAACGAGATTATGCATTCCCAGTCCCCTTGCACATTCGGGCCTAGATTTTGAAAGCTCTCTAATCGCTAAGATAGTTGTAGCCCAACGTGAATGTATGGTACTAACGACTATCTTAGCACTGAGAGAGGGCTTAAAAAATCTAGGCCTAGACCATCAACTTGTTTATTTGTTTTTTAGAAAAATGCATATAATATGATATGTAAATTTTGAGTCTGGCTCCTGCATTTGCTTCATTGGAGGATACATGTTGTCATGATGTTTGTTTATCCTCCAGTATGATGGGTGGGAAGGATCAAGAAGGAGACAAACCGTTTGCGTGTCCTGTACCAGGATGTAAGAAACGTTACAAGAACATCAATGGAATCAAATACCATGCCAGACATGGACACAAGAGGGAGGCAAAAATAGTGTATGTATTATCACTGGAGCTTCATGATTGTTGACACCTTACCCAATGGAATATCCTGTATTTATGTAGTGGAAATAAGTTTTGATTCCTTTGAATTGACCACTCTGAATTTTTCAGTAAAGCTGGTATATAAGTGTTAAAGGTTTGTCTGTGTTAAACTATAAATCAAATAAAAACCTATCTTTAAAATTTGATTTCAATTTTCTAGAGAGCTAAATTGTTTATCAGATGCAAATCTAAAATAATATTTCTTCTAATTTTGTTAACAAATAACTGAAGTTCTTTTGTTCACTCAAACGTTCTTTCAGTGTTAAGAAGACATATAAATGTTTCTGTGGGAAGAGTTACAAAACTGTCCAAGGTCTTCGCAACCACAGCGCCCAACAACATCAGACTGTTGACGTGGCAACCACCCAGGCGCCAACCATCGCACAGTCTTTGAGTCTTAAGACACAGTACTCTACAAATGTACTCAAAACAATCGCCAACAACACAACAATCGACGCCCTGCTTCTCTCAACATCGTCACATTCAGCTGTCAAACTTCCACAGACCATTCTACAGACCTCTGTGGCAACGCCACAAGCCGTCAGAAGCCCCCTAGCAGCTGTCTCCATGGCAACCATTCAATCAGCCAATGAAAATACTCAAAGCTTGTCTTCAGTCACCCCTATGCATCTTGTTAATCAATCCTCTCCAGCATTATCGGTTGCCATAGCAACACCTCCGCCACCTGCTACTAAGGTTGAATAATGGTATTTAGTTTCATCACCAAATACAATGGTTGTGTAATGATTTATACATTATAGTCAATATTTTAATAGTCCTTTGTGATATGTAGATCAAGTGAAAACAAGTTCAAAGTGAATCTCCGAATACTTTTTGATACCTTTATGAATTTCATAAGAAAACAATTTGTGATATTTACCTTGAAATATTTTGAATCTCATTTAAGTGAAAAATCCTTACTTTGACATTAAGGGACTTACCCTTTAAACCCTCAGAGAATACATTTGAATGCAGTAGGCATTTGAAAGGTACTTCAAACAGTCACAAATTCCATTTGTATTATTCTGCTTACCGGTAATCTTTGTTGTTGCTTGTTATAATGTGATGATGCATGCTCAAAATCAAAAAGTAATTTTCTGTCTGTTTGCAATGTAACAGTACCCTATGATTGGATATATACAGCCTTTGATTATTTCACGAATAACTGATATGTGCCCACTGTAGGTCAAAAAGATAAATATTAAGTGCAACACTTGCCAAAGTTGTTGTCACAACCGTCATATCTCCTATTTGTTCTTAGGTTCAGGAAGGTCACCCATCCAATGGGAAACTGGTTAGAATATTGCTGAACTTCACTCCATTATTGTCAACTCTTACACATTCAAACATTTCTCTCAGCCTGTTTTGTTGCTGATAGCATTATCAGTTTGTGAAGTGATTGAAAGATCTGAATGAATCTCGAAGGTTTTCGAATTCATGAATTTACAAGTTTTTTTCGTCTAGTCATTTTGTTATTTGTTTACTTATACAATATCTATTAAGGTAATTTATTAACTACCTATGGTGCTATGATATTTAAATTTACTCAAATTGCGTTCTTTCTTTTGTCAAAAATATTCAAGCATGATTGAAAATGTTCCTAAACATTATTTATTTATGATGTGCAATTTTGTAGAAAAAAAACACTTGCAAGATTTCATCATCTCTGTCTAAGTCAGTGTATATGTATACATACTCGTTCATTATTTAATACATTGATGATTCTAGAAATATGTGTATAAGTGAAAATATGTGAATTTTTTGCGTGACTTTTCCTTACTAATAGATGTAATAGTTCTCAAAAATAAGATCTCTCAATTTGTGATGTAATTACAACTTTGATATCAAAGGGTTGCTTTTACCAAAGAAATTGTCAGTACATGTATTTCACAGTCTAAGTAAACCTTGCCTCAATATTACCCGTTTCACTCCTATACTGAGTCTAGAAAGGCCTAATAGAGGGTCGTGTCAGTCGACCTTTCCTTTTCTATGACCCTCCAACGTTATACGTGGGAAGGCAGACTATTGTGGTTTGGTAAGCTGAGTTCTGATTGGTCAATTCCATACGTGGGTTGACGCGACCCTCTACTAGGCCTTTCTAGACTCAGTATAGGAGTGAAACGGATAATATTGAGGCTAGGTTTACTTAGACTGATGTATTTCAATAACTGTTAGCATATGAAACTCTTATTATGAAAATTTAAGAGTGATTTGATCTCAAAAATAGAGTTTTTAGGCCTGGAAAACTCATACGCTTTGATCCTTTCAATGTTTATCCATACTCGAGAGAATTGTTACCTGAATGGTTATGTTGATAACCAGTCAAAGACATTTGCAGAAGAATTACAGCATATTTTGTATAAACTTTATCATTTCTTTTATTAAGGCTAACCATCCAGAATGAATAAGACATATCACTGAGATAATGGTAAGGGATAAAAGTGCTAGGGGGATACAATGCAATTTATCAAACCACATTCATGTCTGGTAATCTCAAGATTTCATAGATATAGATAATTCAAAACTTAAAACATTTTACAATTTCACTCACTAGATATTGTTTAACTGGTTTGTCAAAGATAAGTCAAAACAAGGCTATTTCCTATATTTTGTGTTCATTTCAAGGTACTCAATTCTAATAATGAAGCCTTGATTTAACCTCTGTTTATCACAGTATAAATCTCAGGTGTAAAAAGTCAATAGAACTCCCCTTGCATCAATGTTTACATAATTGTTATAGATTGAAATGTCCATTGCTTTTGTTGTAAACACATCATACAATGTATTTGAGACATAGTTGTTTAGTCACCACACTCACCACTCTGTAATAACAAATCATATCATATACACCATTCTGACCACTTTATATAACACAGTCGACACACCACAACACATGATATGCAACACATTCCCCACTATATAACACACCACAACACATCATATGCAAAACACTCCCCATTCTATACAACACATGATATGCAACACATTCCCCACTATATAACACACCACAACACATCATATGCAAAACACTCCCCATTCTATACAACACATGATATGCAACACATTCCCCACTATATAACACACCACAACACATCATATGCAAAACACTCCCCATTCTATACAACACATGATATGCAACACATTCCCCACTATATAACACACCACAACACATCATATGCAAAACACTCCCCACTGTATACAACACATGATATGCAACACATTCCCCACTATATAACACACCACAACACATCATATGCAAAACACTCCCCATTCTATACAACACATGATATGCAACACATTCCCCACTATATAACACACCACAACACATCATATGCAAAACACTCCCCACTGTATACAACACATGATATGCAACACATTCCCCACTATATAACACACCACAACACATTATATACAAAACACACCCCACTGTATACAACACATGATATGCAACACATTCCCCACTTTATTACCCATATGGTTGGAAATAAGTGGTGACGTATTTTTCAATATGAGCACTAGTGCACATATCACTTCGCCTGTGACGTCATAACACCATTGTTCGTGACGTCACCGTAGCCGGCCGTCGCAAGGTATGCGGCCCGTTTTTGGATATTTCTAAGATGGTAAAATGGAATAGAATCGGTAATAAAGAAATTATTACCCTCGGAAGTGTGTCATATGACTTTTACGAAACTCGTGCAAATTTGTGTATAACCCTCACTCTCGCTCGGGTAATACAAATATTCACACTCGTTTCGTAAAAGTCATATGACACACTTCCTTGGGTAATAATCTCTATATATAACACACCACAACAAATCATATGCAAAACAGTCCCCATTCTATACAACACATGATATGCAACACATTCCCCACTATATAACACACCACAACACATCATATGCAAAACACTCCCCACTGTATACAACACATGATATGCAACACATTCCCCACTATATAACACACCACAACACATGATATACAAAACACACCCCACTGTATACAACACATGATATGCAACACATTCCCCACTATATAACACACCACAACACATCATATGCAAAACACTCCCCATTCTATACAACACATGATATGCAACACATTCCCCACTATATAACACACCACAACACATCATATGCAAAACACTCCCCATTCTATACAACACATGACATGCAACACTCCCAACTATATATACCATAACACATCATATGCTAAACACTCTCAAGAATATGACATTCCACCACTCATGATATTCCAAAACAAAATACCAAAACACATCAAACTCCCCACTGAATAACACACCACAACACATCATGTGCACCATACTCACCACTACATCACATGCAACAGCACATTTGTACACACCCTCCACTTCATCTTATACCACAACACATCATTTGCACAAAGTCATTATATCACAAACAACATATTATTTGCACCACTACATAACACACCACAACACAATACTGGTATACCACACAATAACATACTATAGTCCTAAATAACAAGCTGTATCTCTCAACACAACATACCAGGTCTCGTGTTCACAGAGTCCTCAGAGATACTCTTCACATTAATGTGTCGTGTATCTCTCATACAGAGCATATCAAACAATGACATGTGATAACGTCTTTATATATGCCGCAAGATATTACCAGCTTTCTGAGATTATATGTATAATCCTAATGTTTGTACTGTACTTTTAGATCTCATACAATTTTAAAAGTCAATGTTAGTGCCATTTGCTACTGCAATATATCCATGTCCATATACTTCATGTGAAATTATTTTCAAATCAGTATGATCACAACAGTAGGGTTAAATTATTTTTTGTCTGATATACCTTCTGTTGAACTTTTACTATCTCAAAGGTACATGTAAGACAAATTCTTTTGCTTTATTTGTTTAGGTCACAAAAAATTAATTTCCTGTTTTATAGGTTTTCTTCATAAAAAAAATCACAAGTTGTGGGAATAGCTTCACTTTGTTTTATGAAAACAATATCCAAAAACGCAAAGTAGTTTGTTAACAGAAACGGTTTTTTTCAACAGATCGTAAACAAGTAATTAATATTTTTTGTTGCCATTTGGTGATTATGTTGTCAAATTTATACGTTATATTTTTTTGCAGAAATCATTCTCATTATTTTTGAGTGTTTATTTTGTTTCATTTAACAATTATCTGCATTCTTTGAAGTAAAAGTCTTTGTTGGTTGTAGTTAGTCGTTCAGTTGTTTAAGTATTGTTTTAAAGTCACATGTGAAAACAAAAAAAAATTACTATTTGGAAAAGTTCTTCCTTTTTGGATGAGAAAACTTGTTAAAATTATGTAAGTTCTGACAAAAACATATGATCATATGATCATAATGACAGTCTTCATTTCAACACTGTATTATTACTTATATTTCATATTCTTACTGGTTTGATATTTATATATACTTAAATGTGTTCATTTGTTATAGATATATACATGTAAATATGAATGTTATTAACTTATTAATAGTTTTGTTTTTGTGTTGTGTTCTTTTGTGTTTATACAGAATTTTGTTCTGTTTCCATTATGAATATCCTTTATAATATTTACAAAAAATTGAAAGATAAATTTCAAAATACTCTGAAATTGTTTTGACAAAGTTTAAAGGTTTTAGTTAGCTATATCCTATCTCATGCTGCCAAAATTTTATTAATCCTTAATGTGATACACATTCTAGTCCTTGATAAAACATCCTGCAACATTAACATATATGTCTCTGTGGGGCTCAACACATACCTTGATATGCATCGGGCCGAATGCCTTGTATCACTGATTGCTAGTTACTCAACGCTATTTTAACCTGTGTGTTTTGAGTCAAAATATTTCAAACTCCATACACTGTTATCTAGCAATGTTTCTCCTCATGGTTCGCACGGGCCTGGAAAAGTAGTTGAATTTTCTTTTGATACTGGAAAAGTACTTGAATTTACAATGCTTATTAAATGTCCTGAAAAAGTACGGAAGTATCATTGTTCTGCACAAATTGAACAGAATGAAACAAAACCAGTCAGCGAGCTTCCAATCATTCCAACAAAATCAGTAATTTCAAGTTCTCACGATCGATTGCATTCGGAAAATTACGATGTCACAATGCAGCACTTTGGAAAATGGCAGCATTGAAATCGAACATTTTGTCACTTGACCTGCAAATATATTTACTTGAAAAATGGTAAAATATCCTTGAAAAGTCCTTAGAAGTACTGAAATTATGTTCTGTTTTGGCTGTATGAACCATGAGTCAAATCTTGTAGAACATTGCTTGCAGGCTAAGCAGCAGTGGCGACTGCAAAACCTGAGAGATAATAGCGCTCCCATTGGTGAACTTGAATCACAATGTTATGAATTTACATCCAGGGGGTGCATCTGTTGCTAATTGCCCACCATTTTATTGGCTGGCTTTACTTAGCGAGTTGGCTCAGCTATATATGCTGATGTTGTAGGATGTTGATAAAAGAACAATTTTATATTCTTTAAGATGAAGAGTAAGAAATCCATCTAGGCACGGTCCAACTACACTTTATATATATTTGTTATAGTCAATTGGTCTCTGTTTTGTCTATTTTACATGTAGTTTTGAGGTTATTTATATATTGAATATTGTTTTGTATTCACGTTTCTCTTCCAGTCAGTGATGGGTGTAAAAGATACTGTCACACCTTGGTGTAAGGATGAAACTGAAGTTTTGAAATCTAAGGAATTGAAATATTTAATGTTTCGGTAAATTGCTAAATTTGGAATCAAAAGAAACAACAACCTTGAATTCAAAAAAACTTTTTTTTAAAAAGTTCTGATGTAAAAAACAATTGTTATGGTTATGCACCTCTTCATGGCAGATAATATATTTCTTTGTCACTTCATTTAACAGCGAAGTTTTGAGGCAAGGTTTTGTCCAGAAACTTGACAGGTGACACATGAACTTCTTAAAGCCTCTGAAAATTTTAACTTGATCTTGTTATGTTTTCTCTGTTGGCGTAGAAAATATTGTCAGTGACAACAACGGTTCAGCATAAATCTTTTTTGCATACATTGGGCTTCAGTCAGATGAGATCACTAAGGTGTGACAGGTTCTTGAATTACACTCAGATGAGATCACTAAGGTGTGACAGGTTCTTGAATTACACTCAGATGAGATCACTAAGGTGTGACAGGTTCTTGAATTACACTAACCAAAGTCAGTATTGTGCAATTATATCTATCAATGTATTTTTCCAGATATATAATGTTAAAATAAATCTACATTGTCAATAATGAAGTGACTTGTTTTCTTTTCATATTCTTCTTCTTAAACTGCATCTCTCCCCACAAATTTTTTAGAAGACTTGAAATCCTACGCTTTCATCTGTTTTCATGTAAGCTAGAAATGGAAAATCTTGTCTTGATGCAAAAAAATTAAGTTGTGCTGTCACTGCATAAGTCAGTGACTCTGTTTCAGCTGTTCGACAGGGCCTCCTTTCACAAAACAACCTTTCCTAAGGTTGACCTTAACTCCCATACTTTAACATTGCACTAAGGCTACCTTAAGAACTTACGATCACCTTAGTGCTTTGAGAAAGGGCGCCAGTAATCAATAAGGTCCAGGGATTGAATCCGGCCAGGGGCTTTGAAATTTTGTTTGAGTAAGGAACTTATCTACAGAAAGGTTTTGGTGCAATGCTACACTGAATTTAATACACAGTACCATAGTTTGATAGATCCAGCCATTGCTTGCAATAGCACACATGCATAGCCACATTTGTATTGCAAGCTTTCTCCCTGCAATAATACTAGTATCTGTGATATACTCTTGAAAGTGGTGTTAACACCCAATCACCTTACTTCACCTAAACTGTTTTGTGAGTCTTGGTAATTTCCATAATGCTTCGGGAAAACTAAAATTCATTCATTGGCATCTTAATCATTGTATAGACCTTAATGATGACAAGCAAGCTTGGCATACCACATTTGATTTTATTGGCTGAAAATTTGAGATACTTTTGATAGTATGTGTTGCAAGTTTCTGACACTAGGGAAAACTACCAGAACCCCGGGAAGTACTTGTGATAAAACACTTGTGATTGAGTGTAGGATTTATGCCATTAAAGAATGCCAATATTTAGACAACTCAATACATACAATCCAACACCTCTTTTCATGATACAACTTGTAGTATACAACACTATAACAGAGTAACCTCAATGTAAGTTTTAGAATTGTAATATGAAAATAAAACTTATTGGTCCTTGCAATTTATTAAGAAGACTGACACTGTAAAAAGGCTTTTAAAGGTTCACTTTTTGTCTCAATATTTTAAAACATACAACAAAGACATTTGTTTGTTTTTTTCAGTATCCCACGGATCACAAGGAATGAATCTTTCACAATTTTAGCTTTACTGGGATACAAACTTATCCCCATAAGGATTTCCTCTCAACATATGGTTGATCTGACAACAGTTTGGTTCGAAAACGCAATCCCAATATTAGCAATAAGACAAAATTACGAATCTATGTTCAGTTACAACCAGTATTCTGATGTAACAGATAAGACTAATACAAAAGATGAATTAAACATGGTTTTCTTAGAACGAGTTGCATGTTTTACAGCACCTGATTTCAAAACCATTTCAAGAGATCTGAATAAAATTGACAGTCCTGAGTGAAAAAGTAATACAAAATTCTAAATAATGTAAAACAAAGGGTCATTTTAGCCGTATCAAATATGTTTCTTTCACATTTAGAATTGAATTATTCGATTTAAATCAAGATCGATGATTTGATCTTCATTTGTGACCTCTACCATAAATCAATTATTAATACATAAACCACTTGTTTCTAGTTTCCCAAAGATTAAATATTGATTCCTTTTTCATTATTTGTTAATTTCGATCAAATAACATTATCATTATAAAGTAAATTGAGCACTAAAACGATTAACAAGGGCGGGTAACTCTAATTGCAAATCAATTACCTCCCTTGATCCATGTGTCCAGTGGGCGCGGCCATTGCAAACCGGTGTTGTTTATTTCATGTTTGGCTGATGTAATCGACCTGTCAATTGTGATCGATGAGCCAAGCTTAGTATTTATTTCAGAAAAAAATTAACGGGAGTTATTGACGATCAGAATGAAAGTGTATACGGACGAAGGAAACTTTCAATTGGTGAAACATTTAGCTGCTGCTTCAACAGCTGGCATTGAAGTTGAGCTTGTTCAAGTCAAACATGATGGTAAATACATTAATTTATATTTTTTTTAATGATCAGTTATTAATTGTAACTGATAATTTTATCTAACATATGGCATGAGGTTATTTGCTATGTAACCATCTTTATCAATAAAGAACTCATTTAAATTTAAACTGATAACTTACAATAAATGTTACCTTTCAAATTTGATGTTAATATTTAGTAACATATTTTTCAGAAAAAGTGGTACCTTTTTTGACATCAAATAAGTTACCAGTTCTTGAGACAAATGATGGAGAATTCCTCTTTTCATCAAATGCAGCAGCAAGGTAACTTATTTAGCTTAGCATGCAGGTGCTACATTTGTTCATTACTGTTTTCAAGTCCAGACAAGAATTTGTATTTCCATATGATTATGAAATAAATATCCTTAATTGTAAACACCTTTTTCAACAGTAGGGTATATATTGCCACATTCATGATATTATATAGATAACACTTTTACCCAAAAGTGAATTCTTCTTACATCCAACAGAGCAGGACATGATACATGTAAAACTTAATAACAAGAATTAAATACAATGGAAGGATAATACCTAGATACAAATAACAATGCACATACAATCATACATATATTTATTTATTTATACAAGCTGCACAAAGCACAGTTTCTAGATAGCATTAAAAAGTTTCAAAAATCTTGTTTATAATTGAAATACTTGAGGTTACGAATGATTTCCTGGTTCGATTTTGACTATGGTAAGTAGGGGTGACTATTGACCCCCAAGGGATTATTGCGATAGCGATAGTCTATTGCAGGGCACTATTGCGATAGCTATTGCGATAGTTTATCAATAAAGGAAATAAAAGCAATTTTCAAGAAAACAATGTTTTATTGACTTTGTCACCGCTTTGTTTGTAGCGATTTCAAAATCGACTGCACTCGTGTTAGTCGTGGAAAGATAACTCGTGTTTTCCTGTTGCTATTTTTAGCTCGCGGCGATCTGTTTGCTGTTAGCCGTTTTCAGTACTTTCCAAATGTAAAAATACGCGTTTGTGTGTGGATTTTACTTTTAACATTCAAGTTAACAACTGATTTTTTCAAATTGTCGATACTATCGATAGTTAAGACGTGCTATCGATACTATTTATCATTCTAAAAAAGACTATCGATAAAGTACTATCGGCAGAGCAACTATCGCGATAAGTCGATAGTTCGATCTATCGTTACACCCCTAATGGTAAGGCACATCAAAACGTTTTCCAGATGCCAAAAGAGAATATTCTGAGTGTAAGACATGTGTTGGATCAGAAATGATTTTCCATGCATGTGTTAGCTTTTTTTCAATATATATATATAGACGCAGAGTTTGACGAACATTCTTTATTTGAAATAATAGAACCATTTGAGACAATAGTTATTGAACGAATATCTGATGAGCTACGGAACCAATGGCTCCGTTTTCCTGAGTGGCCGATATCAAGTTTTATTATCCATTTTCTACAGGTTTCTCCTGGCACAAGGTAAGAAGGCTGTAAACGAAAAACAAGAGAAGATTTTGGCAGAATGGGAGAGTTCACAACTTTTGGTCAGTATTGATTGGTTTGTTTTTGAAATAAAAATGTAATTTAGTATTTTGATATGAATCTTTATACAAATGTTTACTTACGTCCAAGCACCAGACCATGTGGCTGAAATATTGCCCAAGTGGCGTAAGACAATAGCTCACTCACCCAAACACTATACCTATCTTTCTTTTTAAATATTTCCTAAATGACTGCCTTCACATTAATGTCGTCCTAAAAGCATGTCAAATTTGTTTTTAATTTCATTTTTTAATATCAGATATAAGATCTATAGATAATATAACAGTAAAATAAAAAAAAAAGAATGTTTCTTAAAAATTGCATGTACACTTTTGAATAATTCATATTCTTGCTCTCATCCTAACAAAGTGCCATTTAAGGCAGTTTCTCTCTGTAGTGTGATATTTATTGAACATGGATATTGATATAATACATTGATTTCCTTTTCAGCCTGCTGTTTTCCCCTTCCTTGTGAGCAGTATAGGTCAAGGGAAGCAAGACAAGGCTCTAGAAACATCCCTCCAGCCTCTCTTTAAACATCTCGACACTAAGCTCAAGGACAAGAAGTTTCTTGTTGGGGTAATCATATAGAAAGTTTCATATCTCTTGTTAATGTCCTTGAATATCTGTGAATTCTTTAAAACCCTTTCCTCCTAAAAAAGGCAGAAATAAGGCCCAAAAACTAACTTGTTTCTGCTTTAATGGGATTAAAAGGGTTAAAAATTATATCTTCCCGGAAGGACGTCAATTTACCCTGTCACCTACATTCTTTATCATTTTGTCTGATAGGCTCCAAGGATCGGTTTGTATGTTTGGAATACATCCCAAATAGATATGAATGCGACTCGTTCAGACTCAGAATTCTCTCAGTTATCCTCAGCAAATAGTTATAATGCTGCCCTATGATTGTCCTTAAACAAAACATACTCTGTGCAAGAAAACCCATCCCATCTCTCCCTATTATGCTCCAACCTATCCCCTGATATCCTTTGATCATATTTAGCTGTAACACTGCACTGATTTAGTAGGATGAAGAAAACCTTGATTGCAAATGATTTTTTTGTCAAAGTTTGATATCATTTTAAGTAAATTCTTCATTCTTGAATATTTTTCATATTTTGCCTTCCAGAACTCTGTTTCATCTGCTGATATCATAGTGCTGGCTACCATTTATCCTATCCTACATGGAAATCTGGCCAAAGGTATTGCTCTTCTCAAATGTTACTGTTACTGTTCCTGCTTCTGATGGCTGAAACAGGCCGATTAAAATCGGCCTTGTTCTGAGGAATAAAATATTCAAAATATTAACTGCACAGAGATAT
Source organism: Steromphala cineraria (assembly GCA_916613615.1). Taxonomy (NCBI): domain Eukaryota; kingdom Metazoa; phylum Mollusca; class Gastropoda; order Trochida; family Trochidae; genus Steromphala; species Steromphala cineraria. Next base: position 30,840,973 of record OU744729.1, on the reverse strand, counting down.
TGAATCGTCTACACTAGGTCTGACCGCACCCTGTACCTGGCATGTTTAATACCAATAAAGCGCAGCCGAACCCAGTCGTAACCAGACAAATCACATCATCTCACATGTGACACCGCTGGCGGCGATCTTGTTCACAGCCTGGTTAACAGGAGTTACTTGCCCAAAGCTTGATACCGAAGGCTTTTACCGGCGGCTTGTGATTGGTAAGCTGCCTAAACGCCAGAACATGCTACTTACTGGGCTGCCGTTTGACTCAGGGGAGAGGATACCTATCAAAGGAATTGATTCTCATAGAGTTAATATTTTAAAACTTTTATTCCTCGAACTAGACAGATTTTAATCAGACTGATGGCTGAAATATACCAAAACTGCTTCAACTTCCAACTATCTTACTCACTGTCATGTTCTTACAATTGACATTGCATGAAATTGTTTTCTCTCACGAAAATACTGCTAATAACCTAATTATTTTTGTTAAGAATAAAACACCCATTTAAAATCATATTATGATAACAATATAATTATCTAAAATCTTATCAATTCATAAATGATTCAACAATATATTTATCTGTCAATCATGCATTATTGATTATACAACTTTGTTTATTCAAGATATACTTGAAAACTGCCCCAATATACAAGCATGGAGTCAAAACATTGCTAGCTCAGGACAAATTGATGCAGCTTTTGCTACTGTTACCAAGGGAGGTAACTTGTCAACATTGAAGGTATGGTTCCTTTATTCATCGAACTGTTTAAATCTCTATATATTGCAATTTTGTGTGAAAATTGAAAATCTTAAAATTTGGCAATATCTGTCGATATTATGATGCTTTATTTAGATCACGCCACCATATCTACATTGATATTATATTTAATATTTGTCTCTTCATTATCTCTTATTCCTATTGTGTCAGTCCTACGATTAGTTTAGTTTGTTGAATGTTGATCTGAATATGATATTATATTTTCTCCAGTGCACATACAATAGTTAAGACCTGTGTTATGTACACAAAAATGACAGGCGTTTTAATAGTTGTGACAATAAATCTTAATATCAAGAATCATGAAATCTAATCTGATTATATTTGTGTCATGATATATGTTGTTTGTATCATGAAGAATATCATTGACTTGTCAAATAACTTGGTTGTTTTAGATCAACTGAAGTTAAAAAGACATACAATATAATATGATTTTATTCCTTTCGATACATTTGACGACCATGCATCTCAACCACCACATGTTAAGCAAAGTAAAGCTAGTGTTGAAGCAAAGCCACACTTCCGGTTGGTTGGCTATCTTAGTTATGTATCCTGTATGTTAAAGTGACACAGAGTATCTTTCTTAAAATTTTATTTGGTTTTGATAAGCTACAAAATATCTAATATGCTAATTGAAGTTCATATCTCATCACTGGACTTGCAAATATATCCATTTATGCATAATATCTCTAAAATGCTTGATTTTAAGGAATAATCAAGAAAACATCTCAAATACATTTATTATTTGAAGTTATGCATCCAATTAATCTACCTAGTAGTTACAATACCTAATAAACACTATCGAATCGAATATATCTTCCTGTCAGCTAATGACAAGGTTTCAAAATTATGTTTGGCGAATATGCGCGCACTACTCGAGCCACATTGTCCGGTTTTCGATAAAAATCCTGACTTTGAATGGCCGTATTTTTGCTCAAATGTACTGATTGACCTTTAACTTGTTATTTTCAGTAACAGTTAGTGGTTCCTGATGTTATAACATCGATTTCAAAATTTGACATATGTGATCCTATCAACATACTCTGTGTCTCTTTAACATTAGTGAATTAGTGTCTGGTCTGGAATATCATTATATATCAAAAACATATCTTGACACCTCTGTATCACAACTCCGATATCTATGACTATTATTTGTTTATCCAGGCCTCTCTGCTAGCCCAGCCTATACCTCCACCACCAGGGGTTGACACTAACAGACTTTTCAAGGGATCTGCATCCAAATCAGAAGTTTCCAGTTCCGGGCCAGTTGATGAATTTCAGGTAAATTGCTTACCATATATTTTAGTCTATAAGGCAAGTTTTTTATACCAGAAAATGGGGGGTCAAAGAAGATGGTCGCCTAATACACAAGGTCTACGTTTCAGACAAAAAAATGGAGGTCAAAATAAGAACTGGGGCTGCTTTTTGTTTTTTGTCAAATAACACCTTCAATTAGCCTTTCATTAAGACCGCATAATTAACGACTATAATTAATGCATTATAAAATCACCTGGGCTTAAAGGGGCAGTAGCACGTTTTTTTATAATTTTATATTTTAAAATTTTCAGTGATAATTGTAAGTTAATGTTAAATGTATTATTTTGACAGTGTCAAAAATGTCATTACACAAGTCAATCATCCATAGTCGGAGGACAAAGTATGAAGATTCACATAAAATACATAGGCCGCCATTTTTGTGTGAACACTTTTAATTCATTTTCTGTAAGAAAAAGGAATCGCATGGCTAAACTTTATGTTAAATATTTGAATTATTATTGCTCCATTTAGTTTAAATACATTGTCTTTCAATTGGAACCATTAATTTTCATTTTCCTGACATCACCTCATATTCCCCCTAAAAACGTGCTACTGCCCCTTTAAGGCCATAAATCTTGCCCATGTCTTATGTGTTAACCAGACGCTTGCAAAGTGTCTTTTCAGTTTTAAACGATTGTGAACAGACAGTTTAGGAATAACACTAAGATATTTACAACCTACTTTTCAGTTTCTGCAACCTGAAAAGGCAGTTTCAGCAGAAGAACTGTCGTCAGCTGAGAAGTCATGGCATTCTGGAGCGAGCACTAGTCCCAAACCACGTGTCAGAAAACACCCAATGTACGTCTATGACATCTATTTTCTCGACTATTGTCTAACCAAAGTGTTGTTATAATTGTAAATTTACTAATTATCAGCAGTGTTCTGTTCTCTACGGAGTTGACCCTGCTGTGACCTCTAGTACCCATGAAGTGTGCAGTGACAGTCAAGCAAAGCCTAAAACGTCAGTTTCCAAACTGTCAGTTTAATGCCTTGATGTGGACCCGTGCGTTTTCTTTCTATTGAATATTTCTTGCGAAATTTTTCCAAATGTTGACAGGGTTCATCTCACATAATCTATTACTTTTTGTCTTGGAATCAAACTTACTTTTTCTCCCTTGCTTGACTTATTGGCCTTAAATTTGCTCATAAAAGCCGTGAAAATTGCTTTATAAAGTCTTAAAATATTGTCTTGAAATATTGTGCGACCTCTGAATTGTGTTTCATCGTTATTGGAGAGCCTTACTATAGAATCCGGCATCAATCTCTGCTCCTTAAACTTGGTAAATCTGAACCTCAGTATTTGAAAAATGTAGATTGTTACCATGGCAATGGCTAGTTGATTTAACAAAGGGGCCATTTGTAAAAGTAGCCAGCAGTCCCAACTTGCTTGAAGAATTATGTTTTTTAAAGCAAACTAACTAATCATTCGAGTCTTTTAAATGTTTGGAAAAGCATGTTTATTTAAAATGTGTACGAGAAGTTCATAGGAAAATCAGTTACCTTAATATGATTAGATATTCTGAGTTAGGTTTGCCCAGCATCTATCCAGTCTAAGTAAACCTAGCCTCAATAAGACTCACTATACTCCCTTATTGAGTCTAGCTAGGTCTAGTAACATCTAGCGTCAGCCGACTTATCGAATTGACCAACCAGGGCTCAGCTTACCATGCCGCAATAGCCTGCTTTCGCACATATAACGTTGGAGGGTCAGAGGTCACGGAAAGGTTGGCTGACGCGACCTCTTACTGTATCTCACTAGACTCAGTATGGAAGTATCCCTGAAGCTAGGTTTACTTAGACTGGCATCTATCAATTGTATAAATAAACTAATTATTGTTTTGTCTTCAGATTGCCAAATGAGGGCGAAAGGAACATTATGATCACCAGTGCCTTACCCTACGTCAACAACGTTCCTCATCTTGGCAACATCATCGGCTGTGTCCTCAGTGCTGACGTTTTCTCCAGGTGAGCTAAATAACAGAAAATATGTCAAAGAAGGTAACTCGGTATACATGTATGTAAGATGTGGTGAAGTTCACTGAAAAGATAGAATGGTCTCAATGCTTCACCCAACTCATGAGATTTTGTCTAAATGTAGTCATAATGATCAGAGTTGTAGTGTCTTTTAAAGGGGCAGTAGCACGTTTTTAGGGGGACTGTAAGGTGATGTCAGGAAAATGAAAATTAATGGTTCCAATTGAAAAACAATGTTATTAAACTAAATGGAGCAGTAATAATTCAAATATATAACATAAAGTTTAGCCATGCGATTCCTTTTTAGCTCATCAGGACTGAAAGTCCAGATGGGGCTTATGGCATGGCCCGTCGTCCGGCGTCCGTCCGTCCGGCTTCCGTCGGTAAACTTTTGACACTTTCGACTTCTCCTCATGAACCATACACATAAGAGAGCTGCAATTTTGTGTACAAGTACCTTAGCATATGGAGATTCTAATTTGTAACTTTGGTGACCCTGTGACCCCAAATAGGGTCACAGGGGTCACAACTTTAAAAACCTATTTTCATCTTCTTCTCCAGTTCCAGAAGGACTAGAGAGTTAAAAACGATATGTGCAGACTCCTTGGCCAATGGGGATTCTAATTTGTAACTTTGGTGACCCTGTGACCCCAAATAGGGTCACAGGGGTCACAACTTTAAAAACCTATTTTCATCTTCTTCTCCAGTTCTTAAAGGACTAGAGAGTTGAAAGTGATATGTGCAGACTCCTTGGACAATGGGGATTCTAATTTGTAACTTTGGTGACCCTGTGACCCCAAATAGGGTCACAGGGGTCACAACCTTAAAAAACTATTTTCATCTTCTTCTCAAGTTCCAAAATGTCTAGAGAGCTGAAATTATATGTGCAGACTCCTTGGCCAATGGGGATTCTAAATTGTAGATTTCGTGACCCCATGACCCAAAATAGGGTCATAGGGGTCACAACCTTAAAAACTTATTTTATCATCATCTTTAGCTCCTAAAGGTCTATTGAGCTGAAAGACTGCATGAAGACTCCTTGGCCAATCGGGATTCTTAATTGTAGATTTCGTGACCCCATGACCCCAAATAGGGTCACAGGGGTCACAACCTTAAAAACCAATTCTCATCTTCTTCTCCAGTTCCAAAAGGTCTAGAGAGTTCATATTGATATGTGCAGACTCCTTGGCCAATGGGGATTCTAAATTGTAGATTTTGTGACCCCATGACCCCAAATAGGGTCACAGGGGTCACAATCTTAAAAACCTATTTTTCTCCATTAGTTGACAGTCTATGGCAAATTTATTTCTCCTTGGATATTTTAGTGTGGACTTCTTTCACTGTCTGATATTGGCGATCTAGAAAGTGTTGAATAATAATACATTTGTTTTGTAATTTTTTTATAGGTTTTCTTGCAATAGGTAACATCAGTTTCATGTTTAGCTCATCTTGCCTGTATAAAGCAAACTTGATATGATGCCTGATGAGCTACAGAGCCAATGGCTCTATTTTTCTCACACAAAATGAATTAAAGATGTTCACAAAAAAATGGCCGCCAATGAATTTTATGTGAATCTTCATACTTTGTCCTCTTGTCTATGGATGATTGGTGGGTGTAACGAGATTTTTGACACTGTCACAATAATACATTTAGCACTAACTTACAATTACCAGTGAAAAATTTAAAATATAAAATTCTCAAAAAACGTGCTACTGCCCCTTTAAGGCATGGTGGAACATTTATAGAACCATAAGATTTATGGTTTTCTTTAAAATAGACATGAGTGTACAGCATGAGAGAAAGAATAAGGCAGTTTTCAACCACCGGCAGCTTGTGATTTGTTAGCTGAGTAATTGAAGGACATGCGACCTACCTGAGCTGCAGAGAGGGCCTATCAAAATATCAAGTTCTATTCTTGATAGCTCTAGTTGATATTTAAATTAAATTGTTCCTCTGAACTAAGCCGATTTTAATCGGACTGTCTTCCGTTCAAAAGAAAAATATGATTATTGACAATCACCTGGCGGCTGTATACTTATAGACTATAAAGGAATCTTCCATTTATTCTTTAAAAATGACAACCAAATCAGAAGTCTTATGTAGTAAAATGGACTCAAATCCTGACTGCCATTCCTGTTAACCTCTCAGTAGATAGAATGGTTAAGTATTAAGTGATTCAATAATCTACATTAAGAATGATTTCCTGCTATCAGGTACTGTCGACTGCGGAACTACAACGTTCTTTACATCTGTGGAACTGATGAGTACGGGACTGCTACAGAGACTAAGGCAATGGAGGAAGGAGTAACTCCACAGGAAATCTGTGACAAGTACAACAAGCTTCACAACGAGGTCTATCAGTGGCTCAACATCGACTTTGACTATTTCGGAAGGACGACAACACCTCAACAAACTGAGTGAGTTATGATCAGAGAATGTAGTGCATTGTTGGATATCAACTAAAGTTTAGAGATGTGACTTACAATCATGCTGTACTGATGCTTTTTTGGAGCATATTCGCTTGTGAAGTTGCACATAGAAATGGATGAATAACCTATCATTAGACCATGGCTCCTTTGTTGTGAACCATGGTCTAACTAATACCCCCATTTCACTGAGCTACGAGCCGTTGCCGACTGAAAATAGGCCAAATGTCGTCATTGACTCGTAATTAAGCGTCTCTGAGTCCTCTTAAGTCGCCTCTGAGCGTAGTTAAATCTGTATGGGTCTGTATGAGTCTGGGAGAGTCGGGAGGTCAAATTTTGTCGGTAATGGGTTTTTGAACATGTTCAAAAACCCACTCCCGACTTTTTAAGTCCGGCAAGGTTCGTACTTTTCAACCGGAAATTCCAGAAATTCCAATGACGTCGTATTGAGTCGTATGTTGCTCGTATCTGAGTCTTATTGAGTCGTATGGAATCATATTGAATCGTGAATAAGTCGTACATAGTTGGATTGAAACTTGGTTGTCGGGTGTGAGTCGGGAATGGTTCTTTCCCTAATTTACATGCCGACTCACTTCCAACTAGTGCAAACACATGTACGACTAACCAATACTCAAAGACGATCAGTGTGACCCGTTCCTGACTAATCATAACAAAAAAGTCGGCGGTTGTTGGCCTTTTATATGCCCGATTCCGGTCTAAAATTGTCGATTTTATCGTACGTGGATTGTCTGTGACTCGTACGTGAGACGTTTCTGTGTCGCGAGGAGTCTTCATTGTCGTGAACGAGTCGTAAATAAGTCGTTCAGGTCGTGAGTGGGTCGACAGTGAGTCGTTAGAGATTCGGAAATGAGTCTTTGTCAGAGTCGTGGTGGTGACTTGGTGTCGTGAAAGACTCGGCAGTGCGTCGTGAACGAGTCGGTCTCAGTCGTATTGAGTCGTATCTGAGTTTGGATGAGTCGTAAGTTCCTCAGTTTATTGTCGGGGGTGCCTCGTAGGTCTGTCGGGAGTTCCTCTTCATTGTGTCGTATGTCAGTCGTGTATGTCGTAGGTAACTTTTAAGAGTGTCGTTAGTAACTCGTAGAAATATCAAATTTCATAATTTGACCTCTATTTGCTCCCGACTCATGCCAACAAAGTCGTAGTGGAAAAGTCGGGAATAGTAGGGAAGAGTCTTGAACACTTTTCAAAGTCGTAGCTCAGTGAAATGGGGGTATTACGCCAATTTCAGTTAAACCACGGACGGAACTTCTTTTTATGACCAAGTTAATGTCGTGATAAAAAACTTCCCTTAGAAACAACATAACAAAAATATGCATTTTATTACATAAATTTAATTTACAGATTGAGCAGTTTTTCCCTTAGCATAAAAGCATGTACAGCTTTCAAAATGTACCCTTTACATCAATTCTGGTGGATTTCCTCCGTCGAATTTTGGCATATATCATCCGTATTTAGGCCATTCGTGTTATAGCATCGAGATGACTGCACAGTGCTTTCTCCAAACCTGTAAATGAAAATAAACACCGAAATCAGGACTGTAGACTTTCATATCCTGATACAGTTAAAGAATGACAACATTTCAAACGCAAATTTTTCAATGTTTACAGAGAGGTTACCATTGCGAACCGTATGAAACAGTTCATTATCCAAGCAGTGGTCAATTTGGATGTCTTAACACAAGGTCACAAGTGTTTGTGGTCCGCCACGTCACAAGTGTTTGTGGTCCGCCACGTCACCACTTACAAATATCGTAATGTGGCCTTCCAATAATATATCAACTATTGTTTCTTGGAACGATTTGTGTTAATTACTGTAATGTTTTAATACTCACCATATTCACCAGCACAACTTCTTTTCTAAGGCTCCAAATGCGTAGGCTAGATCTTTGTCAATATACGTCCGATCCTTTCCATTTCCCGTGCCCAAATGACAGAATTACAGTATGCGCATGTCGAAACTGAAGCTGCACGTGCATCTCGTGAGGATGCGTCTTAACGCAAATTCACGAGCTCTATGGTTTGTTTTGATGTCAATTACATGTGTGACATGGTCACCGTCAAATAGTTCGCAATCATTACAACAAAACTGATATAAACTTTTGGTTTAACATAGCGTTTGATAAATCAAGTTTGTGGCCATGATCTAAGTAAGTTAGACCATTCGGGCATTGCTGTCTGATCGTAGACAACAGGCCCTCATGGTCTAACTATTACATAGGGTACAGCATATGTTGAAGACATAATGGGATCACTTGTTCAGATGGATTTGGTCATGGTCTATTTAAAAGGCAATGGACAGACAATATTGCTTCACTTCTCAAATCCTAATCAAAGATAATAAAAGGATAAAAAAATATTTAACACTCCCTACAAACATTGAGGTGTAAATGGTCGAATTGATATTCTTTGGGGATATAAAGTGCTAGAAACTGATGCTTGACTTTGAAGATGTTGGTTTTGCATTTCATAACTGACTTTACTTGAAAATGAAAAAAGTACTATTGCTTATACTGCATTTTACAAAAATTGCATGTGATCCTCTCCAAACACTAATATCATTAAAACAATAACAGATTCACCAGAGAATTTTTTCATGTTTGTATAATAATTAACTAGAAAATAAATTAATGCAGGTTTTATTGAAATTGCCATCATCAATGAACAAGATGTTGTCACAGCTGCTGTTCGCAGTCAAGATTGGGAGATATCCATAATATTAGGTCTTGTCTTTTTGTCCAGGATTGCCCAGGATATATTCTGGAAGCTCCAGAAGAAAGGATTCATCCTGAAGGACAGTGTCGACCAACTATTGTGCCAGAAATGTAACAGGTGAGTTCAATCCTTTACCCTAATCCTGCAAGAATTGTTCAGGATGTCATATTCACAATTAAACACTGGCAAATCCATGTTAGAGTTGGTGGTTGAGATATGTTTGATAAATAAAGTGTAAAAAGGACCCCCAGTTCTCCCCTAGCCACTAAGCCCTCTTACCACCTTCTTAAACTAATGGATGTGACACTTGAGACTTATGAATTCTAAAACTGCTAAACTGTCAGCTTTACTACCTTATCTCCTGAGAAAATTACTAAGGAGATTGTTCTATTCCTACGTGGTACTCAAATTTACCTCTGTATGGATAACATAGATAGTATATTGGAATGTTCATGCAGGCAGTAGAAGCAATAACTTGCTGACTCCATCAAGTTATGTCCATGATAAATGGTAAGTAACAAACTGTATGCCGAGGTATGTCAATGATTAACAGGTAAGTAGCAAACTGTAATGTCTGGAATGCTTAAGCAGTAAGAGGGATAACTTGTTGACTCCATCAAATGTTCACATGATAAACAAAAATGGCAAGAAAAAGGCAAGAATTTTTGTTTTCAAACAAAGTGTAACAGGATATTTTGTATATATATTTCCCTCCATCAGATTCCTGGCTGACCGGTTTGTGGAAGGAGAGTGTCCGCTGTGTGGGTACGAGGACGCTCGGGGAGATCAGTGTGACAAGTGTGGTAAACTCATCAACGCTGTGGAACTCAAGAATCCCAAGTGCAAGACCTGCAGTAACACCCCCGTCATCAAAACATCGCAACATCTCTTCCTAGATCTGCCAAAGGTGACATTGAGGAGAACCCTTTGGATTATTCTTTTGATATTCAGAGAGAAAGTTATTTTTGGTGCTAGTTAACATTTTGTTTCTATAATAGTTGCTACTTGTGCAACACAAGAAAAATAGTGAATTTAATATTTCATGTTCTGCCCAAATGCAAAAGTCTATCCGATTGAATTGATTAATATTTTCTCTAGTGACCAGTTGAAAGGAATAAATAAAATGCTTTTTCTTCACTTTGAGGTTTTTTTTGGACAGAACTGTGAACTTATCTGGTCTTGGAATAGCTTTGGATAGCTTTTCCTTGATTGGGTTCAATAAAGAATCTTTTCAGAATTTAGAGTATTACTTTTATGACAATATAAAGCAAGTAAAAATGCTGTCAGTCTAATGTTAGGATTCATTTAACAATCTCCTTCTAACATATATTTTCCAGGTTGAACCTCAGCTTAGAAACCATTTAGACAAAGTTTTTGAATCTGGGACTTGGACAAATAATGCTCGAGTCATCACATCGTCATGGATACGGGATGGTTTGAAACCGCGATGTATCAGCAGAGATCTGAAATGGGGGACACCAGTACCACTAGAGGGGTACACTGATAAGGTAGCTTCTCTTTCTGTTGCCATGGAAACATGATATTTTTCAAAAAATTTAAGAACATTTATCATCTGTCATTACAAAAAAATGGATATTATTTTTGGGATTGTACTTCCTAAATGACAGTTTTCAAGTTTCAAATGAGTTAAAAACATTTTTCTTAAAGCATCTTGACAATGACAAAGGATTATAATTACATTGGAAGCGATATGTTTTCAGGATAAATCATCAATCAGTAATTTCATTTATATCCTAGGTAATTTATTAAATCTAAGGTGCCACTGCATAGGAATGATTTATCAATGACTTTCATATATTAACCCAAGCTTTCTTACCAATTTAATATATTGTTACTTATTTCAGGTGTTCTACGTGTGGTTTGACGCCCCCATTGGTTACATCTCCATCACAGCCAACTACACAAAGGACTGGCAGCAGTGGTGGAAGAACCCAAACAAGGTGAGTTCTATAGCTTCACCTGCAACTACCAGTACCAGTACCAGTTCACTTGAAGAGTAGTCCTGCTACATCAGTGTATTTTAAAGAGGATACTAAACCACCTTCCTTTTAATACTATTTAAAAAAAACTAGTTAATGATTTTGTATATAATGAACAAAAGTAAGTTTGACACCAACTCTTTCATGAGTTTGAAGGAACTTTTCCGTGACTTGGCAGCCATTGTGACAAAGCTTACATTGTGACGTTTTAATTACTGTGACGTCATACTTGCATTGTCGTATTACACTAGTTTAATATTGACATATAAATATTACACTACAGTATCATACACAGGCAAGACATTGAAAATATCTGATTTGGTATTGTAGAAGCTAGTTGATGGGTCAGGGGGATTTAGGGAGAAGTTAACAGAGAAGTTTAGTCATTAAGGGTGAAAATTAATTAGAAGATACATAAGTGCGTTTGTAAAATTTACAGGATTCATAGTTATTTAACACCCTCAAATAGTCAAATTTATATAAAACCGCTTTAGCGGGACACCCAATCAAATCATACAACCAATCAGAAACCAGTATTTACCGAAGTCATGATACAATTTATGGTAACATTAAAGATGGCTAAGTTAAATTCATTCTGTATCTGAAAATGTCACAAAGGTTAGGATTGTATTTTACTGTGATGTCATCATGATGCGTAACAATGCTATGATCTAATTGTTAGACTCATGACATATGATTTACCTATGTTCTTTTTCTCTGTTGTTGACTGTTGTAGAATATGTTTGATGTTAAACAAATTGAGATTATTCATTTTGATATTGCAACCTTAATTGACAATAGTAAATATATCTATAGCATTGGTGACTTTAACTATTTGAGCAAACATAAATGACATCAGAAAACATAACGATTCAATCATTGATAATAAAGATCTTGATGTTGTGATTAGGTGGAGATGTACAACTTCCTGGGCAAAGACAACGTCCCCTTCCACAGCGTCATCTTCCCCAGCACCCTGCTCGGAGCAGACGACAACTACACCATTGTCAATCACATGGTCGCCACAGGTAAAACAAGATTTGAACGAAGAAAAGTGTTCAATTACCACTCAATTTGGCTAAATGTGTATGAGGATATATGCACTCACTCATGCTTTCTATAGACGATAATTTGGTAACATCTTGTTTGGAATTATTTTATGAGTTATCATCACATTGTTTGAGAATTGTAATTACCAGTATACAAAACAAATTTCTCATCTGTATTGTCCTGTCTAGTGAGCTCCAATGAATTACAGAAAAGAAAAGCGTAGGAGTCGTTCTTTGATGAATTTGATAATATTGAAAATGGAAAGTATTGTAAAGAAACATTCTATCACACAGGAAGCTATCAGACTACAGCCATGCCTATAAATCAATTACAGATTTCCTATAAAAAGTTTTAAGTTGCACCACTTGATTATTCAATCTGTCCAATACTTGGACCTCATACACATCATCTATATCCATTATGATGAAACTGTCTTATTTCCTCCACCAGAGTATCTGAACTACGAGGACGGTAAGTTCTCCAAGTCCCGGGGGGTGGGGGTGTTTGGGGACCAGGCGAGGGACACGGGGATCCCCCCGGACGTGTTCCGCTTCTACCTGCTGTATGTGCGGCCCGAGTCCCAGGACTCCTCCTACAGCTGGGATGATTTCCTCCTCAAGAACAACAGCGAACTCCTCAACAACCTTGGCAACTTCATCAACAGGTACTTGTTCATGTCGACTTTCACAGCAATGGTGGCTTACCATTGGTGGTCTTGTGCTTCGGTATATTTCACTATTTTACTGGGGCACGTGCATCCCATACAAATGACAAACAAAGCGTTATCTCCCTTGGACTACAGCTCAGTAACAAAGCACTAGGCTACCGGGCTTAGGTTTCCACCAAATTTTTGTTTTGTAATCATGATCAGTAAATTTCTAAACACAAACTATATTGAGTCATGCTACTGGTTAAAGAACTTTTCAAGTGTAATGTTGGTGCTGCAGATAAACACCTCAACAACTCGACTGTCATTGGCCTGTAAGTCCAAGCAGCAAGGTTTTCTAACAGTGAGCTTGAGAAAACACAAAACGAAACCAAACATAAATTTCTTGCGGATATCTCACACTGTTCATCAAACTTTCACACCAACCTGCACATGTAGATAATGGAAAGGCATGATGGTGATAAACATTAAAAATTTGGGAAGAAACATGATATCCTAATAATCATTTGCATTTGATGTGAATTTGAGATAAATACACCAAAATAAAAAATGAATAGTTTATTAATATTTTTAAGTTGTGCCAAGATTTACCTTTTAGAAAAATAAGCCTAACTTGTTAAAAAAACGGAAGAAATAAGAAGTTGTTGTTGAATATTTTGTAATCCTCTCTTTTCAGAGCACTGATGTTTGTAGCCAACAGTTTTGAGGGAACAATCCAGGAGATGACTCTGAGCACAGAGGACAAACAGCTGATCGCTCTGGTCAACCGGGAACTGGACGTGTACATGGACAACATGGAGTTCTCAAGGTCAGTAGCCCCTGTCAAGGACTTTCAGAATCATTACAACTCAGTGTTATTTGGAATAATAATATTTGTCATTCAGTCAAGTTGTGCATACATTTACCATACCATGGGAAAGCCTATCTTTAAATCATGGCAAAGCTTATTAAAACGCCCAAATTACCCATTTAAATTTTATTTACTAATTTACGCAGCAACAAAAGTGTTTAAATTGCCAGGAAACTAGAATTTCACTTTTAAACTGTAATGAGCTCTTGTTATAAATAGACATCCGAGTCAAAAACAGCAAGATTTTTTTATTTCTACTCTTCACAATAAAAAGGTTGCATCCGGAAAATCTTGCTGTTCATGCCCTTCAAAGACCTTATTATTGTTCTTGAGTCTTTACTTTTCTCTCATGTCGTATATTTTTTCAGGATAAGAGATTCTATACGCAACATTCTGAGTATATCCCGTCTAGGCAACCAGTACATGCAAGCAAACAAACCCTGGGTATTGTGTAAGGGTACAAAGGAAGAAAGGTAAGCCAAGTTGGTGAAAAAGTATTTAATTGCATGTGTTACAATTATAGTTGTGACGAATGTAGAATCGAGTAACATTATTTCAACGGAGTACCACTCATGGTTTGCAAGTTCCTGCAGGTGCTCGCAGATTTCACTGTAATACATAGCCACAATAGTGTCACAGGCTTTCTCCCTGCAATTATATCAGCAGACGTAATAGAAGTGAAATATTCTTGAAAGAGGCATTGAACTCCAAATCACCTCATCTCACCTAAAGTATCATCGTATCTAATCTGGTGAAATATTCATATCGGAATTAGTGACAATATGTATTGTTAACTTAAAGATTGAATATTTTTGGACAAAAATCAAGGTTTTATGAAGAATAAATTATGATTGTTGTTTGCAGATCAAGAGCAGGTTGTGTAGTGAGTTTGTCGGCCAACATCGGATGTCTACTGTCTGTGTTGCTTCAACCCTTCATGCCTGCCACCAGTGCTGTCATCCAATCACAACTCAATGCTCCTGCATCGTGTAACGTCATCGTCAGAGGGTTCACGTGTCAGCTCAAATCGGGACACAAGATTGGAAAGGTATACATGACTATAAACATCCAATTTTGTTGAACATTTGAATTTTTTTCTTCAATATTTTTCAGTCACAACCTATTGGTTAGTTTGTCACATTGCATTGAGCATGCCCTTTCATGGTGTAGAATTTTAGTGCCCTCAGTATTGAGAACCTTTTTGCTAGTACAAATTCTTAAAACTGAAAAACTGAAACTGTGAATATCAAGCATCATAGATTTTCTTCTTCTTTTCAGCCCAGTCCACTTTTCCAGAAATTGGAGGCAGCCACGTTTGAGGAGCTGAAAAAGAAATTTGCAGGGAAAGGGGTAAATAGGTCTTAAAATAAATTTTAATACATTTTAACCAACTCAGTGTTATTTTTTCTTGAAGTTTTTTTCTCCCAATTCTTTTATTGAAATCTGAAATATCATAGAAAATAAAGTTTGTATTTATCTGCTTTTAATTTGTTACAGTCAGGTGCACCTAAAGCAGCTGCAAGTCCAGAGGAAATTGAGCGACTTAATCAGGAAGTTACAAAACAGGTAACCAACGAAAACCATAATAAAAACCACTGAATTCAAAACAATGTCAATCTAGCAAACTTTTGATAAAGAAATGTTCTTTTTGCACAATCTAACATGTCCTAACTAACATCAAGATAGCCTTTATTCATTACCAAGAATAAATCTAGTAAAAGATTTGATGGTTTTATGAACGAAGATTCAATAGAGCTCTTGAAATATCCATAGTTCACTAATCTCTGTCCTTTACTCAGGGTAATGCTGTTCGAGAACTCAAGACCCAGAAGGCAGACAAGCCAACAATAGATGCAGCTGTAGCGAAGCTGCTAGACCTGAAGAAACAGCTTGCAGCTGCACAAGGGGCTGAGTCGGCACCAGCTGCAGGCAAGGGAAAGAAGGGCAAGGTGAGCAAAGAAAAGGGAAAGGGATGATAGTGAGTGTATCAACTTAGGAATGGATTGTGTGTGATCAATGACTGATAAGTTTTGGTATAGTTTGAAAAAAACAATTGGCTTTTAATTTCTCAAGCGTATAGTATGAAGACATTGTCTTTATTGACCTGTTGCCCTGAAATGACCACAATGTTAATCTTTTTATGCTTGTGTGCTGCTTATTGTACAACTCCTTCATTGTAATAATATAGTTAGCCCTTTGGGTATGTTATTAGTACCGGTAACTTGAAAGGCGGCATATAAATATTCTAATTTAATCATTAGTTAAGTAATCACAACTTTAACAATCAATAGAATTATGTAAATGTGTGATAATGTTTGTTATGATTGTGACCTACCTATCACCATGGTAACTGATAAGTAACTGATGAATTCCTATTTCAGCCAGGTAAAGGCGAGAGTAAACCTGCACCTGTAGCTAGTGCAGCGCCACCTAGCCCAGCCAAACCTGCTGCCAGTCAGGAAGAAATTGATCGTCTCACAGAGGAAGTTGCTAAACAGGTAAGAGTTATCTGCCCCTGAATTGAATTTTGTAAATTTCTATAATAGGAAAGAATCTTTAGCTGTTGAATATTTTAATTAAAACGATTGACCTTTTAAGATGGCGGTAAAATACAGTTTGTATAAAACAATCAAACTTTTAAAATTGAGGCATTCAAATTGAAAATTAAGTTAGAAGTATGTGATACCTTTGATGTAATCATCAAAAATGTGCTACCTATGAGTGATTTATGTCTTTTCCTCTTTGTCATTTATAGTAAATTAACTTTCACTATCTAACCAAGAGGCTCTCATAACCTATAAATATTCCCCTTATTTATTTTATGATTGAGGGTGAGATACTCTGTTCTATAAGTAAATACAGTGGCAATAACCTTAATTGTCACTCTACTGAGTGGCAGTTACCGGTACCTTTATCACCACTTAAGTGAGGTCAAGTTCAAGAAATTGTTGCCAAGAACCAATGGTCTGACATAACGCATTATCATATGAAGTCACATTGTTACCTCGTCAGCGGGCCTATTGTTTTGCGTGCAACAACAAAATCATATTAACAATGGGTAACTATCATCAAGCAGAAAAATTACCTTGGTAATGGCATGATAAGATATCTTACCAGGTGCATTCTAGCAGTGAGTAAAGGTTAACTTTGAATAGATACAGTCTAAATCAAGGTCAAAACATCAAACATTTGTTGTCCTGTTTCCAGGGAAACCAAGTCCGAGAGGTGAAGACCCAAAAGGCGGAGAAGTCTGTAATAGATGAGGCGGTGGCCAAACTTCTCAACCTGAAGAAAGAGCTAGCCCTGGCTCAGGGCCTTGACCCAGCTGAGGCTCTTGGTGGGGGGAAGAAGAAGAATAAGAAGAAATAAATTATAAGAGTTTAGACTATCAAATTCAGGTTTATAGAATATGCAGTGCATTCAAACCATTTACAGTTCCTGTTATTGTTTGCCATTGCTTAAGGCTGTCCAGTTCATTTTAATATTCTAATAAAAAATTCAAAGAAAATTCAAGAAATACTTAAAATGTGCACCAACTTTGCAACTCAAAAGTTCATTCTTGTATGCATACCTGATATGTATCTATATTCATATTTTTAAGAATTTTTTGTCTCATTTGTTTAGGAAATTGTCTTTGTTAAACTATCTACTACCAGGGACGTCACTTCAAAAGCAATGAAATCACCCAAATCAATACTGCATTGTTTTGAACCTGAACCATCTACCAAAATGTGTTTTAATTTCTTACCCTTGCTTTGTTATCAAAGCTCAATACAGAAACTGCATCGTTTCAGTATTTCATTATGCTGACATTGTTCAAGGCTGTTTATTTCATTATGATTTATAGATTTATCAATTCATTGTAGAGATACATAAAGTGCTTTTTCAGTAACTAAAGAACAAATAAATCAATTTGTTTGAAAAAAGCTGCTTTAATACAAAATCAGAAATAGAGCAATGATTGCTTCTTGCTAGATAAACTAGTACCAATCCTTTTCTGTGTCTTATTTCCTAGGATTATGGTTCTTATTAAAGAGAAGATTAGGTGAACGAGAACTGCTTGAAACAATTGAAGGGTTTGTAAGATTGCTTTTATGGAAATGTCTCATGTTTTTTTATATATCATCAAGGATATTTGTTTTTCATAATAAAAATGTGAAATGAATTAAACTCATGGATGAATTGTGTTGTGTAAAGATTATTGAATTTTGTAAAGTGAGGATTGATAATAAAACCACAGGTGTGCAAGTTACTTAATCAAAAGGTTACTATGGCTATGGCAAGAAGAAAGTTTGTTACCCTGATTATTTTCACCTGAAATTCTCTAATATTGAAAATGAATTGTACATTTTATATATATATGCAGTATAAACATACAAAATATCATTACATCAACAACCCTGAAAGTTATTGCACTGACATATTTTGCCTTTTATTTGAATAATAAAAATCACAAAGTCATTCATTTGTTGTTTATTTGTTGCCTTTTAATAGTTGAAGTCATTGGCCAGTTAAAACTGAAAATAAGAGATATACAGTCAGGCCTCGATAATCCGAACGCTTCCGTTTTTCATCAAAAACGTTCGGATAGTGAAGCGTTCGGACTACTGAAACGAACCTAACAAGTTGGAGTTACTCGACTGTGAATCTACAGACAGACGAGAATGTATTTAGTATATCAAACGAGTTTATTTCATATACATATATATATTTAACTATTACACAATTTATTAAAATCATAAACTCCGGAAACACAAAGTGAGTCATTTCAATTTATTACAATCACAAACTACTGTCACGCTCAACTCACATGTCAATCCACTGTCATTGAAGTTTACCGATCCAATCAGTGTGTTGATCACTTACCCGAACGGATTTGATGAACGGCCCGATTAATGAAGCAGAAATAGTGATAATTAACTAATCCGTGACAGCTAATTGGCGTTCGGATTCGGAGACTGAAGCAATGGATTAATGAATCAACATTTAAAGAGGGACTGAAATGCTATATGGCAACTTTCGGGATTCATGAAATAGTGATAACAATTTCACATGGACTCAACTTTAAATTTCTGAAATCGACCTAGAAACGGCTTAATTACGACTGTATAAAGAACACCCCCTAATTAGGCCGGCGAACAGAATAAAACGCACTGAAGCGTGACTGCCTCGTGACGTGTTAGTAGGCGATGTGATACCCCCTTGTGTGCCCTAGTTATGTAAAACAACACAAGCTAACAGTACAGCTCGATGTTTAACCGTCGATTAAACACCCTAAACATCCAAACATCTCAAACCTTCAATAAATCGGTAGTTTATTTATTCAACTGGCAATTTGTATTGATGAAAACGTAAGACCCTGATTAAAAACGAAGTTGTGCGCATAATGCTACAGCATGTAGGCCTAGATGGTCTCGCTTTGCGCAATGTTGTCATAAGACTGCACGTGAAAACCCGGATGTATATGTAAACACTTGCTCCCGTGTGAACTGTTTTATCTTCGTGCACAGTTGTTGGTTGTTATTGAATATTACTTTAGTAGCACAGCAGAAAGGATGTAATTATACAATACTATTTTATTTTTACATTTAAATCATTTTTTAAGAATTGCCTTTGACTTCATTTTGTAACAGGATAAAAAATATATACGTTTTTCTTAGTTATTTCATTTAGTGATGGACAAGTTACAATTCTCAATGAAAGACATGTATTGGATGATCACTGATGTCTTGTTTAATCTTAATGTTTTCACTCTTGTACATAGAGTGATATTTTCCACAACAATAGCCGATACATGGCCAAACAGAATGAAGATTTATTAAATGAACCTTAACCAAAATAATTATCAGATAGAGCAAAAACGGTATTCCTAATTTCAGGTTAATAGGTTACAATTTACCAATCGGAGAAAAAAGGGATGTTAAGGAATACAATTGCTATTTGATGTTACCTAATTAGCTGATGTCATAAAATAGCCAGGTGTTGATGATTGTGCATTATATAACCTACCTGCTATAGTCATCATTTGATATCATCTAATTAGGAAACAGACAGGAAATACGATAGACAGTAAAGTAATTGTGTAATAAGTGAGTATCTGATCTAAAGAAAGTAAGTAACACCTGCAAACCAATGTCATTGTTTATTCAACCTTTTTACACAACGTTCAAATCTAAATGTGAGCATTGTATATTCGGATTATTACCATAAATCAGCCCAATACTTTCTGCTATGTTTTATATTTTACTAATCTCCCTTTTCTCTGCATGCCAAACTGTTCATTCAGTGAAAATGCGAGCTCGAAGCAGAAAATCGGTGTAGTGATCGGAACACGTGAGTTCGATGTAGATTGTCACATTGCTCTGTTTGACCTAACACAGCGGGTCAATTTGGCGTGAAACCATCAATATGATGGGAATTTGTCTACGGAGACTGCATCAGGAGATATTCTAGGACAGTTGACAGCAACACAATGATATAGCAAACTGTTAATCGCTCTGAAAAGGCAGAACTGCGGATTTCGCCTATCATTTTCCATATAAGCAGACGAACGCTTCGCCTACTGCCACGTCACTTCCGGTATCCCCTGCCCGTGGCCTCTCAGCCTTGTTTTGATTTGTCGCTGTACGGCGACAAGCAGACGCCTTGTTACGCAATGTTTACTTAGCTGTAGCTTCATTGAGAAACTGTGTATCGTTGCTGTTGCTGGCCAAATATTTATGTTATATAGTTATTTGACCAATATCTTTTGAAAAATATATTTAAAAAAGGTTATGCAGCCCTTCTTTAATGAGTTTATATAGAGATTAGTTTGGTTACAGCAGGCTACGGTTCGGATACCGCGGGATTCGGATTATCGGTGGACGGATTATCGAGGTATGACTGTAATAATAATGCCATCTTTCTTACAATAGAAGACAAAAAGTGTATCAGTATTTGGTGGCCATGACTTTTATTTCAAGTTCACTGTAAAACTTTGAATTTCAAACATTGAAAAACATATGTTAAACTGTTTAGCAGATTGTCCAAAAAAAAGATATTATTTTCATATCTTTCACAAAGTTTTTGTTTAGAAACAGGCAGATATGATTTTTGTGACCATACATTGTTTACAAGTAAAGGAGAAAGCTGCCTCAATATCGGGGACATTTGGGCCCAAGGGCTGTAAATACCTGATGTGAAATCTTACACTGTCATATATCAACATAAATATTTGATATATGTATCCACATGACTTCTTTATGGTGAGGGAAAGCACCCATAATTTCATATTTCTATCCATACAAAGCCAGACACACAACAGCTGAATATTAAGGGTATTTATCTATCAAAGCTAGTTGCTAATAATATAATCTAAATGTCAATTTTAAGCAGATGATGTATTTATGTTTATCCATTATGACAAGTAAATGAAGTCCCTTCAAATTTTACCTATCAATTTTGATGTAGCCATGAAAATTAAGAAAATGCTATTTCCTTCAGTAAAAAACTAATATTGTGCCATCAAGTTTGATATCCATTCCTAACGAGGAGAAACTCTAATAGTGTTTGATGTAAGCTTAACTATATTGATGGTAACCTTTGATAAGTAGGACTTTTCTTAGAATCACTTTAAAGCAATTTTTATTTGTACAGTGACAACATTAAGGTATGAAAGGGACAGTCCTATTGGGGTATTTTTATGCCCTGAAATATCCGAAAGATAGTATGTCATGGACACTTGTGTAATATCCTCTATGTTAGATTGTTTTTATGCCCCCGAATCGGAGATTCCGGGGGTATATTGTTTTTACCTGTCCGTCTGTCCGTTTGTCCACAAAAACTTTAACCTTGGTCATAACTTTTGATTGGTCAGAGCTAGGTCTTTGATACTTGAGATATGGATCCCTTGTGATGAGACCTTTCAGATGACACCATAACATTTGACCTTGTGACCTTGACCTTGACACAGCGAGCAGGATGCATCCAAGGGCATTCGTGTTTCACAAACACATCTTGTTTTGGGAAACAGAATCAAAAGGACGCAGTGATTCATTCTTTTCTTTGCCAAATTGATTATTATACCCCCGACCAACGGTCCGGTGTATCTAGTAATACCAACGATTCCATGTGTGCGTGTGTATGTGTGTGTGTCTGTCCAAGGACATTTTTTGTGAAAACTATTCATCCGATTTATTTAAAATTTTGCACATGTCTTCTACCCTACTAGGAGGGGTGCAGTGCAAAGTTACAACAAATTTCTTTAATATTTGAATTTTTTCACAAATTTCCATGTTTTGAACTTAATCATTTTCCAATATCAGATTTGTCCGACCTATTACGGGAAAAACTTTTCATCTGATTCTTTTCACATTTTGCATGTGTCTTCCCTACTAGGAGCGGTGCAGTGCTAAATTGCAACAAATTTCTTTAATATTTGAATTTTTTCACAAATTTCCATGTTTTGAACTTAATCATTTTCCAATATCAGATTTGTCCGACCTATTACGGGAAAAACTTTTCATCTGATTCTTTTCACATTTTGCATGTGTCTTCCCTACTAGGAGCGGTGCAGTGCGAAATTGCAACAAATTTCATTGATATTTAAATTTTTTACAAATTTCCATATTTTGAACATATAGTCATTTTCCAATATCAGATTTGCCCAACCTATTACGGGAAAAACTTTTCATATGATTCTTTTCACATTTTGCATGTGTCTTCTTCCCTACTAAAAGCGGTGCAGTGCCAAATCAAAACTAAAATTGATGCAGGTTTTTTGTGTGTGTTTTTTTTACAAAGTTCCATTTTTTTTATTAGTCATTTTTCTCAATTCCTCTTTGGGGGTCAAATGCTGTGCAAGAGATGACTACATTGAAAGTAAAAAATAATTCAGTTAGTCAGGAATGCACGGTCAGGGGTATAAGTGAGCCACGCTCACTTTTTAGCTCATCAGGACTGAAAGTCCAGATGGGCTTCTGGCATGGCCCGTCGTCCAGCGTCCGTCCGTCCGTCGTCCGTCCGTCGTCCGTCGTCCGTCCGTCGTCCGTCCGTAAACTTTTGACACTTTCGACTTCTCCTCATGAACCATACACATTAGACAGCTGAAATTTTGTGTACAAGTACCTTAGCATATGGAGATTCTAATTTGTAACTTTGGTGACCCTGTGACCCCAAATAGGGTCACAGGGGTCACAACTTTAAAAACCTATTTTCATCTTCTTCTCCAGTTCCAGAAGGACTAGAGAGTTAAAAATAATATGTGCAGACTCCTTGGACAATGGAGATTCTAATTTGTAACTTTGGTGACCCTGTGACCCCAAATAGGGTCACAGGGGTCACAACCTTAAAAACCTATTTTCATCTTCTTCTCCAGTTCCAAAAAAGACTAGAGAGTTAAAAATGATATGTGCAGACTTCTTGGCCAATGGGGATTCTAATTTGTAACTTTGGTGACCCTGTGACCCCAAATAGGGTCACAGAGGTCACAACTTTAAAAACCTATTTTCATCTTCTTCTCAAGTTCCAGAAGGACTAGAGAGTTAAAAATGATATGTGCAGACTCCTTGGCCAATGGGGATTCTAATTTGTAACTTGGTGACCCTGTGATCCCAAATAGGGTCACAGGGGTCACAACCTTAAATACCTATTTTCATCTTCTTCTCCAGTTCCAAAAGGAGTAGAGAGTTAAAAATGATATGTGCAGACTCCTTGGACAATGGAGATTCTAATTTGTAACTTTGGTGACCCTGTGACCCCAAATAGGGTCACAGGGGTCACAACCTTAAAAACCTATTTTCATCTTCTTCTCCAGTTCTAAAAGGACTAGAGAGTTGAAAATGATATGTGCAGACTCCTTGGACAATGGGGATTCTTATTTGTAACTTTGGTGAACCTGTGACCCCAAATAGGGTCACAGGGGTCACAACCTTAAAAACCTATTTTCATCTTCTTCTCCAGTTCTAAAAGGACTAGAGAGTTGAAAGTGATATGTGCAGACTCCTTGGCCAATCGGGATTCTTAATTGTAGATTTCGTGACCCCATGACCCCAAATAGGGTCACAGGGGTCACAACCTTAAAAACCAATTCTCATCTTCTTCTCCAGTTCCAAAAGGTCCAGAGAGTTAATATTGATATGTGCAGACTCCTTGGACAATGGGGATTCTAATGTGTAACTTTGATGACCCTGTGACCCCAAATAGGGTCACAGGGGTCACAACTTTAAAAAACTATTTTCATCTTCTTCTCAAGTTCCAAAAGGTCTAGAGAGCTGAAATTATATGTGCAGACTCCTTGGCCAATGGGGATTCTAAATTGTAGATTTCGTGACCCTGTGACCCCAAATAGGGTCACAGGGGTCACAACCTTAAATACCTATTTTCATCTTCTTCTCCAGTTCCAAAAGGAGTAGAGAGTTAAAAATGATATGTGCAGACTCCTTGTACAATGGAGATTCTAATTTGTAACTTTGGTGACCCTGTGACCCAAAATAGGGTCACAGGGGTCACAACCTTAAAAACCTATTTTCATCTTCTTCTCCAGTTCTAAAAGGACTAGAGAGTTGAAAATGATATGTGCAGACTCCTTGGACAATGGGGATTCTTATTTGTAACTTTGGTGAACCTGTGACCCCAAATAGGGTCACAGGGGTCACAACCTTAAAAACCTATTTTCATCTTCTTCTCCAGTTCTAAAAGGACTAGAGAGTTGAAAGTGATATGTGCAGACTCCTTGGCCAATCGGGATTCTTAATTGTAGATTTCGTGACCCCATGACCCCAAATAGGGTCACAGGGGTCACAACCTTAAAAACCAATTCTCATCTTCTTCTCCAGTTCCAAAAGGTCCAGAGAGTTAATATTGATATGTGCAGACTCCTTGGACAATGGGGATTCTAATGTGTAACTTTGATGACCCTGTGACCCCAAATAGGGTCACAGGGGTCACAACCTTAAAAAACTATTTTCATCTTCTTCTCAAGTTCCAAAAGGTCTAGAGAGCTGAAATTATATGTGCAGACTCCTTGGCCAATGGGGATTCTAAATTGTAGATTTCGTGACCCCATGACCCCAAATAGGGTCACAGGGGTCACAACCTTAAAAACTTATTTTCATCATCATCTTTAGCTGCTAAAGGTCTAGAGAGCTGAAATTATATGTGCAGACTCCTTGGCCAATTGGGATTCTAAACTGTAGGTTTTGTGATCCCATGACCCTAAATAGGGTCACAGGGGTCACAATCTTAAAAACCTATTTTTCTTCATTAGATGACAGTCTATGGCAAATTTATTTCTCCTTGGATATTTTAGTGTGGACTTCTTTCACTGTCTGATATTGGCGATCTAGAAAGTGTTGAATAATAATACATTTGTTTTGTAATTTTTTTATAGGTTTTCTTGCAATAGGTAACATCAGTTTCATTTTTAGCTCATCTGGCCTGTATAAAGCAAACTTGATATGATGCCTGATGAGCTACAGAGCCAATGGCTCTATTTTTTGCTTGTTTAGAACTAAAATTTTACCCTCACTAAGATATAAGAAAATAGTGTGGAATAATCCTGTAATAATAAGAGGATATTTGTCTTTTCTTGACAGCCAAGAGGGATAATATAAAACTTTTCTGCCTCACAAGATGAGATATTTTCTATTTATTATATTTATGAGTTAATCATATTTCTATCAAAACTGAAGTGCATTTATGTTGAGTTGGCACCAAAGAGAGCCCATCACCTAACCAACAACATGATTATCACTAGTGATAACACGTTCCAATGTTATTGTCACTAGTGACTTACACACTGTTAATTTACATTGATTGATCTCGGTATTTCACCGCCAATCATATGATAATCACATATAAGAATAAACCCGAGAAGTACTCTTGAATTTAGTTTCAACAAAAAATACCCCCATAGAACTGTCCCTTTTTAGCTCACCTTTACGAAGTAAATGTGAGCTTATGTCGTGGCGCTTCGTCCGTCGTCCGTCTGTCCGTCCGTCCGTCCATCCGTCAGTCCGTAAACTTTCAGGAAAAAGACTACTCCTCCTAATCGAATCCAGATATCATTCTGAAATTGTAGTATGTTATACCCATGGTGAGTCCTCACAGAAAGGTAGACGTTTCAGTTTTGAGAATCCAAGATGGCCGCCATGGCAGCCATATTGAATTTTCAATTAGATTTCACGAAAAAGACTACTCCTCCTAAACGAATGCAGACATCATTCTGAAATTGTAGTATGTTATACCCATGGTGATTCCTCACAGTAAGGTAGACGTTTCAGTTTTGAGAATCCAAGATGGCCGCTATGGCAGCCATATTGAATTTTTTTAATTAGATTTCAGGAAAAGACTACTCTCTCTTAACCAATCTAGATATCATTCTGAAATTGTAGTATGTTATAACTATGGTGATTCCGCACAGAAAGGTAGACGTTTCAGTTTTGAGAATCCAATATGGCCGCCATGGCAGCCATATTGAATTTTCAATTAGATTTCATGAAAATGACTACTTCTCCGTAACCAATCTAGATATCATTTTCATTTTGTAGTATGTTATACCTATAGTGATTAATCCAACAAAGGTAGCCGTTTCAGTTTTGAGAATCCAAGATGGCCGCGATAGCAGCCATATTGACTTTTTAGCTGCAGATGACACATCATTATTACTTAATTTTAAGCTTTCATCAAGTGATCACTCGCACTATATAAATTCTCTAATTTGAACTTACTTATCATAATATTATCTTGAATATGGAATATTTAAGATTGTCATGCAAGTTGTTCTATATTTTTAAGTGTTTCTAAAACATTAAGATGAAAGACAAACATAATTAATTAATTTGTTTAAAATATTTATGGCTGCATAAACTAGCTGCAAAAACCCAATGACATTAAACATCATGTTGAATTTTAAACAATGGTATCTCCCTTATATTCCTTTAAATACCACACAAAAGGGGTCAACCAGAGTTCAGATATTCCTATGCTTTTCTAATACACATCCCAATACAGGCTGCTAGCATCACAGTCTCAGCTGCTAGTCTGTTGCATAATCAACCTGACCTGATATGGTAGAGCATTATGCTATATGGCCTTGTGTATGCAATAAGAGTTATGGAAATTAGACTTGTATTCTCATGACAGTGATATGTTCTTTTTAAGAATAACAACTTACACAAAACTTGTCAACAATAAGCTTTGTGTTTAGCAATCTACATGATAAGTTGATGTGGAAAGAGTTATTTTGCATCAGGTTCCAGTTCCTGTGTTTTACTCATATTTGTACCATTTCTATATCTAACAGAAGTTCTTCTTGACACAAAATCAATTTAGGACATAAGCTAACTATATTTTGTGAAATTATATATATTTTTCACAACAATTCATGTTCTCTCATGTCAAGTCTTTTAATACCACACATAAGGGCTTAGCCAGAGTTCAGGTTTACATGCTCAGCACACTAGGATGCTTCTCCAAATATACGTACACAAAGCCAAATACACAAATTGCTACACTCTCCTTAAGGATCTGGGGCTAGCAGCCCTGCCTGCTTGTATATTGCATAGTAATCATGACCTAATTGATAAATAGAACATAATGGACTTGATGGAAAGTATATAAATTGTCTTTATGAAAAGTATACTTGTATTCTATTAAAAGTAATACTTTTTACAAATAACAATTTAAACAAGTCAAGAATCAGCTTTTGTGTACAACAATCTGCACGATGAGTTAATATTAACAATCCAAGAATCTGCTTTTATGTACTGTAATCTACATGATAAGTTAATAATAGAGGTATTTTGTATCAGGTTCCAGTTCCAATACCATGTGTTTGATAAATACCTGTAAAACTAAATGATAATTGTATCATGCTGAAGGGGTTCTGGGAACAACATGTCATCATAGAAGTCATTATTTTTCAATTAGATTTCAGGCCAAGTACTACTCCTATTAAATCAATTAAGATATCATTCTGAAAAGTGAGTATTTTTTTATATAGTGATTCCTGACAAAGACGCATTTATTTTATTATCAAGAATCCAAGATGGTCAATATGTCAATTATATTGAATTTTCAATTAGATTTCATGAAATTCATTGAAAAGAATACATTTCCTGATCAATCAAATCAATGTCATTATATTTGTATTGATACGCTTGTTGTAATATTTATCAACACTATAAATACAGTTACAAAAAACTGTATGAATCATCTTTATCTGCGAACAGCCTGAAGCATGACTGTTTTAATAAATCCTTTTTAATAAAACATAAAATGATAAAAGTTGTTCACTCCATCAGTGGGTTACATAATTCCTGACACTTCATATATGGCAAATAACATAGCCAGTGAGGGATAAATATACATTTTTTAATCATCTATATCTGATTACGGTCTGAACAATGATTATCTAGATAATTATAATGATCATTCAATTCAAACAAATCCTTTTCAAAAGCATTTAAAATGATTAAATTTGTTCACTCCCAACACTAACTGTTAGGTTTTTTACTCCTTTGTTCCCATGCAATTAATTTATTCCAAATTGAAAATTTTGGTTAATGAATAAAAAATTATCTTTTATTTTTTTTTGATATGCTAATAAAAGATATCATTTAATATTCATCTTCAAAACTAATTGAACAGCTGTCTGAACAATTCTTTTTTTACAAAGTCTTTCTCACCAATTCTCTCTGTTAGTTAAGATACTTCAATAAACATATTACTGAGTTGACCTCCAGATTATTTCCATTGCAAACCTCTCTTCTACCCCCACCCCTTCTATCCCCCCTTTCCCACCTCCCTTTTTTTCTCCTGTCCTTCCATTGCAAACCTCTCTTCTATCCTCCCCAACCACCCTCCCCCCCCCCCCCCCCCCCCCCCCCCCCTTTCCCCTCCTATCCTTCCAGCCCCTCTCCTGCAACTCTCCTCTAAAGAGTATCTGTATTGCATATTGAAATGAGGGGAGAACACTCACTATGTGGAATAACAGTAACTTATTTCAGCCATAGATATACAATTCAGCCATAGATATACAACAAAGTTATACAAAAACCTACTGCTTGTTAACAAATCATGATTATATCATTCTTGTATTAATGTTTGTTCAAGCTCTAGTGGTTTCCAACAGAAGAATAGCATTTTAAAAGATAAAAAAATCATGATGGCAGCCATAATCAATTATCATATAAAAGATGGTTACACAAACCATTTTACCACATCATTCATTTTAAGGTGAGCTTCTGTACCCTCGGTACTTTTATATTTGTATTGATACGCTTGTTGTAATATTTATCAACACTATAAATACAGTTACAAAAAACTGTATGAATCATCTTTATCTATGAACAGCCTGAAGCATGACTGTTTTAATAAATCCTTTTTAATCAAACATAAAATGATAAAAGTTGTTCACTCCATCAGTGGGTTACATAATTCCTGACACTTCATATTTGGCAAATAACATAGCCAGTGAGGGATAAATATACATTTTTTAATCATCTATATCTGATTGCGGTCTGAACAATGATTATCTAGATAATTATAATGATCATTCAATTCAAACAAATCCTTTTCAAAAGCATTTAAAATGATTAAATTTGTTCACTCCCAACACTAACTGTTAGGTTTTTTACTCCTTTGTTCCCATGCAATTAATTTATTCCAAATTGAAAATTTTAGTTAATGATTAACAAATTATCTTTTATTTTGTTTGTCATGCTAATAAAAGATATCATTTAATATTCATCTTCAAAACTAATTGAACAGCTGTCTGAACAATTCTTCTTTTACAAAGTCTTGCTCACCAATTCTCTCTGTTGGTTAAGATATTTCAATAAACATATTACTGAGTTGACCTCCAGATTATTTCCATTGCAAACCTCTCTTCTAACTCCACCCCTTCTATCCCCCCTTTCCCTCCTCCCCTTTTTCCTCCTGTCCTTCCATTGCAAACCTCTCTTCTATCCCACATTCCTTTTTATAGGTCATCATATCTAGTAATTAGCATACACCCCCATGTTGCTAGCCTATTCTGACCAATCAGATTGCACTAACATATGTCAAGATTTAAGATATTCAGAAATCTTCAGTTAGAACTACATGAGACATTGACCTGGACAGTTTACTTTGGCAATTGGACTTATCACTAGCTGAATTTGTGATTTGTGTCAGAGGGATATATTCCAAATGTTTATGTGCAACATCTTTTTAGTTCTTTGGAAGTTGAGAGTGTGACTAAATGAATACTCCTAAACCAATCAAGATATCATTATGAAATTAATACAGATGCCCACATAAAAGTAGCATTTTGAAGATTAAAAAGTCCAAGATGGTCACCAATTCAGCCATAGATATACAAAAAAGTTATACAAAAACCTACTGCTTGTTAACAAATCATGATTATATCATTCTTGTATTAATGTTTGTTCAAGCTCTAGTGGTTTCCAACAGAAGAATAGCATTTTAAAAGATTAAAAAATCATGATGGCAGCCATAATCAATTATCATATAAAAGATGGTTACACAATTACACCATATTACCACATCATTCATTTTAAGGTGAGCTTCTGTACCCTCGGTACTTTTATTGTGGCTTATAATGACTGAAAACCTGACAGTTACAAGCATCAAGTAGTCAAATGTAATTTGGGAAGTTAAATACTTGATAATTTCCTATAACTTGTTAACCAGAATCCTTGAAAATTGTATGTGTGGAATGATTATGACGAAAAAGACTGTTTATGAAGAAAATTAAACATCAAATGTTTGTCAGTTTGGAATGAATAAATGAGCTGTTTTGAATTTGTATCGTTTGGGAATCAATAAATGAGATGTTTTAATTTGTATCGTCAATATGTCTTTTAGGTATCTGTACAAAACAATTTGTCATGAAAGTTACAGAGTGGCACCTCAACCTGTGTTTGTATTTACTGGATGTTTTAAAAAATCAACAACGGAATATGGATGGAAAATTTTATAAATTTTATATTGTCCTGTGACACATATCCTGGACACTTTGTCAAAGATAATGGAGATGTTTGATAGAGTGCACTCCTGCAAGCATGTAAGCAAAACATTTCACGTATATAATACGATGTTGATAACAAATTGCTATTTACTAATGTTGATCATGCTTCTGGTGAGTGATCAAGATTACAACTGGGTCACAACATGAAGTGTTTTGATTGACATATAGAAGGCCATTTTATCATTATTATCAATATTATCATGTAGGTTATTTGCATTCCATTGGTTTTTCTTAGCTACATTAACATTTAATACCAATAGAAGATTTTTTGTTAAAAAAATGCATACCAAGCAAGCGGCAGAATTCCCATAAACATTCAGTCCTTCTTATTTTCTTTATCTTTGGGTTTCTTTTCCTACCAAAACTTCAGAAACATGTTTTATCCAATACATCTCTCATGACAACAAATTTAAAAAAAAAATTGGACTCAAATCAACAATTGTGAGAAATAAAATGATGGAAAAATTTAATTTCCGGACCAATTTGATCAAACACTAAACTGAAATACTCAACTATCTTTTTTAAATTATTTCCAGTGAAATGATTAAATCCAATAAGTTTTACTACATTGGCACTTCTGATTAGGCCAACCCCCCCCAACTAAAAAAACTGAAAATTATTTTCATTTTGAACAGAACAGAACAGAACAGAATTTTATTTTTCAGACTTGGGTTCTTTGAACCCCTCATCTACAGTGATGAATAAATATTTATGTACAGAGTATGAGACAGGACAATTACTATTAACAATACATACATTTTTTGATAAATTTAGCTAGAAACAATAATGTATGCTTATCAGTAGACTGCAATAGTTTGGTAAATTTATGTTTAGATGGATTATTATTGATTATTCTTGGTTCAGTTACTGCCACCTTGTCTTTCAAGGCTAAAACTGCATGATGCATGATAACCGACAAGTTGCATACTATACTGTATGTTGTCTACTTGTTATCTTTCTGTGTCATTGATAACATGCTGAATTTCATGTTCTCAGTTATCAACTGAATCACTGTTGAAAGGTGTTCATTTCTGTGAAGATTTCATTATTGACAATGAAAAAATGAAATGAAGTGAAAAATTCAATATGGAGAGAATAACAGCTTTACCTTCCTAAGTTTACTGTTTGGAAAGTGAATTTTTTAAATGGATATGAATTTCAACTCATAACAATTGTTCAAGGTCTTTAACAGTGTCAGTACAATTGTACCAAACATTTGATAACTGATTTTGTCAGATACTCTTTAAAGTGTATTTTTATGACAATGTTGACCACAAGTGTTGAAGCACTGGTCATCTTCGTGGGATGGACATTGGCTAGTGCTAGCTTTCCCCAGTCATGTTTGGATGTCCAGAAGAACTTGACTGGTCAAGCCAAGACTGATGGAGAGTATCTCATGTTCACACAACAGAATGTAGGCGTCTACATATATTGTAAAGGTAGGTTGACTTTTATGAAAATGGGATTTTAAGGGTTCTTCAGTGGTATTTGAATTTTACAGGGTTGAAAAAATATTTTTAATGACATTTCTTATCTGAAAGCCTTTTCCCACTCTTACCATGTGGTGAAGAGGCAACATGGTGGATTCCAGTCTTAGAGGTATTGGCTCTAAAGGAGTTTTTGTGAAAAGGTTAAGTTTTCTTTTCTACTTTTTGTCCTATAAGAATTCATAACACTTTTCTACAATTTTCAATTTCAGGGTTGCAGTTCTTAGAAGCATATATCTATGTAACTTACGATAAGATAATATTCAGTTAAAGAGACACTCCGCGAGTTCTTGGGGGTCATATATGGGAAACTCTACAAATAGTGTCATCTGATAGAGAGATATCCATTCTTACAGGAAAGAATCATTTTAAAGCTAATCGATGTCGTCTAGTGACAAGAGGAAGGTTTGAAGTCGCGATTATGATCGAAAACCGGACAATGACGCCCGCTAATCAGTCAAACGTATTTTTGGAAACGTATGTAAAGCAGTCAGAATTACAGCTACGAGTTAGATTTGTTTCATAGGTTATATCACAAGTATTCGTGGAAATTATACTTGTAATTTTGATTTCCACGAACCTATATGAATGTTTTAAGATTTTCGTTGAAAACAAGTATTTGTCATATATTTGTCATTTGGGAATGAATACATGAGATGTTTTGAATTTATATAACAAATTTTACCATTTAGGTTCGTATCAAAGCAAAAGACTACATGATGAAACTCACGGAGTGTCTCTTTAAGGTTACAGCCTTGTCACTGTGTCATAGGGCACGAATGTTATGCTGAACTTTAGAAAAAAGGGACCACATCAGCCACTATGAATAAACATTTTGACAACTCGTTTTAGAGTGACATAACTTGACTCCTGTTTAGATGTCTTCTGCTTAACACATCATAACTTCATGTTTGTTATTGTTTAACGGTAAACACATCAATATTTTAAAAAAATAGATTAATTGTTATCTTTGCTTTTTCTGATATAATTTTCTGAATAAATATGAATCTTACCATGTGCCATGGACCAAAAGCTTGTTACTTCATTGCTATGAGAAGTCAGGATGTAAACTCAGACTGTTCTTTCAATACATTATTTCTTCTATATACATGTATAACTCAAGAAATTGTGTAATTGAAATATTCCACTACAGAATGTTGTCAATTTGTATGTTTTTCTTTACATATCACAAAAGAATGATTTCAGGTATGAATTCAAATTCACCCAAAGAATATCTCACATTAAAAAGTGGAAGGAGCAACAACTTTGCATCATATTATAAGTATCAAGGTAAGTCTGATGATTTCATCAACAATCCTTTTTCATTTCAACTCACCTTCAAATACGAGAGTTGCTTATTGCAAATCAAAATTATTTGATAAATTTTTATATACATTATTTTGATAATCACCAGTCAATTTTGGTGACCTTGCTCTTATTTTCAAGATCATCAAACACTATCTTTTATAAACAATGGCTCCAAAGTTTGTAACAAACTTCATCAGATCATTATTAAGAATGACGCCAGTATATTTTGGTGACTTTGATCCCATTTTCAATTTCATCAAAGAGGCACTTTGACAACTTTATATGCTCTTAATTACAACTTTTCATTTAATGATGTACTCAAAGTCTACATATGTTTACATCGATGAAGACATATTTTTGGGTTGACCATGACATCAGTTATTTAGTCTGAGATTTGGTGACCTTGAATCTGTGATTTGGTGACCTTGAGTTTCATTTTGGTGACCTTGATCTCATTTTCAAGAAGGACTTTAAATTTTTTATAAGCACTTGTGATTGAAACTTCTCATGGATTGATGTACCTAATGTCTACACATATCTATATTGATAACAGCATACATTTGGGGTGACTATTCCACCAGTCATTAAGGCTTAGATTTGGTGACCTTGAGTCTCATTTTGGTGACCATGATCTCATTTTCAAAAAGGCATTTTGACAACTTTATTAGCTCTTGTGAAGTTTGGGGGATGAACAAAACACCTGTCATTTAATCTTATGTTTATCTTATTTTTAAACTCACCACAATGCTTTTACTTTTCAAATGAAGTCATTCTATTTGTTGACATCATACATTTTGGTATTATATCCTGAAAGATCAATGGATCAAAAGCATGGATGTATGATTAATCATGAAAAAATCATCATGATATGACGTCAAAATGGATTATCTCCCCTGCCTCATATGTAGGTAACAAGAACAGCTGCGGAAAGGCACATTTTTCTGCGATATACAGCCAATCAGGTCGCACCGAGTTCACCAAGGTTCGTCTCCATCTTGACACATTCAACGTTGATGTATCTGACTTTGCGTTCGCTCACCAGTCTGGCCACAACCAAATATGGTTTGTATATTGAATTCTTCGAAAAATTAAAATTGTTTTTTAACTTTATGTATTTGATACCATAATATTTGGATTAGTGCAGATCATTGTACTTTTTGGGGTAATTATTTATG
The DNA here is from genome assembly GCA_916613615.1 of Steromphala cineraria. Taxonomy (NCBI): domain Eukaryota; kingdom Metazoa; phylum Mollusca; class Gastropoda; order Trochida; family Trochidae; genus Steromphala; species Steromphala cineraria. The sequence goes on along the minus strand of OU744729.1, from coordinate 30,806,211 downwards.
GTTTTTGGATTTGAACCTACATCTTCAGAGTCCAGAAACACCCCCTGCATTGATTGTAACAGCAGTTTTCAGTAGCTTGCCAATCTCATTTGCTACCAAATTTATCAATACCATTTAAGGAAATTTCATAAATTAACCTTAAATTATTTTTTTCTCCTAGGTTAATTTAAAGAATTTATTTATAGAATCTCCTCACATGAGTCGTGAATTGTGAGACCCAAACCCCAATTTTGAAAGAAACAATGATTTATCAGGTGCAATTTTAGATGGTGAACGATTTCCTTATTCATATGAACACTTGTTAACACCTATGTTGTAATTCTCAGCAAAAATGCAGTTTTTAAGTTATAAATATTTCTAGCTATGGATGTGCTGGAGACAAATTTTCATCAACCCCGCCCTGCACTCCCCGGGGTAATTTCCGGATTGACCTGTCTGGGACTCCATTCATAGTTGACCCCGGGATACAGTGGACCTGGTCAGGACAGTACAACTCTCCCAGTCTCGCTAGTCAAGGGAGAGCACTCATCTCTAACTACAGTGAGTATTGAATCTCATTGAAATAAGAAAATTTACGACACCAACAGTACTGTAATCTTAATACTGGGTCATAGCAGTCATGTTAGGTGTCGATGATCTTTCACCCTCCATGGATTCAAACAATTGGAATGCTTATAAGATCCTGCCTCGGCTTCCTGGCCGCTCCTCTGATTGGCTCAAGGGCGCAGGTCACCTGACCTGAACCCTATAGAGCATTATTCAGATCAGAAATACACCAATGTATGAGTAACAGGTTTTTACTTGATAATGAGATTGAGTTTTGTGGATGCAAGTTAATTTAGGTCGAAACAACCCATCTCCCTATCAGTATGTTCTATATAGGCATGGCTAAATATTTTTTACAAAAGTAAAAGGATGATACATAGGAATTCATTTCATATGACACAAGAGCCAATTTTCAACACAAATTAAGGTGTTAGCATAGTGGATTTAGGTAAAGATAATGTGACATAGAGTATGATGTTAAATTCATGAACATGTATCTGTCATTTAATAAATTTTTGGGTAGGATTCAATATCATATCAGTTGACATCTTTGTTTTATTCAGTGAGCAAATTTGGTATTTTGGTACCTAATGAAACCATTATACGATAGTAACGATAATAAAATGTAGAACTTTCAGCGAATATTTTTTTAAAGGACCCTATTGATATCTCAATTTATGACTATATCAAACAGATTGCTTAAAATAGCAGCAACATCTTTCTCTTTTACAGCATATATTGGTTGCTTCATCGACAGCCATGTGCGACTTCTTCCCTCGGAAAAATATCTCTCAAACAAGATGAGCTATGACCTCTGCATAAATCATTGTCGAGGGAAGGGCTTCACATATGCTGGAATTGAGGTGATTACAGTATGTTTTTGAAATATTGAAAATCAGAGGTTTCTTCAAATTCAAAATGACGGAACGGATGTCTTAGGAAAGTCACTTTTATCATCTTATCTCCTTGTATTGATGTATCTTGTTTACATTTGCAGTATCATAGTGAATGTCACTGCGGTGACTCCCATGATCGATACGCCATGTCCTCACGTGACACGGACTGTAACGCTACGTGTGCTGGCAACAAACAAGAGATCTGTGGTGGCATCTGGAGAATTTCTGTATTCTCTACAGGTACTGTATTCTTCTATCATCAAATGGTTTATTGCCAGGCTGCCCTGATTGCCTTCTTGTCATGGCCTGAAAAAAATTAATGCTGCTGATTTTCGAAAGTCACTTCACATCCTGTTGCATCAAGGTACACGCTGCGCAGTGAGCTCTTGGACTACAGATACCCTGATATCCATTGGGCCAAAAGCCTTGTAGTGCTATATATAGCTGGCCGATGAAATGGTGAAGCATCTGGATTAAAATTTAGGTTAACTACTGGGAGTGCTATTATAACTTGTGAGAGACTTCACTAGATAATAGTGCATGAAGTTCTTAATAGCTTTGCTGAAAACATGTAAAGGGTAAGCTATAAAAAGTCACTAGCAGAAAGCTAATCAGCTATAGGAGGCATTTAGGTTAATAGATAGCAATATTTATTATATGGCGAGCAGTGAAATACTGGGATTTATCAGTGAAATAAACTGTCTATCAAGCTACAGTGAAAATAACTTATATTTTCACTGCGAACGGTGACTGATATAATTTGACGTCATAAAACAATGGCCTCACGCGGCGAATTGGCTTATGACGTCACAGTGTTACTGTGGTGACGGGCTGTTCCTAGCGGCTACTCGGCGTAAAAATGACCCTTTTCGGACGTAATTACAATGGTAAAATCAAATAATAAATAGAATATCCGTCAATTCTTGACAAATACCATGTTTATCTCATCTCCAGAGGTAGAAAAGTTATAACCTTTCTACCTCACTCGATGAGATAAACATGGTATTAGTCAAGAAAAGACAGATATCCTCTATTTATTATATGAATGAGGGTGAGATACTCTGTTCTATCAGTGAAATAAACCCTCTATCTGGCTACAGTGGCGATAACCTTTATCGTCACTCTACTGAGTGGTGATAAACTTTATCACCACTCGAGTGACGTCAAGTTCAAGACTTTGACGTCATGTAACAATGGTCTGACGTCATGAATTCTCATATGATGTCACACTGTTACCGCGGTGACGGGCTCTTCCAAGCGGCCGCTCAACATGAAATTGGCCTTTTTTGATGTAATTAGAAGGATTTCATCATATAATAAATAGAGGATAGACAAGTTAAATATTTTCTACCTCACTCGATGAGATAAACATGGTATTAGTCAAGAAAAGACAGATATCCTCTATATATGTTTTCAAAGCAAAGACATGAATGTTGACTTGATAGCACCTCAAAACAATAGCATCTCAAGCGAGTCTATATCCTACCCTGCAGGTCAGGACCAGGTTGTGTCTGGGTACTGTGGTGGATACCCTGGATCATGCTTCCCGGCTCTTAAATCTCAACCATCACAGAAGGCCCTCAAGTTGGAGCTTGTACCCAAACATCCCTGTGTCAAGTGAGTCCTCTTTATGTTATCCATTTGTAAGGGTATTGTTTATTTTGCGCAATTGCATATTATTATTCATATAATTATTTTCAAGATGTCATAATTGTTTCCTCACATTTATTATCTATGGCTCACTTTCTGAATTGGTATCTAGTTACTAACATTTCTTATAGGGGTGTATGCCAGAATGAAGCCTACTGCATCACGCTATCAGAGAAGGACTTCCGGTGTGTATGTTCTAAAGGTTACGTGGGATCTTTGTGCGACCATCTCCAAAGTGAGTCTTTTTTATAACATAAATGATAAAACATAACCATTGTCAATGTTATGATGATATTTACATATGCCCAAATCACCATTGTATAGCTACATATCTTTTCACTTATATTGTTATTATCCCCCGCAACAACGAAGTTGCGGGGGGTATTAAAATGGGTACCGTCCGTCCGTCTGTCTGTTACACTTTGTGTCCGGCTCATAACTTTCTAACTTATCAACCAATTCAATTCAAATTCGTCATGGACATGAAGAAACATGTAATAATGTGTCATGAGAAACAATTTTCTGAAAATCTACATAAAATATTAGGATTTTGGAGAAAAACTGGTAAATTTTGTAAGAAATCTGTTACAACTCCTGTCCGGCTCATAACTTCTAAACTAATCATCACATATTGATCAAATTTGATATGAAGATACATAATCATCTGAAGGTGTGTCATGAAGAAGAATTTTGAAAATATTTTTATAAACTTTTTCCCTTTTTGTCAAAAAATGAGGACTCTGTTGGAAAACTGTTACAAGTCCTGTCTATCTCACAACTAAACTAATCATCACATTTTAATCATATTTGTTATGGAGATACATAATCATATGTTGGTGTGTCATGAAGAACAGTTTTGAAAATATGTTTGTTTAAATATAATCAAATTGATCTTGGAGATCGAAATACATAATACATACATTCATTCGTTTGATTTTAATTTTGTCAGTTAACTCGAATTATGCCCAACAGTGAACATAAAGTTGGTATGATTTAGTTTTGTTATTAGAATAGTTTCTTTCATATCCTGGAAAAATTGTGTTATTTTGTGCGACAAAAATTATTTAGCAATATGATAAGGAAAACCTATACATATTGTGCAATTTGCGGGGGATATAGCTCGACCATGTAAGCTGCTTGTTATATAATAATGTGGATACATATATGGTGCCTTGTCCAAGTCCTTAGACAAGCTTTAAACCCTAGATCTTTTGCCTGAAGGATTGTACTTTCACAGCTGCTACTTAGCAAAAAAACTTTTGTTTTGATACCAGCAGTAGGTATAGTACGGTGTGATATAGTCATCGCCCTGTCCATAAATCCATCTGTGCGTCTGCCTCTCCGTCCGTAATCATTTCAATTCCAGAGCAAACTCAAAAACTGTTAGACCTAGCTCAATGAAACTTGGTATGTGGATTAGTCATCATATGTATATGTGCCTTATCGTATTTTCAACTTCTTTGGATTTGTATTTTTGGCTGTTTCCATGGAAATGTAATTTAGTCATAAAACACACTTCCAGATAAATATCTATTGTACTATTTCCTCTATTACTCTGTTGCACCTTCTATCCAGCCTTCACCAATGTGGACGGGTCCGACTGTCCGGCCGGGATGCAGCCAGAACAATGCAGCTGTGCATCTACCTGTGCAGGTGCACGCTTCGAGGCGGACAGTTGCACAACGACCTCTGGAAAAGTAAATCAAATTGTGTCATATCAAGAGTTTCAAGCTCTCCTTATATAACGTTGCTATTGGCTATATTTACCAAAAGGGATAACGATCAATCACTCTTTGAAATAAACAGTAGTGGATTCAACGGGGGACGGTTCAGTGGGGTTGTATTAATTTTTATACATAACACGTAATTACAGTGAATCCTAAGGGGAAGAAGCATGTCCCCCTTAGTATTCCTGGATACAACACTAAATTTATGTCAAGCAACTGTTCTATAATGGGAGGGAAGAGCTCAATATCAGAAAATAAACAGATCTCAAAGATACCTTTTCATGTGGTCTTTTCAAATCCGAACCTTTTTAATATTTGAGAAAAAATTGTCAAGTGACAAAGGCAATCATCCATACCATGTCAATTCTTCTAACAATTTTGATGGGTGATTTATTTGATGAATTATTTTTATTGCAGCCCCGAGTAACATGTCGCTATGGTGACATCGGTTTTGTGTTCCTGTTTAACCAAGGACCAGCTAAGTCCTCCGTCTCTTGTCCAGTGGGAACAGATATCGTAGGCTGCTCCATATGGGATACAAAGTAGGTGCACTCATGAGGCTTACCTCTTGTTGTAATGCAATTTACTTAGTTTGCTTTGAAAGAAGTGATGTTGAAATGATCTTACCTTGTTGTTAGCTTGAATGTTGATACAGAAAAATGGCCATATTTCTTTTCTTGATGAAAAGTCCCAGGGGTGATATATAGTAAAGAACAACAGTTCTTGAGGCAGCTTTACCTTTAGCCTCCTGGATTGTTTTTATATTTATTACTGTAAAATATTGACAATGGCTTATCTCTCCTTTCTAATTACCATACATTTAAACAACAAAAGAAATCAACAATTAACTCTTAACATATGAAATATAGAGAATTTCACCCAAGTGTATTTTGATATCAAATTCCCACCACAGGAAGATAATAGTTACAAATACAAATATATTTATTATATGATTGAGGGTGATTGAAAACCTTTATCGTCACTCTACTGAGTGGTGATAAACTTTATCACCACTCGAGTGACATCAAGTTCAAGACGTAACAAATTCTCTTATGATGTCACACTGTTACTTTCGAGACGGCGGCCAAAAAATGACTGTGGCCGCGTTTTGGCTTATTTAGAAGCAATTCATCATATGATAAATAGATAAAATAATAAATATAATATCTGTGTTTTCTTGACGACTACCATGTTTATCTCACCTCGTGAGGTAGAAAAGTAAAATATTTTCATTCGTGGCTCCGCCACTCCATAAATTATAAACTTTCTACCTCACTCGATGAGATAAACATTATATTTGTCAAGAAAAGACAGATATCTTCTATACATTTTGTGTTGATATATTTAATATTCGCTTGATCTACTGAAAGCAATATCTTTTGGATGATAAAATAAGAAAAATCATTTTCATCTTTACTTTCTTATCTTAAGTATGTATAAAATGAACTGACTGCTGCAGTACCAAGAGGATGCATGGTAAAGGCGCTGGAGTGATGGATGTGGCTCATGGGAAATGTTCAATCTCGGGATGTAGTTCTTGCACTGTGCAGGCACGTTGCAAACGTAATTATGCACTTTTCTATATTGTGCTTAAAATTAGATTTTTGAGGTGGTTCTATGTAAGACAAGGTTAAGTTGTCTTCATTTTATGTACCCAAATAAAATCACCGAACAAAAATATTCAATGTATTTTTGATATATTTGATGTGACTGAAATTCTGCAGAAATAGATGTTTCAAAATTTTACTACTTTTGTACTTTCAAGGAGGGTATCGAATGTGAGGAAAGTAGTTCAAGGGGTGTTTTAAATGTGAGGAAAGTAGTTCAAGGGGGGTTTTAAATGTGAGGAAAGTAGTTCAAGGATTGTATCATATGAGGGGAAAGTTGTTCAAGAAGCGTATCGAATGAGAGGAAAATGGTCAAGGGGGGTATCAAATGTGAGGAAAGTAGTTCAAGGATTGTATCATATGAGGGGAAAGTTGTTCAAGAAGCGTATCGAATGAGAGGAAAATGGTCAAGGAGGGTATGTGATAAGAGGAAAGTAGTTCAAGGAGGGTATCAGATGGGAGGAAAGTAGTACAAGGAAGGTATGTGATGAAAAAAAGTAGTTCAAGGAAGGTATGTGATGAAAGGAAAGTAGTTCAAGGAGGGTATGTGATGAGAGGAAAGAAGTTCAAGGAAGGTATGTGATGAGAGGAAAGTAGTTCAAGGAAGGTATGTGATGAGAGGAAAGTAGCTCAAGGAAGGTATGTGATGAAAGGAAAGTAGTTCAAGGAGGGTATCGAATGAGGGGAAAGTAGTTCAAGGAGGGTATGTGATGAGAAGAAAGTAGTTCAAGGAGGGTATCGAATGAGGGGAAAGTAGTTCAAGGAGGGTATGTGATGAGAGGAAAGTAGTTCAAGGAAGGTATGTGATGAGAGGAAAGTAGTTCAAGGAAGGTATGTGATGAGAGGAAAGTAGTTCAAGGAAGGTATGTGATGAAAGGAAAGTAGCTCAAGGAAGGTATGTGATGAAAGGAAAGTAGTTCAAGGAGGGTATGTGATGAGAAGAAAGTTATTTAAGGAGGGTATGTGATGAGAAGAAAGTAGTTCAAGGAGGGTATCGAATGAGGGGAAAGTAGTTCAAGGAAGGTATGTGATGAGAGGAAAGTAGTTCAAGGAAGGTATGTGATGAGAGGAAAGTAGTTCAAGGAAGGTATGTGATGAAAGGAAAGTAGCTCAAGGAAGGTAAGTGATGAAAGGAAAGTAGTTCAAGGAGGGTATCGAATGAGGGGAAAGTAGTTCAAGGAGGGTATGTGATGAGAAGAAAGTTATTTAAGGAGGGTATGTGATGAGAAGAAAGTAGTTCAAGGAGGGTATCGAACGAGAGGAAAATGGTCAAGGAGGGTATGCGATGAGAAGAAAGTAGTTCAAGGAGGGTATGTGATGAAAAAAAGTAGTTCAAGGAAGGTATGTGATGAAAGGAAAGTAGTTTAAGGAGGGTATGTGATGAGAGGAAAGTAGTTCAAGGAAGGTATGTGATGAGAGGAAAGTAGTTTAAGGAAGGTATGTGATGAGAGGAAAGTAGCTCAAGGAAGGTATGTGATAAAAGGAAAGTAGTTCAAGGAGGGTATCAAATGAGGGGAAAGTAGTTCAAGGAGGGTATGTGATGAGAAGAAAGTTATTTAAGGAGGGTATGTGATGAGAAGAAAGTAGTTCAAGGAGGGAATGAGAGGAAAATGGTCAAGGAGGGTATGTGATAAGAGGAAAGTAGTTCAAGGTGAGAATCAGATAAAAGGAAAGTAGTGAGTGAGAGGAAATCTTTTCAAGGCGAGAATGGGATGTGAAATTCAAACATATATTGGATTTCTTAATTGAGTCTTTCTGCTCAGAGTATCAATGTGGGTGCACAAACGGGGGCACATGCAGCAAGGTGAGTGGAGCGTGCACGTGTCCCCCGGGCTACTACGGAGAGCACTGTGAGACCTTCGACTACTGCAGCTTCTACGAGGACCAGAACAACACCACCGCCTGCAAGTCAGGTATAGTGATGACACTGTTACGCTTTCTCTCATAGTTAGTCCCACTCCTTGCTTATGTGACTATTTTTTTAATTTTGGCCCAAAAAAAATTTACTTCCAGTTCAAATTGCGGCAAACAATGGCATACTTTACAACAAAATGTCTTGCATAAATCATTGTAACATTACACACAACGTTGTTAAATTTGGCTTGCTTGCATTAATATTTGCTTTGCAAAACTTAGATAAATCTTTTAGTTAGTATTTCATTTCAAAGCAATCTCTTGACCCCCCTGACCACTGACATGTCTGTGTGTAGGTACATGTATCTCCGTGCCGGAGCGGTCAGTGCGAGCCTACGGGGGTGACGGGGCAGGTGACCACTGCATCTTCCCCTTCACCATGTCCGGCCTCTCCTTCACCTCCTGTGTAGACAGCAACCAGGTAGCTTCACTCCTATAATCACTATCTTTATCATTCGGTTTTTTTTGTTCGTTCGTTCGTTCGTTTGTTTGTTCGTTCGTTCTTACGTTCGTCCGTCCATTTGTTCGTTTGTTCGTTCATATTTCTAAAGCACCAATATTCAGCTTTGCTCCTTTAAGGTGCTAAATTTTACCACGATGATAGGATGTCAGTGTTTTATTCACAGCTGTTCGTCATCAACTCCCACTATAAACTTGTATACCTGCAGATCTTTACACCGCTCTAGTGCTGTTTAAAATACTTGTGATTTTGATGATGATCAAGTGTAACATCATGGTATACATCAGGGAAAAGGCCTTGTTGTGCAAAAACTTGCAAACAGTCTTTGTAAACCTTTTAAGCTGCCATACATCTTAGGTGTAGGAATAGTGTCAATAAAGTGGTTTGCTGTATATTCTATTACCAATCAATCATTGCCTGTGATTTTGTTGCCATTCTTGCAACAATTATTAACTCCCCATCTATATATCTAACACAAAGTGAGATAATATCAAATCTCTATTTTGAGGTAATACATATGATAGTCAAGTATTGGATATTCCCTGGTGTGTGACACTATCCATCTACACTGCAGGTTGGTCCTCCATTTGCATGCGGCGCCAAGTTTGACGGTGTTGATGACTACATTGACCTTGCCCCCTGGAACCCCGGACCCATCTACACTATAGCAGCCTGGGTCAACCCGGCAACAGCAGATAGCAGGAGGAGGGTCAGTGATGATAGTGATGATAGTGATGAAAGTAGTGATTATAAGTAGACCAGAATGATTTATTATTATACCCCTGCTATGATTGAGTTGGGGGTATAAAGTGCTCTGCGTGTTCTTCCGTCTGTTCGTCCATGCATCCGAAATTGTCTCCGGAGCTATCTTGAAATCTTTTGATTCCCGAACTTCAAATTTGGTATGGATGTTACCTATGTGATGCAGATGTGCCCTTTGGGGGTTATAGTTTCAGGGTACCAAAATTTTTTGAAATTTTGGCTATAAAACAGCCGAAATTCTGACTTTGCTTCATTTCCGGGGCATAACTTGAAATTTATTTGACTCAGAAACCTCAAATTTGGTATGGATGATATCTTTGTGATGCAGATGTGCCTTTTGGGGTTACAGTTCCAGGGTACCACAATTTTGGAAATTTTGGCCCTATTACGGCCAACTTGACACGTTGACTTTAGTTATTATTTCGTTAAAACTCAAACTTAGTCCATCAATAGTTATTATTCTTTCACATGACTGAATGTATGTGTTTGATTTTGTCATTGTAATGGCTGAGAAATTACAGCGGGGGTATGTGAGCTGTGCTCACTTTTGCCTTGTTTGATTGGTTTGATTGGATGGATTGTTTCGATTGATTGATTGATTGGACTGGTGTGATCAATGAAATTGATTTTCTGGATGGATGATGGATGGATGGTTGCATTTATGCATAAATGGAAATTTTATCTCATAGGTGCATTCATAGGTCAGAACATGGACTTTACTTTTGATGACTGAAGCTTCAGAGTACAAATACTCAACTTGGATAATTGATCCTTGTGGTGTATGTAAAGACTAAGGAAGATAACTCTACTGTAACTCTGAGTCACACTCTCTCATCATCACGTGCGCTGATGACCAGGCGGCAAGGTCATGTACTACACGAAGTAATAAAGAATCCCCTTACTCAATACGTATATCTTCTACTGACAAACATGACAATCCTCAGATCACTTATCTACTTTATACACTAAGTGTCAAATGGTGTCCCCAGTTCTATTAAACATATATATCTCAAAAATACATATTTCAAATCCTTTCTTTCATCCATAATCATGTTTGTTGATGAATGGACCATTTCATAATCATTCACGTTGTATTGCATGTGTTCCAATACTACATATTTGTTTCAAGCGACAAATTAAACAGATTACATATACCGGTATATCACAAAAATACAAATTGAAATCCTTTGTTTTTCATCCTAAATCATGTTTATGAATGGACGGACCTTTTCACTTGAATAATTAATCACGTTCTGTTTCATGTGTTCCCACACTAAAAATTTGTTTCAAGCCAAAATTAAGCAGACTCTATTTACAGAACTCTCATCTAATCTAAACACCACCAGACTTCTATATTCTAACTATTATTCCAGACAATTGTGGGTGGGGTGACGTCGTGTCGAGACTTCGGCCTGGCTATGAAGGGGGGTCAGTTCATGGGCTACTACTACCCAGCCACTGGTAAGCCCTGCACCGCCAACCTAGTGGTCCCCCAGAAGTTCACCCCCGGGCAGTGGTACCTCCTCGCCGTCGCTAACAACGGCACCAACACCTTCGTCTACCTGAATGGCAATCTTGTAGCTTCTTCAAGGGTAGGTGATACTTGAAAAATTCATATGGCCATTTTTGTGTTAACACCTTTTAATCATTTGAGTTAAAGAAATGTATTTATGTAGTTGAACTAAAGTTGGTGCTCCTGTTAAAAAAAAATCTCTGCATTAATGGAACAGATTTTCCTTTTTGTTAAATCGTTATATTTCCATTAAAAAGACATGTAACATGATCCTTTAAGAGGATATTTATCTTCTTCTGCCTAATATTTGTTGTTTATATATGTATGCCCTTAGTAGCTATAATCAGCGCCTTAATTCTCACATACACTGGCTGCAGTGTGTCCTGGTACCTTGGCCAATGAGGATGTTAAATTGTAAAATTGATGTGGCCACATGTCTAAATGAAAGTTGCTGAAACTGTTATAATTATTCCAGTCCAAGCCGTACTACCTGGCCACAACACTTGGATTCAGGATAGGAAGTGCCGTCTGTTGCAAGGGAGACAACTTCAGGGGCATGATCAAGGTTGAACTTTCACCTTTACATTTAATGAAAACAAATGTGAAGATTACCGGGTATTTTGTATGAGAATCATTGACAAACAAGAATAAAGCTTTGAAAAGGCATTGTTATCAAATTTGATATCTAAAAATAATTTACCCAAAGCTGTTTTTCTCACCTTTTTTTGTGGATAAAACAACACTTCCATGCTGATTCTTCTAGACGTTCTGCCTAGCATTCTTCTGCCTAGCCTTCTTTTTTTAACCTTGATGATTTAATTAGTAGTGGTTTCGTAATATATAGTCTCAAGACCTTAAACAAATTTATTATTTTTAGAAACATAAGCAGTGGATGTGAACACATAATGAAATACACAAGATGTCATGAGCATTATTATCTGTTTCAGTCAGTAAAAGTTTGGAAGCGATCTCTAGGAGCAGATGAAATCTCCCAAAGCATGAGTGTATCAGGCAGTGTCAATTCTACAGTGAGTGTGCCCTTCTATTTTAATCAACTTATCAGGCTTGAAAGGCACCTCTCACTTATGGTTTCACATGGCATTCATCAAACCTAATTCAGTCATAAACCTACTTCCATCATTAATCATATGTCCGGAGCATAACTCCCCAAAACAATTAGACCTAGCTCATTGAAACTAGAAATATGGATCACTCAGCATTAAACGTGTCTTTTGGGATTTTTTTATTTTTGGATTTCTATCTTTGGTTGTTTCATTTGAAATGGAACTCTGTATTAATCTTAGATATTCTGATTTATTGAGGATCAGTGGGATATGTCATCTCTTGTCCATAGTGATGATGGTTGATGATGATGTTGGTTGATGATGATGATGACGACGACGATGATGGTGGTTGATCATGATGATGATGGATGATGACGACGACAACAACAGCATCGACGACGATGATGATGGTTGATGATGACGATGATATATCTTTTTTATTTACTTGACAGATTGAGGCTCAGTTCAATGGATTGATCGCCCATTACGAGCTAGGTCAGGGGTTAAAGGTCGACTGCCTTGGAATTGACCACCATGGAGCTGACTGGACAATCAACAACAATGATGTCCTTTCAGGTCGGAGTCAGTCATGATTGAAAAGTTATATGCTAATAATTTCCCTTTGTCATTATGATATCAACCTTTGTACAGGAAAACAGTTATCATGTCCTAAACATCATATCGACAGAGATCATATTACAATTCACTATCTTTTTTATGATGTTTTTTGAACATTTCCATAAACTATTTTTTCATGGCAGTTTATTATTGAAGTCAATATTTTCAATCTTATGAACTAAAATTTGAGCTTATTAAGCCTATGGGCTTATGGTATCTGTTCATTGATAAACATTGGCTTTAGTTAAACTGGGATATATGATATTAATAGCAGGTTACTTCTTCTTGTTCAGTTTATTGAAGTTGTTGACTTGAATGAATGAAATGAAAAATGGAGTCCTTTGTTTACAGGCACTCACTGTAATGTGAGCCAGTTTTTCATACCCAAAGGTGTCACTGCTTTCGTCAAGAAATACAACGGAACATCAGGTGGATTCTTCAAAGTCTATGCAGCGGTAAATATTTACCTTCAGTTTGAATTCTTCTTTGCTCTGTACAATCTTAAAGAAGAGCACAATCATGAAAATGAAAAGTTTGTCATCATCTTCAATTCCATGGTTAGGGGATTAGGGGAGAGGGGTTAGTTAGTTATTTTCTTGTATGTTTAGTGCTGGATAGTATTGTTACATATTTAATTGCGTCTATGGTTGCTGATTCAGAGGGTAAAAAAGTAAAAACAAAACCTTTGTTTAGACCATCCAGATAGACGGGTTCCTGAATGGGCTCGGTGCCGGGTACCGGGGTGGAGCAAGTCCTGCCCAGGGTAACCAGGATGGACGTCAAGGAGAATCTTATAATGGTAGGACTTAACACATATCGGTCAAAAAAGATTAAATTTTTATACCGACTTCCAGTCTCGTTGCTATGGTTTCCTTTGTTTTAACTGTAGGTGTATGTCAGATATACCCACACTTCCCTCGGTGCATCACCCAATACACCTCCTGCTTGAATCGTGGTTCCTCGGCTTTGCTAAGCTACGCCTCAGAGACTCACGATTTAAACAATTCATTCAGTTTGCTTCTCCAGTTTTACTCATTCTCTGTTGATTCTCCTTATTGCAAGATGGTCCTGATCTTTCCTTTTCTCCCTTCAATAGTTTGATGAAAGTTGATGAATAGCCCTCCATAATCTGAATATTTATTTCACAACACTGCTATGCCTTGTTAACATTTTGTTTTTGTATCTGATCCATCGAGCTTGTCTCCATATAACATAAGTTGGTCTTGTTTAACATAGAAGTTCCCTGGGTTTTTTCCAGGTGTGGGGGGAGTGAGGACAGGAGCCAACAAGGGGGGAGGAGGGGGAGGGGCCGGGGGTCATGCTGACCCACAGGGGTACGGGCGGCCTGGCGCTGGAGGGGGCTTTGGCTCTCCTGGGTAAGAAAGAGTCTTACTTACATGGATGACAATTATTGAAAAGTCCTAAAACGTGATGGCAAAAGTACAAATTTCATACCAAGACTACCTCAGGGTTCAAGAATGGAAAAGATTTCTTGCAGCATTTGTAATTCTTCACCACAATTTTTGAACCTCTAGAATTATGACCTTGTGTATAGATATAGCGCTTTATGAATATTCAGTAATGTCACTGCAGCTTGGTCCCTGCTAAGCGCTCTAACGGAGGTGGAGGATGGCCGACAGGGGGTGGCACCTATGGAAACTACAGACTGGCTATTCTCTACATGGGGTCAGGGGGTGGCAGTGGTGGAAATGCTAAAGATCTCAGCAAAACACCAAAAGGTAAGTGGAATTTTCTGAATATTCTTTTTTTGCAATGACGCATGTACCGTTGAATAAGTTAGGAGCTAAAGGACAAGAAGTTCTATGATAAATCATCACAAAGTTAATGGCTTTGCAATGACTTGCATGTAGATGAAAACAAAATTATCAAAAAGTAAGTGTATATTTCTGGGTAAATCTATTTATCAAAATATTGATAACAGAAGTTGACCTCTTTACTGAAAAATAATTCAGAGAGAACAATGTGTTAATATCACAAATGTAATTCAACTTTTCCACTTGCTGTAAGATTCAGAACCAATGATTCAATGTCATTATAATGTATCTATCAAGTAACAAGTTCCCAAACATTTATGAATATCCCTCTTCTTTGTGTGTACAGCAGGCAGGAAGGCAATGGAGGACCC